>CM060472.1:675000-815000 GCA_030544235.1 Lepturacanthus savala | reverse complement strand
GTGGGTGGGAGTAATGTGTAGGTGTATGTTTGTGGGTATGTCGGTGTATGGGTGTGACTGTGTGGTTGTGTAGATGTGTAGGTGTGTATGTGTTTGGGAGTGTGTGTGGGTGGGTGGGAGTGATTTGTGGGGCCTATAGGTGTGGGTGTGTGTATGTGAGTGGATGTGTGATCTCTAGGTGGGTGGGAGTAATGTGTAGGTGTATGTTTGTGGGTATGTTTGTGTATGGGTGTGACTGTGTGGGTGTGTGCATGAGTGGGTGGGAGTAATTTGTGGGGTCTGTAGGTGTGTGTGCGTATGTGAGTGGGTGTGGGATCTCTACGTGGGTGGGAGTAATGTGTACGTCTATGTGTGTGGGTATGTCTGTGTATGGGTGTGACTGTGTGGTTGTGTGTGTGTGTGTGTGTGTATGGGAGTGGGTGTGGGATCTCTAGGTGGGTGGGAGTAATGTGTAGGTGTATGTTTGTGGGTATGTCTGTGTATGGGTGTGACTGTGTGGTTGTGTAGATGTGTAGGTGTGTAGGTGTGTATGTGTTTGGGAGTGTGTGTGGGTGGGTGGGAGTGATTTGTGGGGCCTATAGGTGTGGGTGTGTGTATGTGAGTGGGTGTGTGATCTCTAGGTGGGTGGGAGTAATGTGTAGGTGTATTTGTGTGGGTATGTCTGTGTATGGGTGTGACTGTGTGGTTGTGTGTGTGTGTGTGTGTGTATGGGAGTGGGTGTGGGATCTCTAGGTGGGTGGGAGTAATGTGTAGGTGTATGTTTGTGGGTATGTCTGTGTATGGGTGTGACTGTGTGGTTGTGTAGATGTGTAGGTGTGTAGGTGTGTATGTGTTTGGGAGTGTGTGTGGGTGGGTGGGAGTGATTTGTGGGGCCTATAGGTGTGGGTGTGTGTATGTGAGTGGGTGTGTGATCTCTAGGTGGGTGGGAGTAATTTGTAGGTGTATGTTTGTGGGTATGTTTGTGTATGGGTGTGACTGTGTGGGTGTGTGCATGAGTGGGTGGGAGTAATTTGTGGGGTCTGTAGGTGTGTGTGCGTATGTGAGTGGGTGTGGGATCTCTACGTGGGTGGGAGTAATGTGTACGTCTATGTGTGTGGGTATGTCTGTGTATGGGTGTGACTGTGTGGTTGTGTGTGTGGGTGGGTGGGAGTGATTTGTGGGCCCTATAAGTGTGTGTGTGTGTGTGTGTGTATGTGAGTGGGTGTGGGCTCTCTAGGTGGGTGGGAGTAATGTGTAGGTGTATGTGTGTGGGTATTTCTGTGTATTGGTGTGACTGTGTGGTTGTGTGTGTGGGTGGGTGGGAGTAATTTGTGGGGTCTGTAGATGCATGCGTGTCTGTATGTGAGTGGGTGTGGTGTCTCCAGGTGGGTGGGAGTAATGTGTAGGTGTATGTGTGTGGGTATGTCTGTGTATGGGTGTGACTGTGTGGATGTGTAGATGTCTAGGTGTGTATGTGTGTGGGAGTGTGTGTGGATGGGTGGGAGTGATTTGTGGGGCCTATAGGTGTGGTTGTGTGATCTCTAGGTGGGTGGGAGTAATGTGTAGGTGTATGTTTGTGGGTATGTCCGTGTATGGGTGTGACTTTGTGGTTGTGTAGATGTGTAGGTGTGTATGTGTTTGGGAGTGTGTGTGGGTGGGTGGGAGTGATTTGTGGGGCCTATAGGTGTGGGTGTGTGTATGTGAGTGGGTGTGTGATCTCTAGGTGGGTGGGAGTAATGTGTAGGTGTATGTTTGTGGGTATGTTTGTGTATGGGTGTGACTGTGTGGGTGTGTGCATGAGTGGGTGGGAGTAATTTGTGGGGTCTGTAGGTGTGTGTGCGTATGTGAGTGGGTGTGGGATCTCTACGTGGGTGGGAGTAATGTGTAGGTCTATGTGTGTGGGTATGTCTGTGTATGGGTGTGACTGTGTGGTTGTGTGTGTGTGTGTGTGTGTGTGTGTGTATGTGAGTGGGTGTGGGCTCTCTAGGTGGGTGGGAGTAATGTGTAGGTGTATGTGTGTGGGTATGTCTGTGTATGGGTGTGACTGTGTGGTTGTGTGCATATGTGTGGGGGTGTGTGTGCGGGTGGGTGGGTGAGAGTAATTTGTGGGGTCTGTAGGTGTGTGTGTGTCTGTATGTGAGTGGGTGTGTGATCTCTAGGTGGGTGGGAGTAATGTGTAGGTGTATGTGTGTGGGTATGTCTGTGTATGGGTGTGACTGTGGAGATGTGTATGTGTGTTTCGGTGTGTATGTGCGTGGGTGTGTAAGTCTGCATGCAGGTGCCGTGCCGAATTTCCGGCATGGACCACTTGACTGCAGCAAATAAAAAATCACCTAACTCTCAAAAAAAGCATATACTAGACCATATCTAAAAAATTAGATAGTTCAATATCTCATCCAGTGTTTAGCACAGACCAAGTATACTTAGACCAATTAAGACTATAAATTGTCCAGAGAGTGAATGAATGGTGTGTGTGCCCCACGATAGGCTGGCGACCATCTGAGTTGTATCCCTACCTCTCACCAGTAATGCACTGGGATTGACTCCAGCAGACCCCTGCGACCCTAATGAGGAATAAGCGGGTATAGAAGATGAATGAATGAATATACCTATATAAGAATCAATCAATAATATCTGTGGCTGCACATTCACACAGATGTATGGTTTTAATTACAATTTTACAAAATAACTCATAAACTAACCACAAAAACGTTTAGGTGACATACGTCGAATACAGTGGAGCTCCACTCCCTGTAGATCTGTAACCAGACAATTTTTGCATTAATCTGCAACCATTCATTCACTCATCACTCATTTTGAGCCTGTGAATGTGTTCATGCCACAAATTACCACCCCAACCCATCTATGCGACCACATAAAAAAAAGTTCAGGCTCAGGATTTTTTTTTCTTTTTGCTTTACTCCCTGTCATAAAAAAGGTGCATATACATTACTCCAATAGTACAGTATACTTATACAAAATATCTTAGATATAAAATCAAGAATGACTTTGTGACATTCTATACTGTGAAGAACACCCTGTTTTAAAGGTTGACGAGTGTCAGCATAAAACAATAAAATGTACTGTTCAATTTAATGCTTTTAATTTGCTGCTTCAGTATATTTACCTATTTGATTATGCATTGCCTTGTTGCGTTTCTTTTTCTCTGAAACCGATCCCTTACATATGAAATTTACTTTATGAAGAAATTTGCTTTGACTTGCCTTACAACTTCCTGAAAAAATTAAAAGAAATGTCTAGCTACCAGTGATCACTCAATAACTCCACTAAACCTCAAGTGTGACACTCTATATCTCATATCTCAAGCAGGTGAAGCAACAAATTCAGTCCTTGAACTGAAGAAAGTATGATGCTGACACAGAATTAACAGTGGACTGTTGTAGGTTGTGCTCATACTTGGTTAATCCTTTTTGTCTGTAAGTTGAGATATACTGCAGCCATGTCTTCTAACAAGAAGTAAAAGTAATAATTTAATGTTGTTATTATTATTATTATTGTTATCTTTTTTTAAAGAAACAAATTAATCCTTTTAACAGGCAAACAGAAACACAAACTGATTATATATACTGTGTATATATATATATATATATATATATATATATATATATATATATATATATCAACATTTTTGTTACAAATACGCTTCTGGTATCATATGATTAAAATATATATATATATATATATATATATATATATATATATATATATATATATATATATCTATGTCTATCCTCTGTTTTCCCTTCCCTCCATGAGAAATTTCTTCTGCATCCCTGTGCCTCCATACTAATAATTGCCTAAAACCACCCCTGTTGATCATGAATTCAATTGTAAAAAGAGAGAATAGCACAGGGGACAGAAGACAACCTTGTGGATAGCCTGTGCTCACACTGAGCACATCTGACACGCTCAGCCTGACACAGACCATATGTGGGTGGCAGGGATGAAAGTCTCTGATCCAATGGACTTGCCCTGTATTGATACTGAGGTCTGTGAACAAAGAGAATATGTGTCTTCATCAAATTAAAAGCTGAGCTAAAATCTATGAATATAACCCTGGTGTATCCTTTAGGATGCACAAGATGTTTTGTGGCTGTGCTAGACAGAGTCAGGTCCAGTGACTGGATAGAAATTGCTCCAGGGTTTTACATAATAGACTGTAGACGGAGTTGTCAAGTAACTAAGTACATATGTTTTGTTACCTTACTTGAGAAGAAATTTTGGGCCTCATTACTCCTTTCATTCTGACCTGTTTTCATGACAACTGCAACAAAAATTAAATTTTCTGCCAGAAAGTGCATTATTTGACCTGCTCTGGCCCTTGAAATTATAACCAATCCAGCCCATTTATCACTGCTAAAATACCTCTAAAACAATAATACGATGCATGAAACATTTTTTTTTTCTCTTGGCAAAAAGTGATTACAGCTGATACATTGGGAGTTAAAAGTTAAACTCACTTGTTCTCATTCGTGAGTGTTATATTGAATAGATTTTAGCATCACTTACTCACTATAACCTATTCAATTACTTTTAAAGAAACAAAACAACACATAAATTGCAACATCTCTGCCAGTGATTACAGCTCATTTATTTTGACTAACAGGCAACTGATTTATTTTCGTTATTTTTATTTTATACTTCAATATTTATGCAATTTTATGAAAGCTTGCATTGATATTTTAAACCCTAGTATCTATACTTCTACTTATGTAATGAATGTGAGTATTTTTGAAAGTAGAAGTTGTGTAAGGCCAAAAATCATTCATCATTCATAGGAGATGAAACAGTTGCAAAAACTCCTTTTAGTTAAAGAGCACAATCTTTCAGACGAAGATGCAGGGATGGATATATATATGGGTATATCATCATTATAGATTTCATTTATATATTTCATCACATAGTGCCAAAGTGTCAAAATCTGCAGTAAAACCTATTCAGGTCCTTAAAACTGAACAGAACAAAAACTCTCCAGAGGAAACAGAAATTCAACTTTAGCTTCTGAAATATTTTTCTTCACACAACTCTGTATGGGAGCCTGGGATTCCAGAATTGGCATTTTTGCATAAAATTGTCAATTTTCTGATTTGTTTTGGGGTTTTTTTTGCATAAATAAATACTATGTTTTAATAAAATGTACAAATAAATCACTATTGGAACAAATAGATTTGTCTCAGCACTTTAGCCCATGATCTCCAATTACAGCTCACATACATTTCATTTTTCAATGGCCATTTTCTTAAAATTACCTTTTGACATTCAGGCCTATATGTGCTTGTTATCTAAACAAAACAACAAAACTGTTATTTTTTTAAATATATTTTATGAATATTACTTCAGTTGGATATGCAAATGTTTGCATATCCAATGGGTTTTGGCTTTAATTCTGTTTCCCTTATGTTTACAATCACTCTGTTAAGTTTCATTATGATTCTCCATTCTGGAGAGGTGTCTGGCCTTAAATGATCTTACTTTTCTCCTCTTAGAGACAGAATTATGCCCTTTCATGTTTTTGTTTTTTTAGTTTCTTGGTGTTTCTGCACTGCTGCACAATCCCTGTGGAGCAGGGTGAATGTACGTTGTGCATCCGCCTGGCAGAGCATCTTCTAATGATCCCCTTAAAATAGCACAAGGGTGTTGCGTTTATGCATCCAACCTGCTTTGGGTCAGTCTTAATTTAAACTGTCCTCGAGTTACCATTTAGCTGTTAAAGTGCCAGACCTACACCTGCAACACTCACTATTTACACCGACGTGGGTGCTCAGCGTGAAATTTACAATCGTACTGGTAGAAACCGGCAATTACAACAGCAATTTCCATTGTAGCACCGTCTAAATACGGCGCACAGTCCCATCGAGCTATATTAGCAAGCTTCTCACAGCACGATAAGAAGCTACTGTGCTCGCAAAGTGTTTGCCAGTATCAGTCAAGAGACAACAGAAACGGCACGTAATGAAAGCTAATCAAAGATTTGCTTGGCCTGGTGATTTACATCTCATTAATGCTGTGATGTCCCAAGTTAATAGGATGATTTCTTGGAGTTTCACCTGTTTCCCAACAGATCGGGGCGCCAGACTGTCGCTATGCAGCCCGTGAGAACGATGCCATCTGCTCCTCATTATTTAAATGTTTTTGTGTGAGCCAATTATGTTCATTAAGAATGCGAGACAGATCTGTGGGCATGCGGTGTGTCAGCCTCCCCACCAGTCAATAACCCCTGCCCTAAACCATAAGAATCCATGTATCATTCGTTCTTTCCATTTTCATCGTCAATCTAAAATCCAAAAATGAAAAGGTGACTGGTTATTTTGTTATTTGTTTATCAATCTAACACAAAAAAAACAAAAATATTTTTTTTTCATGTTTCAATTTTAGACTCAGATTGAAAATATGAAATGGAAAAATGGGGCACATGACCGAATTTGACCGAGTTTGTGTTGAAGACCTGCAAGTTGCATGTTTCATTATGAATTGATTGATGAAAAATATTAACCAAAAATAAACAAAATTACTTTACTTTACTGTTTACTGTAGTACAGGGATTCCCAAACTGTGGTGCGGCCACTCGGGGGTGCGCAAGCAAAAAAATGTGATGGCCGTCAAAGTGGAATTTTCAGACACAATAAAGACGTCGAAAACGTTTTGTCATATTAAATGTATATTCAACATCCTGTTATACGACTTCTCTCTGTTTAGACATGCCAGTTTACCACTTTTTTTTTTTGATGCTTGTTATTCCTGCATCAGGCGACACACAGCAGTCGAGTCGAGTCACTAGAGTCACACACACATTTCCGCAGATGTTAGAGATGCTAGAGATGTTCATGAAGTGGAGACACCACGCCGGTGAGATGTTGAGTTGTTTATATAAAGTAGACCTAATATGGAATTCTGAAGTGGAACTATCCAAGGAAACAAACTTTAGTCTGTTTAAAGCGACCAAAACAGGACAATGTGAAAGCTCCTCAGTATCATCCATTTAACAATATGGATGAATATTAATTCATTCAAAAACATCAACCAAACAGCAGCCATAACATAATATCCCATCCAGTACCATCAGACTAATGTTGCTGGGGTTTAAATACCCTGCTCCCCCCAACATACTTCCTGCTGCTAAGCCTGTCATCTCCTGCTATAAATTTTACCATGTTGTATTATTTTAAAACATTGGTACATTCCAATTCAATTCAGATGCTCTTTTGTTCATGTGATCATTAGATGATGTGTTCTGGTTGAGCAGAATTAAACATGCTGCATTTTTTTGTGTTTTTTTGGAAGGTGTGGGAAATAAGGGGTGTGTCAATCAGGTTGGGATATAGATGGGGGTGCGTGGCTAAAAAAAGTTTGGGAACCGCTGTGTTATAGTATCAGAATCTATTAAAGGTTTACAGATTGTAATAGGATCATCTGATCGAGCAATTTTCGATGTGCATTGTCATTTTAAAATAGTACTGTGCTTTTTACATGTATGGTATAACCATTTGAAATTAAGTAGGCTAGATAAATTAGACTCCCAGTGACAGGACAGTTTGTATTGTGTCTTTGAATTAACAATAACATAACAAAGTGAACCGGGTACTCCGGCTTCCTCCTACAGTCCAAAAACATGCTGAGGTTAATTGGCGACTCTAAATTGCGCGTAGGTGTGAGTGTGTGAGTGAATGGTGTGTATGCCCCACGATTGGCTGGCGACCATCTGGGGTGTATCCCTGACTCTCGCCGTAACACGCTGGGATAGGCTCCAGCAGACCCCTGCAACCCTAATGAGGAATAAGCAGGTATAGAAAATGACTGATAATGTGAGTAAGGTATAGGCATGTTATTTGTATTCATTATTATTATAAACTACATATGTGCAGAAAAACACACACATTTTTTGTTTTTTGAATGTGTAAACTGAATGACTGTAGGACGTTTTTTTTTATGGGGAGGGGGTAGGCTTCTTTATGGGGACCTGCTGGCTTTCAACTCACTGCAGTCGCCAGGCATGTGGCTGGAACAGGAAAATTCAGTCGATCCTACCTAGTTGGTTTTAGGAGAATTCTGCCTGCCTGATTGCTAGCTCTTTGCGCTCACTCATTGTGATTTTAGACCTGTGTGATATATTTTTTTTCATTTTAGTAAAAGTCTACTTTGAATTATGGAGCTGATTAGAATCGCTTAAGAGTAAATAATTTTGTTTGGACTTTTCAGCTCTAATTGTTCCTCTCCCTCTCCTCTCCAAGTCTACCTTAAGCTCCAGCTTCTTCCACAGCTGCATAAGTAGCCATGTGCTTCCAATTCAGGAACGGCTCCTTTGAGACAACAAAACAAATTCAAACACAACGTTTTGTGTTTTAAAACCTCTAAAACCTAAAACCTATTTCATTGATTGGCTTCGTCATGAATTCAAAAATATTTTGCATTTTCTTGTGGCGTGTCACAAATGTTTCCCTCCCACTTAAAATATTTCACCAGTTACACAGTGGGCTAGTTATCAAAAACCAAAATACACCAGGTCCATGTCCATCCTGATTTTGTTGCCTACCCTGAGTGAGTCACAGTTCACATGACTGCAGATTTGTGGAGATGTGGTTGAAGCAGGAACACCACACCAAAAGACACACAAAAAAAGGACAGCAGATTGTAGTATTTGATATTTCTGTTAAACATCTGGAAATAATTAAAATGTTAGGCTATTCAAATGCAGTTAGGTTAATGTTCAAATGAAGCCTACTGTCTAAGTTATGTAGCCTAAATATAAGGTGTAAAAGTCACGGAATAGGCATATTGCTGCAATTTTTTAAAATTGCTACTAATTGCCTTACATTCTGATCGTAGCCCTTTGAGGTCCGCACCAAGAAAAAAGCAATGGACAAAATGTTTCTTAGCGTTTTTTACTCACTTAGGATAACAATAACAACAATCAGCTGTTTTTCCAAAATAAAAAAAAAATAAATAAATAAAATTAATAAACATACTGCTCAAAGACACAGAGCCATCTAGAGAATTTTTTTAGCATAGCGCAACTAAACCAAGTGGTAGCAATGGCTCATTCAGGTTGAGTTAAGCTCAATGCATTATTCAATGAGATATAGTGACTCAAAGTGTGGTCTACCAAACGGTTACACAGAACCTTAAAGGGTTGTGGAAACTTGTACATTGTTGCATTATATTGTAACTTTATTGATGCTCAATCAATTTATATTGAAACATGTAACTTGCAGACAGTCTCTAACATGGACCACAGCAAATAACAGCAGTACATTTCCAGATCACATAGACCAGACCAAATAAATATTAAAATCTAATTTAATTGTGTGTCCACTTTCATGTTCCATTTTGTATTTTCAATCTGAGCCTAAAATTGAAATATGAAAAAACAGTACTTTTTTTATTTTATGTTAGAATGATACACCAGTTACAGTTACTACATTATTTTCTATTTTTGATTGCCAATTGAAAACGGAAAGAACAGATAATAAAGGGATTCATAAGAATCAGCATTGCCTTTTTTACATTTATATATATATATATATATGACTTCAATCTTTATTGAAAATTAGTTCAAAATAACTAAAATGTAAATCTAAACGAAACACAACTCATACAAAACAATTTGATCTCAAGCGGGCCAGACCAATAAAAATTAATGTATAAATAAAAACACCTAAAATATCAGAAATATATACATGATTAATTTGCCTTCAATTTACAAAACAGTAGAGGTGATGTAAAGAAAAAAAGTGAAATTTCAACAATATGATGTCTCAGTCACATATACATTTGGCCTACTTTTGCATGGATTTCAAAACATTGACTCATTGAACAATCTTTAGTTTTTAAGCAGCAGGGGAAGTCGTCTCCTGCTTTAGAAACAATTACAAATCAAAACTGTAAATATTTTATTCCTTGAGCCTGAAAGATACTCAATGAATTCACATTTATGTCAAGACATAGGAACTGGTCCATTTTTTGTCACACTTTCATCCAGTGAGCCGGATTGGACCCTTTAACGAGTTTTCTCTCCAATTGTGGTTCATGGGTGTGTTTCATGGGTTTTTCCATAAAAAAAATATATATTTTTTTTTCCACAGTGATGGCCTTCAGTGATATTTCAGTCAGCAGTGGTAGAATATAACTATGACATCAAACAACTTTTGAGAACTTCATATTCTAATATTTGATGCATCTCTTTACATAACATCCCCCCAAAACCCAGTAATTTTTTGACATTAAAAAAAAAAAATATATATATATATATATATATATATATATATATATATATATATGGTCTACATTAAAAGATCCACATCCTTGCCAACAACAAGCAGATCCTGGGTTTGGTATCAGTCCGCTTGTTTAAGATGTGGAGCAGTGTAATGTCAGTGAGATCGGTAGCAGGGATAGATTTCATTAAGATAAAGCCTCCCCACTAGCTGCTGTGGTAAATGTATTCCAGGTGATAAAAAGAGTGAATCTTGTACTCAAAGTCTCTGCTCACCACAGAATTTGAATGGGAATAGTGAGTACTCTGGAGTATTGAGAAAGTCATATCTCTGTGTGGGTGTGTCTGTTTTTCTTTGTGTTTCTTTATTTGTGAGCCTGTGTGTGCTTTTCAGGGAATAACACGTTGATGGAAGGCTGCCCATGGAAGTCAATTTGTGTCTCACTTACTCTTTTCCAAACTGGGATGTGACGGTGCCCTTACAAAACCCCAATCAGCAAAAAATAGTTTATTCAAATGCTTATTTTTGAATATCTTTGGGTTCCTGCCTTCTTTGTTTATAGTTTTTTTTGTTTTAAATAGTTTGATTTATATCTAGTTAAGGCGTCATGTTGATCCAATTCAATGTTCGATGTCCTGAGTGTAAATTTTAATCTGGTTTCCCTATATCCTTCCCTTCCTTGCTACATGAATAGCGTCAAAACAGAACAAATGTCAATGCCTGTGTGTAATTCTTTGTCTTTTATGCTACAATGGAACTGAGTACAGAGATGTATTGTTTGAGGCTTTGTTTCGTCTTCTCCCATTTATAAGAGGTAGTGTTGTGGGGGCAGCAGTTTTAGCAGGGAAGCCCAGACTTCCTTCTCCCCGGCCACTTCATCCAGCTCTTCCAGGGTCTGTGCCATTCGAGAAACATAGTCTCTCCAGCATGTCCTGGGTCTTCTGCCTCCTGGACTGACGTGTCCGGAACACCTTACACTCACTAGATGCCCAAGCCACCTCATCTGGCTGTTTTTGATGCAGAGAAGCAGTGGTTCTACTTTGAGCTCCTTGCGAAAGACAGAGCTTCTCTAAGGGAGATCCCTGCAAAGAAAACTTTTCGTCCGCTTGTATTCGTGATGCCATCCTTTTGGTTACTACCCAAAGCTCATGGCCATGGTCTTGAAAGCCTTGCCTTTCAGCTCAGCTCCTTCTTCACCTCAACGGATGGATGCAGATCTTGCAGACACTGCCATGAGGAGATTTCTCTCTGCTTCCTCAGTGGGAGATGTGCTGGTGGGATTGAGGAGATCTTCGAAGTATTACTTCCATCAAACCAGAACTTCAGATTCAGACTTTCCCAGCAAACCCTCACAGAACGTTTGGGTCTACCATGTCTGACCCTACATCCTACCCTACTCACCACCAGGATGTAAACAGTTGACAGCTCCGTCCCTCTCTTCAACTGAGTGTCCAAGCAAGACTGCAAGTCTGACAACATGACCACAAAGTCTATCCTTGAACTGCGGCCAAAGGTGTGCACATGTGGACACCCTTATGCCTGAAAATGCTTGTTCAATCATTTTCTTAGTGGCACTCATGCCAGAAAATATCAATCACTTGACACACGTCAAAAATAACAATGTTCTTGTTTCTTCCAAAAAACAATGTTCATCCATACTTCAACAAATGTATTATCCATATCAGACATATCAAATGGGTAAATTATATGTTCTTGGAAAGTCCCAATACTATTGTACTTTTTAATATAGGACCATGTTACTGTAAGGAAAGCTGTTATGCAAAAAGAAGAAAAAATTTTTTTTTAAATGATCAGACATACTAGTGGAGGTGATGGAGGGAGCAGAACAGAAGCTGTGGCTGCTGAGTCTGAATGATCTATTGTGTCAGTCCAAAGTCAGATGGTTAACAAAAGTTCTGGATAGCTGTTAATGTATAAACATCCATTAAAAGTCTGCAGTCCTGCTTCAGTGAAAGAAATACAGCGAGAGATAGAGTCCAGAGGTAGGAAGATTAAGTAAAAGACACATGGGGGGGACAAAGAAGTCAAGCAGGGGGAGGGATGCTTAGGGGGAATATGGATGGCCCTTTGGGTCAGATTCAGACCATGTTCGGGGAGTGGGGGCAGCTGTGCTCCAGACCCAGAGCATTGAAGCTGAACTAACGAGAATGTAATGGCCCTCCATCGAGCACTCCAGCAGCTTGCTGTTATGAGTACACGCACACACACACAGACATTGTGATGTTTTACTACACATGCATTAGAGAATTAGAACTCAGAACAGAGCATTGAATATATACTATATTCAAAATTCAGATATATCACAACTTTAGTAATAATTCACTCAAATATGACTTCTGCCAGACAAAAAGTGGCCCATTACACCTGGAGGAAATATTTGATATCTTTATTTATTAGACAGACTACTGACATAGAATAGCAATTTCCATCTGTTAGTCGGTTCAGACAACAATTGGATGGATTACCATGGCATTTCGTACAGACATTCATGGTCCCGAGACGATGAATTCTAATGACTTTGGTGATTCTCTGACTTTTCATCATGAGGTTGACATTTGCAGTTTTAAAATCAAACGTCTTGATAATTATTGGATGGATTGCCTTGGAATTTAGTTCATTTCACAATTCATGTTGAGGCAGAATATAATTTCTGACCACATACCTGCAACTTGAATGACATCCACACCCTCCTCAACTGTTGGCTGAGGAAATTGGCAAACCTGAGTTTTTTAACATGTTAAACTATGATGCTGAGCATGTGTTGCATTAAATTTGTACTGGGAAGTCGGGATTTGCAAGATCCAAACGGGAAATTTAAACTAGAATGCCCCCTGAAGTCAGATTTAAGGGGACAGAGATTCTCAATGCCCTCGACATTCCATGATGGCTGCTACAGTTGTACACAGCAGTAGAAGCTCCTGTAATTTTTTGTTTATAAGACTTCTGACTAGTGTTTGTTGCACTCAATCAGCCTTATGTATTGTATTGTTTGGTGTGTATATAAGAAAATTATGCTATAGTGTAACTGACAATTTTCATGTGATATGTGTGAACTACAATGCAAACCATGCTAGCTAACAATAACCTGTGGCTATGGTCATGTTTACTTAACCATTTTTGTGACAATGTAACTGGAATGCTAATTCGATAACACTATTTCATAGGAAGGACCAATAGTAAACATTTGTCATTAGCATTTAGCTTGAAGTAGCATTCTGCCATAAAGTGTAGAAGCTAGTGTCAACATTTCCAATATCAGGAATCTGTTCTAATTAATATTTAGCTTTGACCTGACACTACATTCACATTGCAGTTACTGTATCACTGTGGGGGTATATTTCTCTTCCTAGAGAAAATACACCACATTGTGCAAATACATAGATAAGGAATATATTATCTTTACTGCACACAGTGGCACACACATACCAAAAACTGTTTGAAGAAGGAAAAGAGAAGCAGGAAAAAAAGGCACAATTAAATGTTATCAGTTTTGAACATTTCGTGGTGATCACAGTAATGTTGCGACACATTAAAGCAGATACAAATCCGTTGTACCTGGTGTGATAGATAAGACCAGCCTCTTGTACTCGGGGAAAGCTGAGATTTGCCAAAGTGGTCAATTACCATGACAGGAATACATGTAAAACCTACCGCACTATAAGCATTTAATTAGGACATCCTCAATGGGACCACCACACTTCAGCTCTGCCAATCAGACTAATGGTGAGAGATGAGAACTAATGATATTAACACATGCTTGTCCCTATGCACATACGCATACACCATTTCACACTACTGTTACCAAACTGTACAGTAACAAGCACTGCAAATCTAGCTTGATTCAATTAGGGAAGGATATAAAGGCAATATTAAACACCAGGAGCGTAGATGCTTACAGAGCACCACCATCCAGGACGAGTGAACAGAGGAAAAACAACCAAGATCCTGACCTGAGTGGCATCCTATTGGTTGACACATATGTTTCCCAGTGTTGAGATCACCAACAGCTCATTGAGTCTTAAATTATGTGATGCGATCTGGCAGAACCTGCAGAACAATTTTTATCTGCGCAGCAACATCTACAAAGGAGCACTCGTGGCCCTTTTTTTTGTAATTGTCATACAACATTAAATAGAAATACAGTATGGATGGCATGTTTCCACAAGACAACAATGCCATGCCATGCAACAACATGCAACACCTGCATGAGTCATAGATTAACTTATGACTCATACCAATGTGCGAAATAACCTCTGACGATCAGGGGTTTCCTGATATGGGGGGGTTCCTGGTACTGTAGACATCAGCCACTAGTTCTAAGGATTTATACAAGAAGTAGCGAGATTGTGTTAGTTTTTGTCTATTAGTTATTATACACAGTATTAAAGAAATCCACATATTTTATTGTATGCTTTAAATGTGCAGAGGAGGAATCAACTCGTACGGTGCAGCATCATCAATTATCTATTAGTTGCCAACTATTTTATTAAACACCATTTATTTTGATAATCGATTAATGGATTTGAGTCATTTAAAAAAAAAAAAAAAAAAAAAAAGGCCCAAATCTGGTTATTTTCTGGTTTCTTTCATCTACTATAATAGTGAACTGATGATCCTTTGGTTGTGGACTGTGGGAAACACTGATCGACATTTACAACAATTTATGAACCAAACAACTAATCGATTAGTTGTTAGTTGCAGCCCTGTACCATATATATATATATATATATATATATATATATATATATAATAAATGTTACTATGTATATACATAGAAAATAATTTGTGGAGACTCCCCCCCCACTAAAATTTCATTGTGAGATGTTCACAGGGTCCATGCTATCAATCAAATGGTCCCATTCCCCTGATTCTCCATGTGTTTCACGCAATGACTTACACCTTAAAAGGCTGGAGATACTACTTGCCTTATAATGGAGTCAGGCCCTCAGATTCTCAAAGGTTGATAGATAGATAAATAAACTCACAAGTAGCACATAAGACATGGAATTTATTACCTATCAGGCTAATTAAATGGCTAGAGATATATAGAGGCAGGAGGGAGTAAGATGAGAGTGGGATGAGGGGACGAGTGGATTGCTGCGTCTGATGAATTGATGATGCAATGATGCATGTCTGTCTTTAAAGAGGTCTGAAGCAGAACGGGCATGTGTCCATGAATTATCAATATTCAAAGTGGCTCCAGCAGGGTTTTTATAAATGGAAGGGAGGGGGATAGGGATAAAAAAAAAATAAATAAAATAGCAAAGTAATGTTCTGCCAAGAATGTTCTGATGCCTGTTACACTCAAAACAGATTTTTTTTTTCACAATTAGGAGTCGCAGTACCGAAAGGCGCTTCTTGTTCATTTACTCTTAATTCCCCCACACGCCTCCTTGTCATATTTGCAGCCAAATTGTTTTCAAGGTTATCCTCCAATCATGATTGAATTAGCAGGTGTCCCCACCCCCTCCTCCCACCTGGCTGATCCTGTTGCGCAAATACAAATGGAAGTGTTGAAATGCCAAAAGAAAAAAAAAAGGTGTTGACTGGGTGACTGCAGGAACATGGAGTGCAAGCATGTAAATTGTCTATTTGAGACAAACAAAAAAAAAGACGATGATGCCCCGGGGCTCAGCTGGTGAAAAAGGCAATCCTACTTCTATTAGACGACTCTCTTCACTCCTGCAGTGAAGCGTCTATCCTATCATTGTGCTCCAATTAGACACTAATTTAAAAAAGAGGTATTACACTCAATTGTTTACTAGTCTGATTGAGACCGAAAGCCGTTGCCTTACACTCCTTAGACTCATTCCTTTGTCATGTCTCCCGCTCTTTGTATTTGGCCTAGACCTTTCAGCTAAACGCTTTCCTGCATCAGTCCCTTCAGCCAAGAAAATGACTTTCTTCCAAAAGTTGCACGCCCCGACAGCGTTTGTCCGCTGGTTACTACGGCGAGCTTAGCAGGACATGAGGGGCTGACTTACTGTTTGTCATGAAGGATCTGAAGAAGAAGGGGGGTGGAGGGGCTCTGACAGAGAAAAAGATACTGTCCAGCTTTTCCATTTGATGTTTACCCACTGTGATGAACACAGCAAGAACTGCTTTCTGTCTGCCTGTGTGTCTGCCTCTTTCATCTACAGCAGCCATCTAAGATGAGGGAGGATGGAGAAAGAATGTCAACCCGGGACAACTGATCTTTCATTTTGAGGCTACCCAAACAGATGGCGATTGTCACGCGGTGAGGTCATGTTGGGTTTTGGCTTGTCATTTTGTCTCGTCACTTCCTGTTTTATTTTGAAAGATAACTCTCCTCTCGTTTCAAGTCACTTGCCCTTCCTCATGTGTCATCGGTCTGATTGTCGGCCCCGCCCTGATTGTTTCCACCTGTTCCCCGTTACCCGGTGTATATCTTGTCTGCATCTCCCCTTGTCTTGTGCCGAAGTGTTTCGTTCTCGCGTTCACCAAAGCCCTGTTCCCTGTTTCCAAAGCCATAGTCTCTTTGTTTTTGGCCTTGTAAGAGTGATTTTCTGTTGTAGTTTTGTAGTCTAGCCTTTTGTTTTCTCGCATTAGAGTAGTTAATGTTTTTCAGGCGGTTGTTTTCCTCTTTATGAGTGATTTTGATTTGGATACGTTTTATAGTACAGATTAGGCCTCAATGAGTTCAGTCAGTCAGTCATTTCGGTCGCAGGGGTCTGCTGGAGCCAATCCCAGCGCGTTACGGCGAGAGGCAGGGATACACCCCAGATGGTCGCCAGCCAATTGTGGGGCACACACACCATTCACTCACACCTACTGAAAACCCACGCAGACACGGGGAGAACATGCAAACTCCACACAGAAAGGTCCCAGACCCAGGACCAAGAAGGTCTTGAACCTGCGACCTTCTTGCTGTGAGGCAACAGCGCTAACCCCTGTTCCACCGTGTCGCCCTCGATGAGTTCAGTTAATGTTTTTTCAGCTTGTTCGTTTTCCTCTTTATGAGTGATTTTGATTTCGATAACTTTTATAGAGTAGATTTATAATCAGGATATATTCAGTTAATGTTGTTTAGCCTTTTTGTTTTTCCTCGTAAAGAGTGATTTTGAGTTTGATAAATTTTATAGAACAGATTAGCCTTTTTTTCCTCTTCGGAGTGATTTTCATTTTCTCTAGCCTAGGTCTGCCTTTCATAGCCTCACTCTGTCGAGGGATCTTCCTGCCTGAAATAAAGAGACTCACCCAACACCTCTGCGCCAGAGTTCGTATTTACGACCGGTTTTGACAGTGATCCATTTTACAGCTATGGTACTAGAAATACATGTCTATGCATGTATTGAATTTCTTTTTTTCTCTTGCATTAAAAAAAAAAAAAAAAAACATTGTTTGACCTACAACAGGGGTATCAAACATGTGGCCCACTAAAGGGTCCAATCCAAGCCAGGGGTGCCAAACATGGGGTCTGGGGACCAGAACCAGCCCACTGGATGACTGTAGAAATTGTGACAAAAAAATGGACCAGTTCCTGTTTCTTCACAATATTGTGAAGTCACTGAGCACCTTTCAGGGTTCTACAATGTAATTGTTTTTAATGCAACAATAGACTAACTCAATATGGAATAACAGAGATATTGTTAGGATTATTGTTGCATTTTTTTTTTTACAGAAAAACACAGGAAGTTTAATTTCTCACCAATAATCAGGACTGGCCTGTGGCATCGGCAGTAAAGATAAATGCTAAGGGTCTATCCAGGGGGGACCAGAAATGGGGGAAGAAAAAAAAATATATAACTTTGGGTATTCTTAAAACTAGTTGGTATTATTATGTCTTAAATTATCTGTATAGCAAAACCTATTGTAGTAATTATGATACTACTTTACGTCATGTTTTGATGCATCAACAAACTCAAAAACGTGTCAAAACATCCCAAACTGTCTGGTGCCCAGCAGTGGAAAAAATTTTAAGGAAGGAGGAAGAACGTGACAAAGTAACGTTACAATAAATATGTCAGGATATCATTTTTCTGTTGCAGAATGATGCTTGATAAAGTCAATAAGCATTAGCATAACATAATTATCTAATCAATAAAGAGCCAGTGGTTACTGTTAATTTTAACATCAGTTCATGTTATGGAGGGGCCTGAGCTGTTCCAGCTGGGGCTGGAAAATAATAATGGAACTGCTTCCATCTTAACTTTCTTTCTTTTTAAATGTGTAAATATTAGATTTATTCAGCAGGTGTTATGTTAAATTTATTTACATTTTCTGGTTAGCTCACATTTTCCCAGCTTGTAATAGTTAATCAAAATGCTATTAATTTCCCTAATTTTAATATATCATAGTTGTAAGCCTAGCTGTTGTGTTCATATTGTCTAAAGGAAGGAAAAAGGTATTTATAGCGTTAAACTTTATATGTGTACATCATTCATGTTCGAGCATAATTTAAGAGCATAACTGAGATTCCTTAATCCCACCCTTACAAATCCTCTTGTTGCCTCCACCTCAGCAACCCAACCTAACTGATGCAGCAGCATCAAGCAGACTTGGCTGGCCATCTCCACTAAACAATAAGGTATAGAGTTGGTTCAAAGTGGTCCATTTCAAATAGGAAACAGGTTCACATTCCCTAAACAAATGGATGGCTAAAGGTATCAACATGACATACACTTTTTTTATTTTGGGAGTATTTAGATCTAATACTTTATGTAAACTATTTATATCAATTTAATATATTCAGTTCATTTTCTTATTTGTTTCTTCAAATCATTCTAATTATTTTGAATGTGCAATTTCAAAACTGTTCAGTTTCTTGTGAGTACATGCACAATAGCAGCGGAATTTACTGCAATGAAAGAGGTAGCACCACCTAAAATATTGCCTAGGGCACCAAATTGGCAGGACCGGGTCTGCCCATAATGACACCTTTCAACTTATTGTGTTACACCAGGCTTTTGTGTGTGTTATTTCATCTTTCAAAAGGAACGGCATGGTTTCTCATTTTTACCATCCTATTTCATACTGATCCATTGAAAAGTGCATAGGGGAAAAAAGTATTTGTAGTTTTGCACAAAGCCAGAGTCAGTCAGTCAGTGAAATATTTCGTAATAATAAAGTAATGATTGAGTTTGTTGGAAAGATGGGAGACTCAAAATGCAAAAGTACTGTGTCAAAAAAAAAAAAAAAACACACACACATACACACATGCACATAATGGCTGCATTTAGTAAAATCCATGCCCAATAATTGATGTGATGTCTGTTTTCATAAAACCAATAAAAGCCCTTTTGAAGGAAGTTTTCCTTGCATCTTCTTTTATGAAAATGTTTTTTTGTTTTCCTGAAAACTTATTTAAGTTTTTTGAATGCAATTTCTTTTGAATTGTTATCTTAAATTATGAAATCCTACCAAACACTGATGGCATAAGAGCTGCCCACGCTGTCTGCTTGTCAGTGACATCAATAATATCACCAATAGACTATAATTATCTGCTGTGTGACACAGCTGTAGCTCAAAAATATATATTAATGAATCACTTTCAGGCCATCACTATACATATTGACCTATTTTACAGAGCTGTTGGCACAGTGTTTGCTTGTTTACTCTCCAGCAGCTGGTTTGTTTGTGACTGTCAGGGTCCAGCAGTCACAAATAACTAGACTATACGGGTCAGACCATTGAGCAGGACACACGGAAGGGGGGTGCAAACACCAACAACATATTTATGTGTGAATAATTAAATAGTGGATGTAGCAGCTATTAAATATATATTTTAAATTGCATCATTTATAGACATGATTTCCTGGGGGGGGCAACTCCATGTTTTTTAGAAGTCCACCCCTCCACCCTCCCTTCCTGGCTAGTTCTACCATGTTAAATCCAATGATGATGGTGAAATGCCAGTGCAATTAGGACATGCTTAGCAATTAGCACACATGCCTCTTTTTTCATTCCCTATTTACAAATACTGTAAATGACTCCTAACTATCACGTTTTTGCCAGCCCTGTCACTTGTTAATTGCACTGCCGGATTATGCACCGGGTGTGTAATAAAGGAAGCTGACGGTTTACATACCAATTAGCAACACGTTACCGTATGGCAGGGTTAAAGCTTTGCTGGCCATTGCCACTGTGTTCAGCAGTCTCTGTAAATTAGCCCAAGCAGAAATTGGCTCAATGTATCAGCGTTCTTATTTTCAATCAGTTGACAAGCCAGGCCTGGAGAGTTTGAACTGAAGAGGGCCTATGGGCTTTGGGGAGTAGGGCGTGGGGGGGGGACAAAAACCCTCTCCACTTCTGCGTGAGTATCTGTTCCACTAGCCTCTTTTTTTCTTCTATGTACCATTGCATAAAGGGGTCAAGCATTAGCACTTCCACAGTGACCATAGGGCGGCTGCGGCTCGGAGGTAAAAAGTGGATTTGTCCACCAAGCGGATGATTGGCGGTTTCATTCCCGGCTCCTCCGGTACGCATATCGAAGATACTTAACCTCAAAGCGCCCCTGATGGTGTGAATGATTCGATTAGATCCTGATGAGGAGGTTGGTGCCCTGTGTGGCATCAGTGCCTCCATCAGTGTATGGATGTGTGTGATAGGGCGAAAGGTGAATGTAAAGTGTTTTGACTGGTCGGAGGATGAGAAAGATGATATGATTACAGTCAATTTAATATTTACCTCGAACCTGTAAACCACTAAAAGAAGGTCACCATGAATACCATTAATCCTAGATCAGACAGCTTTTAGGATTTACATTACATTCTTTGGTTTGATTTACATGAATGTATTGAAATTAGTTTGTAATAATTTGAAAATTGCCTTGGAATGACTCCTTTTTGACTAGGCCCTGTTTCCAACCATTATCACTGTGTTCCATAAATTTGTAATTTTTTACATTTTTTTTAATTAATAGAATGGAGAGGTTTATCTTCATTTAGGTTTATGATCTGTAAGTGTGTTTTCACACTTGATCTCTTTCAGCCCTCCAAATTATAACTCTGACTGAGTCTTAATAAATGGGGAAAATGTCTGAACATTATTTATTATCTTTGAAAACCTTTTTGCGCAAAAAAAATATAGTTGGTAGCTAGAGTGGAAGCAAGTTTGCATCATTAGGTTTTGTCCCCTTTTTATTTTACTTTTTAAAATATTGTTTCATGACAAAGCATAGGGCCACACCTATTAATAAAATACCAACAAGTTCATGACAAAGCAATGAAAGAGAAATTGAAGAACATAAAAAATAAACAAGCAATCAACAAAAACAAAAAGTTTTTTGTCATAATTACTAAGTGGTGATATGCTGGTGTGAGTGTGTTGTCCTCTCAGTGGTCAAAATGTTTTGCAGTAAATAACATTTGGTTGAACATTGTGCACCCATGAAAATGTGTGTGCTTTAAGTAGACTGTGATTGTTAGCAGTAACAGACAAATTGAGTGTTTAAAATTGTGTAGTGTTCTATGTGCTTTGAAATCCTCCGGGTCACCCCCATTGTAACCTGAGCAGGCAGGATGTTCCATTTAGGTGCACAAACCTAAATGGAACATACTGCTATTGACTAGTCAATAAATACAACCTGCAGCCTCACAGCAAGCTGCTACTCTATTCTTTGTTTGTTGTTTTGACTTATGTTTTATTTGTTGAACATTCCCAGGGTTCATGTGTATCCTGCTGTGTTGTTAATGGGACATTCAATGAAAACATAAATTATCTGTCCTGAAATTGTTAATGAATAGAATTTATACAATTCAAGCATTTCTAAAAGTGCCTAGATGGTGGACTTCTATGTTTATAATTTATTATATTCTAAAATGTTTTTCTTTACTATAAACACTTACAATTAAAAATGAAAATTGGCCTGTCCTATGCCAAATCACTGTTACATCTTTAATCATTTTATCATGCTAAAAACAGTGAAACTAATTATTATTGTACATACACTCAGTACATACACTCACCAGCCACTTTATTAGGTACACCTGTCCAACTGCTCGTTAACACTTAATTTCTAATCAGCCAATCACATGGCGGCAACTCAGTGCATTTAGGCATGTAGACATGGTCAAGACGGGCGACACGGTAGAGCAGGCTGTTGCCTCACAGCAAGAAGGTCACAGGTTCAAGACCTCCTTGGGTCCTGGGTCCTTTCTGTGTGGAGTTTGCATGTTCTCCCCGTGTCTGCGTGGGTTTTCACCGGGTACTCCGGCTTCCTCCCACAGTCCAAAAACATGCTGAGGTTAATTGGCGACTCTAAATTGCCCGTACGTGTGAGTGTGTGAGTGAATGGTGTATGTGCCCACGATTGGCTGGCGACCATCTGGAGTGTATCCCTGCCTCTCGCCGTAACGCGCTGGAATAGGCTCCAGCAGACCCCTGTGACCCTAATGAGGAATAAGCAGGTATAGAAAATGACTGACTGACTGACTGACTGACTGACATGGTCAAGACAATCTCCTGCAGTTCAAACAAAGCATCAGTATGGGGAAGAAAGGTGATTTGAGTGACTTTGAATGTGGCATGGTTGTTGGTGCCAGAAGGGCTGGTCTGAGTATTTCAGAAACTGCTGATCTACTGGGATTTTCACACACAACCATCTCTAGGGTTTACAGAGAATGGTCCGAAAAAGAAAAAATATCCAGTGAGCGGCAGTTCTGTGGGTGGAAATGCCTTGTTGATGCCAGAGGTCAGAGGAGAATGGCAAGACTGGTTCGAGCTGATAGAAAGGCAACAGTGACTCAAATAATCACCCGTTACAACCAAGGTAGGCAGAAGAGCATCTCTGAACACACAGTACATCGAACTTTGAGGCAGACGGGCTATAGCAGCAGAAGACCACGCCGGGTGCCACTCCTTTCAGCTAAGAACAGGAAACTGAGTCTACAATTTGCACAAGCTCATGGAAATTGGACAATAGAAAATTGGAAAAACGTTGCCTGGTCTGATGAGTCTCGATTTCTGCTGCGACATTCGGATGGTAGGGTCAGAATTTGGCGTCAACAACATGAAAGCATGGATCCATCCTGCCTTGTATCAACGGTTCAGGCTGGTGGTGGTGGTGTAATGGTGTGGGGAATATTTTCTTGGCACTCTTTGGGCCCCTTGGTACCAATTGAGCATCGTTGCAACGTCACAGCCTACCTGAGTATTGTTGCTGACCATGTCCATCCCTTTATGACCACAATAAAGGGTCATAAACGGTCTTCCACGTCTTCTGTGGAAGAGGCCAACTTCTGATGGCTACTTTCAGCAGGATAATGCGCCATGTCATAAAGCTGGAATCATCTCAGACTGGTTTCTTGAACATGACAATGAGTTCACTGTACTCAAATGGCCCCCACAGTCACCAGATCTTAATCCAATAGAACATCTTTGGGATGTGGTGGAACGGGAGATTCGCATCATGGATGTGCAGCTGACAAATCTGCACCAACTGTGTGATGCCATCATGTCAATATGGACCAAACTCTCTGAGGAATGCTTCCAGCACCTTGTTGAATCTATGCCACGAAGAATTGAGGCAGTTCTGAAGGCAAAAGGGGGTCCAACCCATTACTAGCATGGTGTACCTAATAAAGTGGCCGGTGAGTGTATATTTGACATAACAAGAGATACATGAACAATTAATATAGTGACACAAAACATAGTTTTCATTTCAAGGGGCATTTTTTATACTCATAGACAAAACGTTTGCATTTAGTTTCTCTCTTACCTAAGCCTTTGTAGCACTGCTTTTGAGGTTGCATTTTGTATATATTTCAATACATATACAGCATAGGTAGAGTAATTATTCTTATTCATTTTAAGTAATGACTATGTCAGTTCACACAGATTGTAGATAGATGGCTCCAGTTAGTGCACGAGAAACAAAGACACAGCAATATGCAAACCCTAAGAGAAAGGGACATCTTCAGAAAGAAAGGGAGAGGTCACTTTGGAAAAAATGGAGGAAAAGGGAGGGGGCTAAAATTCAATTTCATTGATGAGGGGGATGATAAACTGGGGGATGATAAAGCAAATTTTCATAGAATCATTTCTGGAGGGGACAAGAAAAAGAACATATTATACTACTATAATAATCTGGCCTATCTTCTTTGCTCTATCTCCCTAACACTTTGTTGCAAGTTGCCTCAGCATGTTCAAATGTTTTAAACAATGTTATTAAATATGTTTAATGTTAATATTAGTAGTTATAGCAATGTTCCATATTTATTTATATGTATATGCAAGGCAAATGTGTTGAGGAAAAAACTATGAAAAAACTATGAAAACCTATGAAAAAAAAAATATTTTTTCAAGCCAAACACTGAGTTGAAGCTGTTGGGTATTTTCATTGAGTTATATTAACTATTGTTGGGTAGTTTAATTCCACCCAGCCTTTGGGTTACTAGCTGGGTCGGAGTCTGTGACCATGGCAGACAAATATAATTAAACTGCTGAGTTATTAATGATATAAAAAGCATAATCTTTCTTTAAGTCGCCAAAATCATGACTGACAAAAGGGCAGGTTCCAGAAGGAAAATGATCAGGATTTGTTACTCCTTATTTTTATATTTTAAAAAAGTTTATTTTGCTTATAAATTGTGGTAGTTACTCAATAGTAATGTTGAAGTAATAGGTGGGCCTATGCTGGAGTCTTTCAGTTCACCATAAACACTGTTTTCTGTGCACACTCAAACTCACAATTATTCACTGCACTGAAAACAGCTAGATAGCTGACTAATTATCTCACCAGTTATAGTTGTGTTTCATTAGAATTCATGAATTTAACCAGAAATAGGAAGCACACACTACAAATACCATGAATGTGCTTTGAAGCTTTATGTGCAACATTTCCACAGTTCCAGAGATTACTAGCAGCTAGCATTGTGAGGACAGACAGGACAACCCCTGTATCCACAAGCATCAGGCAAATCCACAGTAAAATGTTGATACCAAGTGCCTGGTAGTATACCCCGTTCCATAAAAGATGCTATAGTATCATGCAATAAATTACTGTAATCCATAGTTCTGCGTTCATAACCATGACATTAAACATACATCAGTCAGTCAGTCAGTCATTTTCTATACCTGCTTATTCCTCATTAGGGTCGCAGGGGTGTGCTGGAGCCTATCCCAGATCGTTACGCCGAGAGGCAGGGATACACCCCAGATGGTCGCCAGCCAATCATGGGGTACACGGACTGTGGGAGGAAGCCGGAGTACCCGGTGAAAACCCCCGCAGACACGGGGAGAACATGCAAACTCCACACAGAAAGGACCCAGGACCCAAGGAGGTCTTGAACCTGTGACCTTCTTGCTGTGAGGCAACACCCCAGGGTGCGGTGCTTGGACTTGGTGATGGGGGTGAGGAGGTTGGTATCAGAGGAGTGCAGTCGGCTGGTGGGGGAGTGGTGGCGGATGAGATCTGTAAGGTATGGTGGTGCCAGATTGTTTAGGGCAGCGGCTCCCAAACTTTTTTAGCCGCGCATCCCCATCTATATCTCTACTTGGTTGACGCACCCCCTATTTCCTACACCTTCCAAAAAACACAACAAAATGTCTTAAGGCAGCATGTTTAATTCTGCTCAACCAGAA
Organism: Lepturacanthus savala; assembly: GCA_030544235.1. Taxonomy (NCBI): domain Eukaryota; kingdom Metazoa; phylum Chordata; class Actinopteri; order Scombriformes; family Trichiuridae; genus Lepturacanthus; species Lepturacanthus savala. The sequence continues at coordinate 789,225 of CM060472.1, read as the reverse complement.
CACATCATCTAATGAATAATGCTGCTCGCAATTTTTTACGGTTTTTAATCGGTTTCGGGCAATTTTTAGCACAGTTTCGGATGCATGCCACTTAGTCAGGCATGCATATATGAAAAAAACAGACTATCAATATCTCTCAAAGATTTATTAAGCAAAATATCAGTTCACAGTGAGTGATAAATCATACTCAGACTCCTCAGACTCTGCCTGCCCCTCCACCTGCTTCTCATCATCCTCTGATTCTTCTGTGGCCGTGAATGTAATTTTGCGAACTTTTTTTCTTGTTGTTTCTTCAGCTCCCGGCTGAGCTCTTTCACATTTTCTATTAAAAATGTTGTATATTTTGCGCTGCATTTTGCCTACATAATTTTGCTCGATGGGAGCAAACACGTGTTTGAACCAATCAGAATTAGCGATGCCGATAACGTGACCAGATGTCCATCGGCCAACCAGAAATGCATTTGTTCAGCTGAGCTCGCCTCGTGTTGCATAGCAACCAGAGACGCGTTCAGACTTGTCGCTCCATGCCAAACGGCACAGACAGACACCAAAACAGCGTAGATTACACTGAAACGAGCACACTGGAATTGTTCAAGCACTCGGATAATGTAACTAATCTGACTTCAGTACATCGTTTTCTTTATTTAACATGGGATTTTGACAGGGAGCTTCTTCTCCTTTTTTTAATGGAACGCTGTTCCGGTCATGAATCTTTTAACGAAATGTATTTCCGGACAGTTCTGGCTCACTTTCACCCCTGATGATCCCATTAACAAAAGAACATCTGAATTAAATTGAAATGTAAGAAAGTTTTAAAATAATACAGCACAGTACAATTTATAGCATGAGATGACAGGCATGACAGGGTATTTAAACCACAGAAACACTAGTCTGACGGGATATTGTGGGATGTTATGTTATGACTGCTGTTTGGTTGATGTTTTTGAATGAATGATCATTCATCCATCTTGTTAAAAGGATGAAACTGAGGGGCTTTCAAACGTTTCACACAGTGTGAACGCTCGCCGGACCAAATACAGGACCAAACATACATCTTATATTTATTTATATTTCAGAACCAGCATTTGTACAGAGGGAAGGATGGTTCTGATCCACTGGTGTTCACTTTCTATCTGAGCGTAGTACTCACTGTTGAGGAGTTTTTTTAATGATATATTAGGTCTACTAGTAAGTAGTTGGGCAGCGGAGTTTTGTACATATTGTAGTTTTTGAATGACAGTATAGGGGAGGCCATACAGGATGATATTACAGTAGTCAAGTCTGGTGGTGATGATGGCATTGATTAGTGTTTCAGCAGCAGTGGTGGAGAGCCTAGACCGAAGACGAGCTATACTGCGGAGGTGGAAGTATCGTCTTAGTCTTTATAGTCATAGTGTGTTAGGCATAACAGTTACATAATGAAATGCTCAAAGCTGACGTTAGCTAATGCCATTCTGTGTAACTAAGTTAATGAACAACGTAGCTAAATATAGAGACTATATGTAGCACTTACTACTGTTGACCATGTTAGGGGAAAAAATTAAAAGATCCTGTCATGGTGAACAGGGATACATGCAGCTATAGACGGAAGAGTGGTGTTAACATTATTTTTTCAAATATTCCACTTTTCTGACATGAATAGGCCTAATATTTCTGTGATATATTATTATACTACATATATCACAATATGATGCTGGTGCAAAAACAACTGTGGTGAAGTTTATTTTTGTGGAAACTGTTCAGTTTCTCTATTTCTTTTTTTTTTTTTTACTTATAACTTTTTATTTAAATCTTTTGAATATTTGTTATGCTTTGTACATATTTTGTTATGTTCTATTTTCTATTGTTTATATATATATATATATATATATATATATATATATATATATATATATATATATATATATATATATATATATATAATTTTTCAAATATCTATTTTCTGATATGAAATTAATATTAATGGATATAATATTTAAAATAAATTATTAAACTAATCAAAATATTTCCATTAAATTAACATTAGCTTAGTTACAAATTCACTTATTTTTTGCCATGTTAACCTTGTTATTTATTAGGATATTTTGACCCACAGGCTAGAATAGATGTAAAGACAGATACAAAACGGATTTTAAAACATTATGTTGTAACATTCACAATTTGCAAACATTTATTGTAATTATTATTAATGAATAGTAGGATTGAGGAGGACAAGAACATGCATATGATAACGAATAAATTAGAATATATAACCCAGCAATGATGGTTAAAATAACATAATGCTAGCTAGTACGCTGAAGAAGTATTTTTGATTACCAACAGTTACAATACAATTGTTGCAACAACCCAATGTTTGGGATAGCCCATCAACCCAACTCCTTGGTTGACTGCACAACGCAATTTTCAGTGTTAAGAAAGCCGGATATGACCACTATTTACCCAATGGCTGGGTTGAAATTGCGGTGTTTTCAACACTAATAATAATCAATACTTTTTAGAAAAACAGTACTGTTTACTGCCCCTTTCTTCAAACTAAAAGGGATTCCAAGCTGGGATGTGAAATTTCTTTGGGGAAAGATGGGGTTGGAGGTGTTTTGAGGAGAACCACAAGTTGGTTGGTGAGCCACTGTTCACAATTCCATAGGTTTGTTTGAGGCCTTGGTGATAAATCTACTATTTTGGAAAATATTTAATCACCTTAACTGTGTAGATGATGGCAGGGGTATATAGCCACCATTATGTTTTTTGTAAAAATATCCTATTTAAAGGTAGATTCTTTACAAGTATATGAGGGCCTGGTGGTTACCATAACTTTAGTTGACTGAAGTTGTTTAAAAGCATATTTTTTTTTTTGACAGATCCTGATATCTGTAAAATGTGTATTAAATGTATTAAATTCATGCAAAAAACAACTTCAGTGGAGATAGTATGATTTGTGGTTCTGCTAGTTTAACATGTCTTTGTTTAGTTTAACACATCTATGAGTTAATTTTAAGATTCAAGATAAGTTCCTGTTTACCCTGAGTTTTTTAGAAGCAAAATTGTAGATTTCTGGTTAAGTGTCACTAATAATTATGTTTAAAAAAAAAAAAAAATGAGTACATACTCCTGCCTACCGAATGTTTTTTTTTTTTTTTACCAGCATCCTTTTTTAAGGTTTCCAGGCCCAATTACCATCTTTCTGCCTTTAGTAAATTGTGCCATTGCAAAAGCACAAATTGTAGCTGGCAGGGGGCTGGAAGCACATATACTTTTTCCATTTCTCCCTCCCTAATTGATAGATTCAGGATTCATAAGCCTCCGCCCTCCACCACCACTGCTGTGTGCTTCCTGCCTCTTGTGTAGCGTTGTTAGATCCTAGTTCTGCTGTCTTAGCTGTTAGCTCCATTAGCCAAACACACTGCAGGACTCTTCTGCCGCTCTGTCGATTTGGCCTCGGAGAGGAAGTACTGCAAAGCACATAATCTCCCGCTGTTTATCCGGATAATCACCAGTGATGGTGGCAGGCCTGCTGCTCTTTTCTCCCTACAGCAGGCCTGCTGGCTTGCGGTGCTCGAGTGCTGGAGAGGTCGTGTCATGGACCAGACAATTCCCTTACTGTTTATTCAGCTCTGGGCTTGTGCTGAGGTAAGAAAATTGGGGATTCCACAGAGTAAAGAGCTGCCGATTGTCGATTCCATAGCGCTCTCTCTCCGGGAGTCACTGGGATTGAGCTGAGCACCATGAGATGACTCACTGCACTACCTGGTGCACCTGCTATGCAGGCTAACTGCTTGAGACTGACAGTCTGTTTTGCGGCTACGCTGGAGGAAGACAAGGATTGGCTTTTTGATTTGTGACGTCCCAACTCTATTTTGCCTAGAGCTTGACTTCCAGATTATAGGGGAGTGCACAGAAACCTTCCCATTTAGTAGAAGAATGTGAAAACAGCTCTCGAGTGACACATTTTATGCATATACCATAGAGTCAAGGTAAGACATTAGCCCAGCCAGCCCATATTGGCTAAGTGTGGGTTGCACATATGGGTGCCAAGTGGGTTTGTCCGTAGTTGATATGCTGACCCCACCAAAACCATTATTGATGTGCAAGTATATGCATTATTGGCTTGGCTTTAGTATTCTAAATAATACATACACTTGTTTTAAGTTGTTTTACGCTGTAATGATTCTTAATGTGAAACTGTAACTAAGAAAAAAAAAACATATTTGTGAAGATTTATTGTAAAATATATGGGAAATATCCCTCGTTGGGTAAGTTACTGATGGTTTCGATGGCTTGAGTTGTCTCCCCTGCCGAGGCAAGAACCTCACCTGCTGTCAGTCACTCAGGCAGTGTATCTGAGCAGACAGCTGCTGAGGGTTCAGAAGTTGACAGCCACGGTAATGAGATCAGCTGTGAGGACGGTAATTTCACATCATCTGAAGACATGTTTCCTTTCCTCTGTTGTATTGAAGTCTGTTCCCCTTCAAATATTTCTTATTTGCTCTACCGTCAGAGTAGTGCGGTCCTAGCTGCTCAAATATCAACAGAATTAATCCGCCACTATCCTGTAGTTACCATGTGTGGCAGTAGAGGCCACTGTTGCTGCTGTTCAGCGAAAGCTATGTTTTACTACTTATTAAACTTTAACATAATTTTACATAGTGTAAGTATAGTATTAACAGGTTGTGTTGCCTAATGAATGCAAACAAGCAAAACTGCTAAAGATTATATCCCCAGGCTTAATTAAGACATTGCTTTTGGGTATGTTAATAGAAACCTAATATTAAAGCAAGGTTTGAGTTGCAATAATCCATCCAGCCACCCACACACACACACACATACACACACCCAGAAATAATCAACCTGAAAGGTAAACTTTGAGAGAGGCCCAATCTAATCTGTTAGGTTCAATGGCTCCATCAGGACAGGCGTTCATCAGGGAATATGAACTAAACAGCAGCTTAAAAGTGAAAGATCTAATCAGAGACGAGCTGATATAATGTGAGTGCTCATAAAAAGGTACAGATTAATCAGCAGACACAAACAGAATTCACCTCAATAAAAGGTGCTACATATATAAGCGATGGCCAACATTTATTGTTTTTGTTGTGTGCAGTAAGTTTGATAGTTATGAATCCAAAATCGAGCAGGGGAAATACGTATTTTTTTACAAAGCAATAGCTTTTGATGTGGTATATTGATATAAAGACACCTATGATATGGTGATTGTAATTGCTCCACAACAAGACTCTCTTTCCAGCTGCTGCATATTTTAATTTGCCCTTATGCTCATATAAAATGCACCAATAATATCTCCTTCATTATGATTTCACTTTTGGTGAGACAGATGGAAGGGATGTTTTTACTGAGCGAGTTTATGACGTGAATATCATAGCCCTATCATGATTGTCATACAATGGCATGGTCATTAAAATTCAATGAGATGAAAGTCGCAAAATGCTAATGACACCAATCTGTTTGCAATGAGGTTTTTTGGGGGAAGAAAAATAAAGAAATGTGTGACAGTCATTAATGGACTGAGGCTTTATTTATGCAAAAAATATGAACAGGCATTGTTTTTGCTCACAGAAGGCGAGTAGACTTTTAATGTTGTACAATACTTAGTTACATGATGTGGTGTCATGCAGGATAAATATATAATACTCAGAGACAGGCTCATGGACACATTCATGCACATGCAAAAATATACCTGTATATCTCTACTTGCCAAGAAAGCTAAGCTAAAATGTCCTCCTTTTTTAATTTCTTCTGAAAAGAACAAAACCTGTTGGTCTGAGAACAAGCGGACAACATAACCTGGTTACTAAACAAATACTATTATTCAGATGTCACTGATGCCCACTGGATTGTGGATCTGAGAATTCACCACAGGAACCTCCCAGAACAAGAACCATTAACCATCTCATTGACAGACATCCTAAAGTGTCAAGGATGAAGAGCATCCACACATAGTGGCTGAAGAAGCTAACTGTACTCCATGAATCCCTAGAAGCAAAGATAATCAACACCTAAAAGATGGAAACCACCAACAACCAGAGTGGTTGACCCAGGGTAGTCAAGTCGAGTCAATTTTATTTGTATAGCCCAAAATCAGAAATCACAGAATCACCACAATGGGCTTTACAGTTTGTACAGTTTGTACCCCTCCTGGAGCTGCCACCTTATCGCGGTGGAGGGGTTTGCGTGATCCAATGATCCCAGGAGCCATGTTGTCCGGGGCTTATGCCCCTGGTAGGGTCACCCATGGCAATCAGGTCCTGGGTGAGGGACCAGACGAAGTGCAGCTCAAAACCTCCTGATGAAGAAGAAGAAAACGTTAACCCTGCCTGGGTGTGGGTTACCGGGGCCCCCCTCTGGAGCCAGGCCTGGGGGAGGGGCCGGGCCTTTGCCCACAGGGCCCGGCCGGGCTTAGTCCGAAGTGGTGACGTGGGCCCCCCTCCCCATGGACTCACCACCCGTGGGGGGGGCCACAGGGGGAGGATGCGGAGAGAGTTGGGTGGCAGTCGGAGGCGGGGACCCTGGTGGTCCGACCCCCGGCTGCAGAAACTGGCTCTGGGGACGTGGAATGTCACCTCTCTGGCGGGGAAGGAGCCTGAGCTGGTGCACGAGGTTGAGAGGTACCGACTAGATATAGTTGGGCTCCCCTTGACGCATATTGTGGGCTCTGGAACCAGTTTCCTCGAGAGGGGTTGGATTCTCTACCACTCTGGAGTTGCCCCCGGTGAGAGGCGCAGAGCTGGGGTGGGAATGCTTGTTTCCCCCCCACTCGGTGCCTGTACATTGGGGTTCGCCCCGGTGGATGAGAGGGTAGCCTCCCTCTCATCCAGTGGGGGGATGGGTCCTGACTGTCGTTTGTGCCTATGCGCCAAATGACAGGTCACAGTACCCACCCTTTTTGGAGTCCTTAGAGAGGGTGCTGGAGGGCGCCCCTTCTGGGGACTCCCTCGTCCTCCTGGGGGACTGATGATTGGGAGGAACGCCCCCCCTGATCTGAACCTGAATGGTGTTTCGTTGTTGGACTTCTGTGCTCATCATGGATTGGATTGCACTTGGCACCAGGACGCCCTTGGCCGCAGTTCGATGATCGACTTTGTCGCGTCGTTGGACTTGCGGCCTCATGTCCTGGACACTCAGGTGAAGAGAGGGGCGGAGCTGTCAACTGATACCCACCTGGTAGTGAGTTGGCTCCAATGGTGGGGGAAGAGGCCGGTCAGACCTGGCAGACCCAAACGTTCTGTAAGGGTTTGCTGGGAACGTCTGGACGAATCTCCCGTCAGAAGGAGCTTCAACTTGCACCTCTGGGAGAGCTTCACTCATGTCCCGGGGGAGGCGGGGGACATTGAGTCCGAGTAGACCTTGTTCCACGCCTCTATTGTTGAGGCGGCTGATTGGAGCTGTGGCCATAAGGTCATCAGTGCTTGTCGTGGCGGCAGTCCCCGAACCCGCTGGTGGACACCGGTCTCCTGAAGCAGCTGACGGGTATCGGCGTGCTAAGGGGAACGCAGCCTCGGTGGTTGCTAAGGCAAAAACTCGGCGTGGGAGGGGTTCGGTGAGGCCATGGCGAAAGACTTTCGAACGGCTTTGAGGAAGTTCTGGACCACCATCTGGCATCTCAGGAGGGGAATGCAGTGCACCGTTGACACTGTGTTCAGTGGGGACTGGGTGCTGCTGACCTTGACTCGGGATGTCCTGGATCGGTGGGGGGAATGCTTCGAAGACCTCCTCAATCCCACCAGCACGTCTTCTGTGGAAGAGGCAGAGTCTGGGGGACCAGTGGTGGACTCGCCTATCTCTGGGACTGAGATCGCTGAGGTAGTCAAAAAGCTCCTCGGCGGCAAGGCCCCGGGGTGGATGAGATTCGCCCTGAGTTCCTCAAGGCTCTGGATGTTGTAGGGCTGTCTTGGTTGACACGTCTCTGCACCATCGCGTGGACATTGGGGGCAGTGCCTCTGGACTGCCAGACCGGGGTGGTGGTTCCGCTCTATAAAAGGGGGACCAGAAGGTGTGTTCCAACTATAGAGGGATCACACTCCTCAGCCTCCCTGGGAAAGTCTATTTGGGGGTACTGGACAGGAGTGTCCGTAAGATAGTCGAACCTCGGATTCAGGAGGAGCAGTGTGGTTTTCGTCCTGGTCGTGGAACTGTGGACCCTTGGCAGGGTGCTCAAGGGTGCGTGGGAGTTCGCCCAACCAGTCTACATGTGTTTTGTGGATCTGGAGAAGGTGTTTGACCGTGTCCCTCGGGCAGTCCTTTGGGGGGTGCTCCGGGAGTATGGGGTCCCGGACCCGTTGACATGGTCCGCATTGCCGGTATTAAGTCAAACTTGTTTCCAGTGGGGGTGACTCCATCAGGGCTGCCCTTTGTCACCGATTCTGTTCATAATTTTTATCGACAGAATTTCTAGGCGCAGCCAGGGCATTGAGGGGCTGCAGTTTGGTGACCTCAGGATTGGGTCCCTGCTATTTGCGGATGATCTGGTCCTGTTGGCTTCAGCTTCCGTGACCTTCAGCTCTCACTGGAGCGGTTCGCAGCTGAGTGTGAAGGGGCTGGGATGAGAATCAGCACCTTCAAATCCGAGGCCATTGTTCTTGACCGGAAAAAGTGTCGACTCCAGGTCGGGGATGAGATCCTGCCTCAAGCGGAGGAGTTCAAGTATCTCAGGGTCTTGGTCATGAGTGGGGGGAGGATGGAGCGGGAGATTGACCGACGGATCAGTGCGGCGTCTGCAGTGATGCAGGCCCTGCATCGGTCCATCGTGGTGAAGAAGGAGCTGAGCCGAAAGGAGAAGCTCTTGATTTACCAGTCAATCTATGTTCCTACCCTCACCTATGGTCACAAGCTTTGGGTAGTGACCGAAAGAACGAGATTGCGAATACAAGCGGCCGAAATGGGTTTCCTTTGCAGGGTGGCTGGGCTTTCCCTTAAAGATAGGATGAGAAGCTCGGTCATCCGCGAGGAGCTGAGAGTAGAACCGCTGCTCCTCCACATCGAGAGGAGCCAGTTGAGGTGGCTCGGGCATCTAGTGAGGATGCCTCCTGGACGCCTCCCTGGTGAGGTGTTCCGGGCACGTCCCTCCGGGCAGCGGCCCCGGGGAAGACCCAGGACACGCTGGAGAGACTATGTCTCTTGGCTGGTCTGGGAACGCCTTGGAGTCCCCCCAGAAGAGCTGGAGGAAGTAGCCGGGGAGAGGGAAGTCTGGGCATCCCTGCTGAAGCTGCTGCCCCCACGACCCGACAACGGATAAAGCGGAAGAAGACGAGACGAGTTTGTACAACAGCAACACAACATCCTACTGTCCTAATACCCTCACATCATCGAAGGCAGAAAAGAGGAAAGGAGAGGAAGAAACCTCAGGAAGACTAACACAGGAGGGATCCCTCTTCCAGGACAGAGTGGCGTGCAATAGATGAAGTGTGCACATGAAATATGCACAGGACTCAGGACACATTCGAACAGGAAAAGTTAAGTATGACATTAAATAAAATAAGAGAAATATATTGAACTGTGGTATATGTGAAGGATAAGGTGTGAGGATCGATTGCAGCATCCAGGTGCCACAAGGACAGCTTCAGACCCCCCAGCAACACAAGACTCCTTCAGTGGCTGCACTACAGCATGTTCTGTAAAAGAGAAAACACAAAGCAGGACTCTGGGAATTAAAAAAAAAAAATAATGCTAAATTGGAGGGTTATGAGTGTTAGAGATGGAAGAAAGAAAGACAGGGAGCTCAGATTATCTCATGAGGTCCCAGCAGTCTAAACTTATAGCAGCATAACAATGTTCTAGGCCAACCAGGGCCAGCCCTAACTATAAGCTTCTTCAAAAAGGAACGTTTTTTAACCTGTTCTTAAAGGTAAGAAGGGTATCTGCTACTCAGCCTGAAAAAGGAAGACGGTTCTACAGGAGAGGAGCCTGGTAGTTGAAGGCTCTGCCTTCCATTTTGATTTTAGAAATTCTGAGAAGCACTAATAAGCCTGCATTTCAGTAGTGCAGTGTTCTCAGTGGATGATAGGGAACTATGAGATCTTTAAGATAGGGTAGAGCTTGACAATAAATAGCTTTCTAAGTGAGGATGATTTTAAATTTGATTCTTGATTTTACAGGAAGCCAGTATGTCATATTTGTTCAAGTCTTTGTGAAGTTAGCTTCAATTTACGGTTTCAGAGTTATACCAGGGTGTGGCTCTTTTTCGTTTAACTAACCATTGTGAGCCATTGTGTGAAGAGTTATTTTCAGTGGACCTGCAGTGCTCTTAAAAAGATTAGCTATTTCAGATGGACAAGCAGCAGCATAGAAGTCTGCAGCTGTGGTGAGTCACAACAATGAATTAAATACTGATGGAATCACTTCCTTGAAGTTAGATATAGCACTATATTCTTGTCAGGTGATGAGTAGTTCAGTGAGGAATTGAAAGGTAATTAAAAATGGTGTGATGGGAATGGGATTCTGTGGAAAGACAAATAAGTGTTAAACTTGAATGCTGCACATCAGAACAAGGTAGAGGGTGTAGTTAAAGCAATGGGTGGACACATCTACTCCCTGAGAGAAGGCAATTGACTCCAGTAAAGAGAGAAACACAGAGCCAATGTCAACGTCAACATGAACATTAAAATCACCTGCAAAGATTATTTTAACTGTCATGAGAACTAGACTTGAAAGGAAGTCTGAGAATTCAGATATAAATGCAGAATACAGGCCAGAAGGGCGGTACACTGACATATAGGGCTGGTTGTAGTGTTTACCAAGTTTGGTGAGAAAAACTAAGAACAAGGCAAAGAATTCATGGTTAGTCCTTAGCTCAGGGCCGATCAATAAATTTGAATTAAAATGTTTCAACTCAACCACCTCAGTCAGTGTCTCAAGGAATATGAGTATTAATATGTCTGGGAGGAATGGATTCCTTCAGAATATATCAATATAATAATCTGATATCAGATTGTTACAATACAGCTTTGGATGACAGAGATCTAATGTTTAAAAGTCCACATTTCATTCTCCAATCATGCTGCACTTTAGCTGTATTGATGCTATTGTTAATTAAGTTACTTTGTGTAACTCATCTCCTGTTGTTTGATATAGAGAAGTTAAATTAATTAGTCAGGGGATAGACACAGTCTCTATGAAGTTTTGAGTGTGTACTACTCTAAAGGAGGCACAGAGAAGTGTCTCCTGGACTCAACTCTTTTGGGTTTTGGGGTGAAAAAATCCACCATGTTTCTAGATAAGAGAGGGGCACTGGTTCTCTCCAGAACGTTGACCAATTGTCTATGAAGCCCACATTAGGAATGTCTTTATCCTTAAGGACCCTCATAAGGTAGCTATCACATCCAACTACTGGCTTACAACCTGTCTGCCTGGTTCCTAGTAGTGCCCCCCCCACATCCACCCTGCCTCTGCCTGCCTGGTTCCTCGATCCCCATTGTTGCTCGTCTCCACACCCTGGGACCCAGCTCTCTACATCGAGCCCGGCATTACCTCCTGGCCGCCGGACGCAGCACCACTGCCCCAAACCCTACTCCCTCCGTTCAGCCCTGCCTCACTACTGCTGTCTCTAATAAAGAAACTCTTTATACACAAACACTCGCCTCCATCCTCTCCATCCACTCTGGGTTCCAGACCGCATATTTTGATAGCTGCAAAAGAAAATTACAGATTTGTAACATTACATGTAACCTATTATAATTTTTATTATTATTTTTTTTAAATTTGCTTTTACATAAGCAGACAAATACAAAAATCAGCAACAGCTAGTGAGACAGTGATAACCGCTTACAATCTGCTTCCCATTTTACTTTAACAGTGTTACAATCCAAAGATAAAAACAAAGAAAGCCCACATTAACATTTAAACAACTTTGAGAGCTATACCAAAACCTCAATGGAATATAATATTTGAATAGATTTACCACCTGACAACATAAAAGTAAAATGTTTTCTGTACTTTAAAATACAGAATTAGTTAGTACTTTGCTTCTGTAAAGTGCTGATGCAGAATTGGGGAGCTATTTAGTAAGTGGTTCTGCAGTAAGTGCAGGGAATGGCATGTTTTACTTTTGATGGCCCTGAGTCTTTTCCTGAAGGGAGAGTTATTACAAGGGGGTTGACAGGGTGCTTGGAGTCCTGTAGTATTTTTAGACCTTTGTGCTGAATGTGGGTCTCATACATGTCAGAGATGGGGGGATGAGTTTGCAGCTGATGATTTTTGAGCTAGAGCAGACAATTCTGTCCAGCTGCTTCCTCAGCTGAGTTGTGGAGTTACCATACCACACATATTTAAAAAAAAAAATGTGACAGCACTTTCTGTCTAACTGCTGCATCCTTCTCTCTGGACACCCCAAACTTTCCACCTCCACACCATTGAGGATCAGTGGCAGAAGAGTGATCCACCATTTCTTTAATTTTGGACATGTCCAGTTCCAAATTGTTGGCAGCATCAGTCAACCAGTGATAAGACCTAATTGTTGATTCATTTTTGCTTGAGATTAGCACTACCCCTGTTTCAAATATTTTAACAGTCATAATGTGAAATTCAGTTAAGATAGGCTAATTTGGTAAAAGTCTAAGCTCACTTTTGGATAGGTGTTTCCATACCTAGCACAAAGATTTTCATTATTAAAGATGTTCATGCAGGGTGACATGGTGGATCAGGGGTTGCTGCTGTTGCCTCACAGCAAGACAGTTGCAGGTTCAAGACCTCCTTAATGACTGCAGGCACTTTGTTCCTTGAAAGGTCTGTTAAAGATATCAGTAACAATTTTATTTACACAACATTTTAGGGTAATAGAGGTTATGAGATTAAGGCCTGCTGCTTTCCTGCTGTTCTGTCTTTGCAGCACATTTCTTACTTCCTCCTCCTATTCTCCTCTATCATCAAAGGGAAGGAGTTAGAGAACTGGACACTATTGGCTGTCTAATTAGGCTTTGGTTGTTGTCAAAGGGACAATAGAATTCATTGAGACTGTCAGGCAGCTTGGGGGCATCACTTATTGAAACAGTGGTTTTATTGGTAGTGGTCTGTTCAAGTACCAGTTCTGGGAGCTGCAGTAGTAAGGCACAGGTATTATCGCTCTCTTCATCACACTGTGGCAGATTAACATCTATCCACATCCATGCTCATCTACACCCACATAATATCCACTTCACTAAAGACCCTTAGTGTTATCCAACTACATTGTTAACAGACAAATCCTGTCTTCTTTCACACCTAACAGGACCAAAATTACAGATGTGAAACCTTCTTCAGGAACAGTCTGGACCAAACAGTGAGATTTTGGTCCAATGAAAAGAGGTGGTCTTCGTCCAGATCAAACTGGGCTGTGGTTCGGTGAGTTTGTAGTGTGGAAGCACTTTTGGACTGTTGGACCAAAGGCTAGTAAGAACCAGAAAAAAGAAAAATCAACCATGGTAATACCTCTGGAACAGAGGAGACAAAGTTGAAATATGGTCAAGAAAATAAGATAAAAAGTTATCTGAAAATAAGTCATAAAAATATAGACCCTTTCCAGATATTTGAGGAGAGGATAGAGGAGAGCAATACTCCCTTAGGATGAAGAAATCGCAGTAGTAGTATACAAAAATGAATGAGAAATCCTTGGAAAAACACACCCAATGTATGACGGACACTCATCTACAAATGAGTTAATGTTAAATAGATGCAACCATCATACATGATAACAGAACATATGTATGTTGTGTAACTTATTGTATTTGGTGGACTTGCATGATTTCAATGTGAAAGTTAATTTAAACAAAAAAACAAACAAACATGAGCTTTGGTTTGGACCTTGGTCCAGATTTTCAGCTGTGAAAACGTTCTCATTAGGTGAGTTACACCTACTAAAATCAATGCTTTTCCATAAATGTGTGATGATCTAGCAAAGTCTGTAGCAAAATTCCAAACATATGACACCAAAACCATATCCTATAAAAATAATGCATTTCTTTTATTTTTATTTTTCATATCTCATTCTACAATGAACCCCATGAATAAAATGTAAAGTGCTCTCAACAGCTTCTATAGCCAGAGAACTGACAGCAACATAACATTTCATTCAGCTAAATGAGACTGTAGTGTATCTGGGCTGGGGATATTGTGTAGAGCTAGAAGCTGGGATCATTACACCCCATCATGGTAAAGTACAGCCTGAATAACTCCACTCTGGCTAACAGCTATGATGAAAAATAGATCTAGAGAGGCTCTGGCTCTGATGAATGCAGCAAAATGGCTGAAGTGTTGCATTACATATCAGTTAATCCCTACTTCCCAAAATCTAGCACTAGTGAACAAATAGGATGAGATGGAGTGATATTAAAGATATTAAGTAAACCTTGGAGGGGTTGGGGGAGAAGTGGTTGAGAATAGAAAATATACATGATGTATTAAGCTTAAAAAGACCCTTGTTTGACTGGGCAGCTCATTGCAGGAATTTATTACATTGCAGCTTTAATCCTTGTTTTGTGTCTTCATCCTATCACTCTACCTTCCCCTTCCAGCATTGTCTCAATCTGTGTTTGTCTGTAATGACTTATGTGGTCCTTACCTCCTCACCTCTGATAGGCAGAAGCAGACCTCCCGTTGTCATTCTTGTCAAGCCCATTAAGGCCAGTAATCACCTGCTGCTCTTCAGGTGCTTCACTTGTGTGCACACTGGACCGACAGTCGGGTCAATTGTTTATCAAAATGCAGACACACATACTTGCTCATGCACATGCAACATCATCTTTGACCAGAAGTACCAGAATTTACAGCAAATCCAAGAGATAAGAAGATTACTTAAGAATCGTATTATGGTCTTCTCCCATTATAATACTTCAGTTTACATTATATTTTACAACAATTTGCATGCTTTTGCAGCACAACTGTTTTATTTTATTTATTTATTTTTAGCTATGTGTAGAGCAATGGACACAATCGATTATTGAACCTTTTTTTTATTTTTTAAGTCACTCAGCTACACCCAAGTTACAGGGAAATCTTAGTTGCAGCATCACTTCACTTCCCCCAATGACGCAAAAACAATCATGGCAAGTATGTCTCTTATTGTTTAATAAATCACACTGGTCCAACCTAACCAGCCGTGCCTCAGGCTAACACCAATCGAAACAGTTCAAGAGAGCAAACAGCACAAAGTTTTATCTTCATGCTGCAACAAAACCTCAAGGCTAATTAACAAGTGGTATTTGTTTTCCGTAACAACAACTGGACTTTTAAACTGAAATGATGAGAGGATTAACCAGGCTGAGAGGACATCAAACATCGATGATACAGAAGCTTTTGTTTTCTTTGTGAGAGCGTCATGGCCAATCACTTGATTAAAATGTGTCAATATTCGGTACTCGGAAAATCCTCCCTGGCACTGGGAGCTGCTGTGTCCGTGTGTGTGTTTGTGTGGACCAAAGAGCCAACAGCCCTCCCATCATAGAGACGGTCAGCACGGTGCAGCAATCTGCCTAAAATCCCATGTCTAAAGTCAACAAACGTGGCTCTTGTTAGACACTGCTTGCTTTTGACAAGAAAAAGTAGTTACCTGGATGTAATCCTAGTTCTATGATTTGCATGTTGGATCACAGTTACAGGCAGTAATCACTAATTCATATAAATAAACCAGAGCCAGCCCACTAAAGAGTCCAATCTGGTCTACTGGATGACATTATGCATCCAGCCAATATATATATATATATATATATATATATATATATATATATATATATATATATATATATATATATATATATATATATATATATATATATATATATATATATATATATATATATATATATACTTTATTAGGTACAACATGCTAGTAACAGGTTGGACCCCCTTTTGCCTTCAGAACTGCCTCAATTCTTCGTGGCATAGATTCAACAAAGTGCTGGAAGCATTCCTCAGAGAGTTTGGTCCATATTGACATGATGACATCACTCAGTTGGCGCAGATTTGTCGGCTGCACATGATGCGAATCTCCCGTTCCACCACATCCCAAAGATGCTCTATTGGATTGAGATCTGGTGACTGTGGAGGCCATTTGAGTACAGTGAACTCATTGTCATGTTCAAGAAACCAGTCTGAGATGATTCCAGCTTTATGACATGGCACATTATCCTGCTGAAAGTAGCCATCAGAAGTTGGGTACATTGTGGTCATAAAGGGATGGACATGGTCAGCAACAATACTCAGGTAGGCTGTGGCGTTGCAACGATGCTCAATTGGTACCAAGGGGCCCAAAGAGTGCCAAGAAAATATTCCCCACACCATTACACCACCACCACCAGCCTGAACCGTTGATACAAGGCAGGATGGATCCATGCTTTCATGTTGTTGACACCAAATTCTGAACCTACCATCCGAATGTCGCAGCAGAAATCGAGACTCATCAAGGCAACGTTTTTCCAATCTTCTATTGCCCAATTTCGATGAGGTTGTGCAAATTGTAGCCTCCTGTTTCCTGTTCTTAGCTGAAAGGAGTGGCACCCGGCGTGGTCTTCTGCTGCTGTAGACCATCTGCCTCAAAGTTTGACATACTGTGCATTCAAAGATGCTCTTCTGCCTACCTTGGTTGTAACGGGAGTCACTGTTGCCTTTCTATCAGCTCGAACCAGTCTGGCCATTCTCCTCTGACCTCTGGCATCAACGAGGAATTTCCGCCCACAGAACTGTCGCTCACTGGATATTTTTTCTTTTTCGGACCATTCTCTATAAACCCTAGAGATGGTTGTGCGTGAAAATCCCAGTAGATCAGCAGTTTATCCGTTACTTTGTAACTCGTTACCCCAACACTCTATATATATGTATATATATATGTATATATATATATATATATATATATATATATATATATATATATATATATATATATATGCATTGGGAACATTGCATTTTAGACATCAAATAAAAGATATATATATATATATTATAAGGATTTGGCTTTACTCATGTTTTTAAACATGCTGCTATTATTATGAACCCAACTGTACTAAGAATACATACACCTGACCTAAATTCCAAGGTTGAGCATGAATCCAATGGCATTTTTATGAAGGTGCATTCTGAAAGGCAGGTCAAAAGCTTCATATAATACATACCCTTAAAATTAGGTGCTATTTTGATCAGCCCCTGAAGTTGGAGTTTGCTGGACCCTCCTCTAAATGCTCCCACAGTCAGGTTGTCCTTGTTTTGTTTGTCCAATAACACATTGTGATGGGATTTTTTCCCTAATCCCTTTGCCCTACAGTTTAATTAGAAATCATGCTGTGAACACTCTTGACAACACTTAAATCTTGTGCATTGTTGCTCCTTGTCTGTAATTGCCTTTGCAGGTGGTTCCAGTATCCCCAGAAGTAAAAAAGGGTCTGTCGGGGCAAGTTCATTATCCCATCACACTTTGCGAACTGTTTATAATGGCTCGTCAGCACCTGTGCTGTTATTTAGTGATAAGTGACTCAAGAGCATTAGCTGTAATAACAAGCACTCTCCTCACTTTGCTCGGTTCCATTTTTTCTCTTTTTTGCCTCTTCCCATCACCTCCATATTGTCTTCTTCAACCAGAAGCCAGATGGTTGGTCATAGTGTTTGGATGATCTGTAAAAAAGCAAACTCACCAGGCTTTCAACAAATTGAAAGGCAACATTTATCATTGGGACAATGAGAAATACATTGTCAAGGCTTAATTGACTGAAACACAATGTGTGTTTAAATTCAAAATTAAATGAGGATCAGATCACCTAAATTTCAGACAGCTTTAATTGTACTCCCAGGTGTAGGGCAAGAAGGAATCTGATCAGTTCCAGCTTTTCTATTATGTAATTATAGAATTATCTATTATGTAAGAGTCTGTTAAACTAAAAGTGAGAGACGATAGACTAGGCTGAGGCAGCGTGCATGTCTGCTCCTCAACATGTTAAGGTGCGTGTTTTGTGTGTTAAGTGTTTACACAGCGATATTAATTCCACCATATTAGCTAACTATATTGCTACTCTATATTCAATATCGGGGAAGTGCTAATATGTAAGCACAAAGGAGATTAAGATGCTCCCCCAAGGACTAAACAGACATTGGCTTTGTCGTGTGTTTCAATTAAAAAAAATCACAAGCCAAGGATCGAACATCAAAGACGGTGCTGAAGCAATGTGCTGGGAAATGAGGAACAAAGAGACAATGGCTTTGATGGGAGCGAGGAGGGAAAATAAAGTGGGCAGAGGAAAAAAAAAGAGAACTTTGAAGGAAATCACAGCACTTAGCGGAAAAACAGGAACTGATGAAGAGAGAGCAAATTGAGGGTCAGGGCTTAATTTAGACTTCAATCTGCAACATCGGGAAAGGTTGTAGGCGCTGTTGTTTGCCGTCTGGTTGTTGCTCAGATACATCTGTGGTGATGCAGCTGGGGTCAAATGGGGTGTTTTCAATCTCTTAATTATGAGACACACTCCCAGATTTGTGTCCAACATCTACAGCCACCACAAGGACTTTGCAGCACCCTCATGAATGCTCCTGGAGTTTGAGAATTCACTGAAATTAACTGCCTATTAAACGGGCTCCAAAATCCCTTGACATCCTTGACACTCTAGTTCAGAAATGCCATCTGATCTTCCCCTTATTTATATTTACAGTTATACACAGTGCTGTGGTTGAGACTACATGCAAGCAAATGCCATTTTCCCACCTTTCAAATTGGAAAAAAATGGTATTCACACAAACTTTCATCACTTTTCCAGCCGTCGGGGTACCTCACTTGCTCCCTACTGCAGTTTCTATTATTGAGACGCAGAGGCAGGCTGTTGCTGCCGTTGCTGTGCCGAAGCTAGCGGTGGAATGGAAACGCTTTCATGCTCTGTCAGACTTTTAAAAGAAAGGCTTTTTTTACAATTTCATAGAGCGGAGGACTCAGGAGAGAGGAGACAGAAGCAAAGATGAATTGCAGGATGTAATAGTGTTGAAAGAAAAGCAAGGAGAAAGTCACCAAGACACAACTCATTTAAGATTAAATGACAAAGTTTAAGGAAGGAAGAGAGAGTGCATGGAAGCAGCCCAGGTGTCAGGTGATGAGAGCCATGCACAAATTGCAAGCAAGAAAAATGGCTAAATAACTGTTCCGGTGAATTATTGTTAAAAGACAAGATTGAAACCTGCTACAGAGGATTTACAGATTTTTTTTTTTCAATACAGACACACACTGTCAAACAACAACTTATGATTTCTAAAGCTGTTGTTGTTTACCTCATTAACTGTACCTTAACCAATTTAATCCCGCTGGCAAAGTAAAAAAAAAAATCTAAATGTTACTCATACTGATTCAAGCTAAACAAACAAACAAAAAAAGTCAAATTCCTGCTTCCTGCACCTTCCTCCTATCAACACAGCGAACATGCAAAGACAAACCCAGAGGTAATTTCAATTAAATCATTATGATTTTCAACAGTTATTCATTCAAGTCTGCAGAATAACCCAAAAAAGAAGTTATGTACCTGGGACAAATAGTTTTTTTTGTTTATGGGCATATTTGTGCAAGTGGCAACTATAGTTTTCAGTCATTAAAATGATGTTTTCTGCAAAGCAGCTAACAAAATAGGGAAAATAGATACATAACATACATGATTGTCAGTGACTCAGCTGACAAAATGACATGAAAAAAAATTGGCTTAAATGGGTTAATGAAGATGCCAGCTAATCAAAGACTGCACAGCTGGAAGGCATGTAAACACAGCCAAATCCATATGTATGTGCATATATATGAGTTCTGGCTGCCAGGCACCACGCCCCCTGTAAAATTCCATGCGTTAACATCTTGACGTCACATAAAATGCACAGGCTACTGCGTGTATGTAGATATATAATGGAGAAGGGCAAGTAAAATGGGATACATGCCTTTGCAAATGAACCCTTCATTTCCCTAAGTGGCTTCTTTCATTCATTTACCAGGATCATATTTTGAACAGTTTGCAGCGGCCATAGCATTTCCATTTATTCATTTACACATTCAATCCTAACCCTAATCAATCAATGAAACACAATCTAAACTCTTAAAAGATGAAACAAAATTTAGATGAATACGATTGACGGATAATTAAAAGAATGAAGTGCAATCTTCTACATTTAGCAATTTAACAAATAAATGAAACCCATGGTGCACAGTTAGTGCCAGTTCCCTATAGTCCAGGAACCAGAGCAGGTGATATGGAATCAAACTTTAAACTATTGGATGAAACTAAATCTAAATATGGTAAAATAATGTAGCTGTAATGGTGCCTGTTTACACCAACTGGTGCAGTCACCCACTCAAAACTTCATACAGATTGTATCTATTACCCAACCATTTAATTCAATTATAGCAAAAAGAAACAGAAAAGGAGTTAAATATAGAAACGTAATACAAATTAGGACCACTACAGAAAAAGAGCAGCAGGTCTGTATGATTGAAATGTGGAATTTTAAACATTAGATCTCTGTCATCCAACGCTATATTAATAAAAGATCTGATCTCAGAATATCATAGTGACTTATTCTGTCTTACTGAAACCTGCCTGTGCCATAAGGAATATGTTAGCCTGAATGAGTCCACTCCTCCCAGTCACATGAATACTTATATTCCTCCAGACACAGGCTGAGGAGGTGGAACTGCAGCCATTTTTAACTCAAGCCTATTGATCAGCCCTGAGCTGAGGTGTATCCACACAATCTTTGAAAGCCTTTTTCTGAGCTTTTCTCATCCAACATTATACACACATTTCAAAATATTCACTTATAAAGCTCTTATTAGTCAGTCTCCATCTTATCTTAAAAAGCCCATAGTTCCCTATCGTTCATCTAGAACACAGTGATTATTCAAGGTTCCCAGAGTCTTCTAGAAGTATAAAGAGAGGTGGAGCCTTCAACTATCAGGCTCTTGTCCTGTAGAACCATCTTCCGATCTCATTCTGGGGGACAGATGTTAAACGATGATTTAATAAAGCTGATTGTTTGGTGCAGCTATAAATTTAGACCTCATGAGATACTCTGAGAGGACCTGTCTGTGTATTCTTGCCTCTTGCCTGCAATGCGCTGAGATTGGCTCCAGCAGACCCCCATGACCCCAGTGATGAATAAGCAGGTATAGATAATGACTGACTGACATACTCTGAGCTTGGATCCATTCCTCTACATATGTAAACACTCAGGTCTGATGTAGCTTTCAAATCATTTTTCCCTGAGTCCTGCCCTGTGTTTTTCTCATTTGCAGACCAAAATCCTGACTCTTATGTATGTTCACATCAGTTACAGTCTCATATGATGATATTTCCTGACTCCTGTTGGGTTGACCCCTCTTGGAAAATCTCCTGCCCCCTATTCTGATTTGACCATTGATTATGTCTAGATGTAAGGTTCCTTAGATGTAATCTTTATTAGATCACATGCAAAGATGTCTAAAGGGGTGTTCACACCGGACTCAATTGACTCGATTTTTTCGCGCGATGGACGTGATTTTGACATATTAAAATTTGTCGCGCTGTTTTGCGAAAATTCGCCAGACTGCGTCATCGCGTCCCCGCCTGTTTTTGTGTTTTCTCTCATCATCCGTGTGTGTGATCACCACCATTGTACAGCTCTGAAAGTCCGAAGCTCCGCCATCATTTCTGGGTACATAATACCCTCTGGAGGTGCACAGAGCTCGGCTGATTTCTACCAGAGCTTCTACCAGAGCTCCTACCAGAGTGCCGCCTGGACGACGCGGCTTCCAAGTCCGTTGAAAAAGAAAGACTGCCGATAAGTGAATTTTTCATTGTCATGGAGACGTGGAGCGAATCTCAACGCTGATTGGTTGTCGCGCTACGTCATCCTGCGAATTCGCCTGAAAAGTTCAATATTTTCAATTTGACGCGACAGGTGAATTTCTATCGCATCGCACAGCTTCCCATTGACTTAACATGCAATCGCGTCACGCTGTCGCGCAAATTTTTGTCTGTTGTAAACACCCCTTTAGGTTCTAGATGCAAATGTCTTTCCTTTCAGTCTAGGGTCAAATTGGTCGTTTTTGACTACTTTTGATTTTACCCTTATATTTCACAAAAACTGCTTTACCTGCCATTACTTGGTATCCTTTTTCTCAGCACAACCTTAAATGGGTAGATTTATGGTAATTTTTTTAAATTTTGACATACTATATTAACACAGTGGACCTAAAATCACACATAAAACACAAAATCTGAGTAGAAAACAGTTGTATTTTTTAAAGGGAGTGGGGCGTTTTAGGGGCATGGGTGTGAGCCGTTCACTGATCCGCTTCCCTGTTAGTGGGTGCGAACCGTTCACTGAACCACTTGCCCGTAGGTCTGAGCCATTTAGTGAACGGCTTCCCGTGAAATAGTCCTCAACGAATCCACTGAATGACTTTAAGGGGAAGCCGTTCAGTGTACGGTTCGTTCTTGTACTGTCGGTGTATGTGTCTGTGTGTTTTTTAAAAATGACATTTTTCAGCAAAGGTTGGTTAAAAAATAACAACTCAAAGTCACTTTACATTAAAAGCTAGTTAAAAACAAGAAATAAGAACAATAATACTGATATTATTATTAATAATAATAAATATGGTTATAATTATTACCCTTATTAAAATAACCAATGAATCAGAAATCATTTTTGTTTCATTTTTATTTTTATTGTTGAATAGGAAACACACACCAGCACACATGCACACATATACACATACATATACACCCCCCCCCCTCCCTCCTCTGCGAGGCTGGGTCTTCCGGCTATGACAGCCGAAACCTGTCACGTGATTTTGACGCGCCGGTGTGTCAAGGGACTCTAACTCTAACTGCAAACTTCAAGCTCAACTTTGGAAGGTGTCATACTTGCTTCCTTCTTACTTCATCTTCATTCTTACTTCATCTTCCTTTAGCACAACCGGGGTTTAGCACAAACTTACTACTTCTCATTCTATTATTATCCTTCACGAGCGTTTGGGAATCAGCATTGCAAGCACAGCCTAGGCTGTAGAATTTGTATTCTTCTGATGTGCTGGGTTTGTTTAGTAAACTCCAATATTGACCTGATGTCTGACTTCAGACACCTTTATTGACTGAACTGCTTTGATTGAGGATCGGTTGCATCCTGAGATTGAGGCTGACAGAGCCTGAAAGACCGACAAAAGGGGTTCCATCCGTTTAAAAAGACAAATCGACCCAAGTACCTTTAAAAACAATCAATTATTACATACTACCTGCCAAACATAAAAAAGTCAAAAGTTTTCTGTCTTTCTGCATGCAGCAAACATTGAGAAATTCAGTATTTTGGCTTGAAAGAGAAAACCAAAAAACAGGAAAACCAAAACCGTGTGTCAAAAATGAAAAGCTGTCAATGTTTTATCATTGTGACATTATACCTCATGGGTCCTACATATGTAAGGGCTAAGATTACCTTTAAACTCGTGTGAATGCCACCTACAAGTTTTTGTGCTGTTCTGTTCTGAAAAGATCTGTTTTGAAATTCATTCAGCTGCTGCAGTACAGATTTTTCCAGAAGATTTCAAAGACTTGTATCATCTCCAAACAGAAGTAATTCACATAGCATATGGATGCTCTTTTCACATCATCTATGAAATTGCAAAGAGACACATTTGATGAGTAAAATAAAATGTCCAATCAGATTTCACTTCTAGTTTGTATTGTCCAGTATCTGTAAACATTAAATTCCTGAGGGTTTTGTCCCAAAGCACACAATGGAAAACAAAACGTGTAATGTCATTAAAAACGGACAGGAACTCAGGACTAAAATTGTCAGTGAAAAGGAAATACTGAGGACTGAGATTTTCCTGGGATATGGACTGTATTTGTAATATCCAAATAAAGTAGAAAAGCACTTACATTGCCACCAATGCATGCAAAAGATGAAATCTAAGGCAACAGATGAACTGCTTTGAACTAAAAGCTGTGGATGAACTCCTCGCGGGGAAAAAAAGAAATGCGATATGAAAACACAACTCACATTCATTAAAAACTTGATTTAGAGAACTTATTGATTAAAAAAAAAATAAAATAACACCCACGCTTATCAGGAAGTTCTCAAACACAACATTAATAACTTCCATGCACACGAACACACACACACACACATACACACACACACTCCAGGCTTGACCATCATATTTTAAACACTCACATGGCCCCTTTAGGCATTTAAACACATGCAAGGAATCACTTGATGTTTACTCTCATCTGAATCAATCACAGGTGACCTTATGCTGATACTGAGGAGTCAACCAGGCCTTGATTAGGAGCACCTGTGCTTGTTAGCCATATTGTCTGTCTGCTTTAGTGCATTCCACAAATTTTAATCAGTCTCGTAAACAAACACACACACACACACACCACACACACACACATATGCAACTTTCAGGAGCTAATTATTATTAAGAACAACAACCTCCACGCCTTAACAATCAATGCAAAATTACCCTATTCTGATGTTTGTTGTCAATATTATCTGTTAATGAGCTTCTTCTCTTGTCCTCTCTCTAAATAAAGTGAATAATGTAGAAAAGGTACTCAGCGCCTTGTCCATGAATGATAATGTAACCAAATACAAGGTTGCACTTTTGCAATGATGAGACTATGGAAGATGTCATATTGGTTCAGCACATACAGGGAATCTTCCTTTTCATTATATTATTGATTGAATTATTTTGTTCAGGAAAAGTATTTATTTTTAAAGCTGTCAATGCAGCAGCCTTGAATATTAATTTAGTTTTCTTTTAAAATATTTGGTTGTGGATATTGCTAATATGGAGGGTGATGTTGGATAGTATTTGGAAAGAAGGTTTATTAAAGTGGAAGGTTGACATTTAACTTAAAGTAAAAGAAAAAAATGAATTTCACGTGTATTTTTATAGTTTTTTAGGTTGTTTATGTCTATTGATATACTGTCTTATGTTGCAATTATGTGATGTTTGTGTTGATCGTGTGTATGTGTGTTTTTTAGTGGGTAGCACTCACATCAAGAAGGTTACAGGTTCAAGCCCTTGGTCTGGTTTCCCATCCTATGTGGAGTTTGTATGTTTTCCCAATGTCTGCGTGGGTTTTCCCCGGGTTCTCCAACTTCCTCCCACAGTCAAAAAATATGTTTAAAATTTGTTTTTTTGTTGTTGTTTTTGTTTATAAAAAATACAAAACTCATTATTCATACCCTTGGCAATGGAACCTGCAGTGATTTTTTTTTTGTTTTTCCATTTTCCTCTGTCCACACCTCAACACAAAAGATCTCTAATTTGTTTTGCATCATGCTTCAGGAAGGCATGTCCCTCTTCCCTGCTGTATGCTTAAACACAAACGCGCACACTCAGAACAAACACATAGAAGCTCCTGCTGTCCTGCTGTCAAACCGTGTTTACTAAGAATTGATAGGCTCAGCGGGAAGCAATGTGCTGTGGTTTTGTGTGTTTATTATAACTTTGGACTTACATTACTATCTGATAAAACACAAAAACAATGGTCTGCTATACAATTAGGAGTTTGTTTCCCCAGAAATATTGCTTGGCAGCTTACTATCTCATTAGCTGGCGGGTTAATATCTGCAGGGTATTCCTAGGCAGATGCCACCATGTTTGTTAAGGTGGGTGTATGCCAGTCAACAGTCACTAGCAACATATTTAATATGATGACAGGGAGGAAAGAGAGAAAAATTTATTTATTTATTTTTTTAAGATCCATGTGGGCCAATCACATTGCTTGCCAAAAATATGCTATCAACTAAAATCAAGGAGCTAATATATCATAGCTGTACCTGAAATATGAGAGAACACCCAGCTTGAAACTAAGACAGACAAAGGGAGACAATGTTTGTTCATAATAATATGAGCGTTATTCATGGTGAAAGCACTTTCTGGAATTATGAACCAATACGTGTTTTTATGAGAGTGGGTATAAATAATTCAATCATTTCAAGAATGGTGAAGGCCAAAAAGTATGGATATTTGATATCTGGAATTATACTTAGAAAAAACAGTATTGGTAAATGGTTGCAGGCGACTAGGCTGTTTCAATGGTAATCAAGGACAAACAACAAAACATGACATGGTTAAGTAATGTTAAATATGGGCAGCACAATGGCACAGTGGGTAGCACTGTTACCTCACAGCAAGAAGATGGTAAGTGAATAATAAGTGAATAGTATGTTTGCCCTATGGTAAACTGGGGGCCTCTCTGAGGTGTGTCCCTGCCCTGGGATTGGCTCCAGTCCTAATAAGTCCTAACAGGTACAGAAAGTGGATGGAATCTTAAGCCTACTTTATACTTCTGCACAAATAGCTATGATGTAGCTATGGCGTTGTTGCAGACCCATACCCATAGGCTGACGTGCACGTCCAAAAAATCCTAGCTACACCTACATCTGTGGTTCGCATTGATGCGAACCACGAGGGCTGTGATTGGTTCTGCTCAGAAAGTCATTTCCTGTAATGGCCTTTTCCAGCATTTCATTCTGATACCTGCCATTTTTAAAGGATTTATCCTTTTGGAAAGACAATGGACCAAGCGGAAGAAATAATTAGTCAGAAAATATTACAATTATTAAGATGTCAGATAATATGACCACTTTTATAATTCATCATTAAGGGCCTATGAAGTCTGCCAAATGGTGAATATTTCGTGGCGGGAGAGCACCAGGGACATAGGTTTGACTGTATGAAAAAGTGGAAAACTGTCCGCGACAAATATGTCCAGTTGCGGAAAAAGCTCACCAAGAGTATAGATCGATTAATAACTGTATTGATAGACAGAGCTATTTTACTAATCTCAAAGGGAAACTACACTGTTGTATCCATCACAATTATGCCAATTTGTAATTTATGTTAATGACCTAAGTCATTTCTGACACACACTACAATTATTATACACTTTCCCCCAAAATAATATTTTGTTTGCTTTAAAAGAATAAAGCACAAGGTTTTTTAAAACAGTTTCCATGTTTATTTTCAATATATTGCACAACATATATGTTGGTTTCATGTGATTTGAAAGTCCATTTTTACTATTTTTTTTTAGGGTTAAACCAATTGACATTTTTGACATTATCCCATATACAGTTTTCACTCCATGCTGATCAAAGGTGCTGAGGCACATCTCATTTTACAATTGCACAGTTCCTTGAGCTGACTGAAAGAAAGCCATCAGATAAATTCAGACAGCCAATGCAGCTCTGGTGGATCAGGCCTTGGACATCTGTGTGGGAACCACAGAGGCAATCAAATTTGAGTCACTGGCCACCACTCTTCTGCACTCACCAGTCTGCACTGATCCAGCACAGGCAATGTCCACGAAATGCAGTGGAATGTAGCTACTGTTTGTGTTGTTGACCTCATCTGTGTAGCTGAGCTAGTTGTATAGGACAACCATGCAGCCATGATGCCAAATGTGTTTTCGATATTTGTGGACCTGCTTGTCAAAGCTCATGCATACTCCTGTTTAGGAAAGCACAATATTAATAATCACATACTGCAGAATATACAAACACATGTTGACAACTATATACCAGCTCTCTATATACAGTATATACTCACGAGAGCTGCAACAGAGAAGATATTTCACTGTGATTGTACAAACAGAGAAATTATGGGCAGTAACTTCAATGTTCATATATATCTATAGTGTAAACTTTACCACTACTGTATATGCATGTGTGTGTGTGTGTGTGTGTGTGTGTGTGTGTGTGTGTGTGTGTGTGTGTGTGTGTGTGTGTGTGTGTGTGTGTGTGTGTAGATGTAATACTAATACATACCTAGAAAGGGACATGAAGTTGCAGGGCAGGGGAAAGGCAGCATCACTTACAATGACATGAGGGATCTGGACTCCGGTCCCTGGCAGTTCAGTTGGTGGAGGCAGATTCAGTTGATAGTCAAGCAACATCAAACCAAATTTGCTCTTAAAATTATACAACCGCTCTTCTTCTATCAATTTTTTTTAAGTTATTATTTCAGGAATTTGTACATATGGACTCATAGATCAAACATATTTTAAAATACATACCTCGGTAGAAAATTACCTGCGATCGCTTGTTGCCATCAGCACAATGGAGTGAGTCTCTTTGTAGTTGTAGTAATTACTTCCTGCATTTGTTGATTCTTTTATGGTAAAGTGTTTACCATCGAGACTTCCAACACAGTTTGGATAGTTCCACAGCCACCAGTAATCTGCTGCCATGGCTTCCCACTCTCTTGTTGAAGGACATGGAAAAAATTCGGGCTGAAGTGCTGTCCACAAAGCTTTGCAGACCTCCGGCATAATGCTAGACACAGTGCTCGATGCCAGCTTGTAGCTAGCTGCCACAGCTTGCTGGCTTCCACCCGAGGCTAAAACCCTCAGCGTCACTGCCAGTCTCTGGGCGACATCAACTGGGATGCTATGGGTTGTCCGGTGCAATATCAATAGTTCTGTAGATGGAGAAGGAAATCATCAAATCAGCCCTTGGACATCGGAAACTACTAAAGATGCATTTGTTGATCCAGGTTACTGACCCCTGAAATCACAAACAGAGCAACAATTGCAGAGGTGAATTGCAGAGTGACCTCCAACAGAGAACTTTGAATGCACATGGTCTGCGTCACATCAACGGTGTAGCTACATATATAGTATGTATATGTAGTATAAACTAGGCTTTAAACCTGAGGGTTGCTATTTTCAATACAAGACCAACTTAAAAATCTTAACAGCAACAAAGTACAAGTTGGATGGATGAATTGGCCCCACAACTAACTTAAAAAAAAGTAAAAAAAACATGTTGGGAATTAACATGAAGTGTACAGCGGGGAGGGTGAAGTAGAAGTGCCGTGCTGCTGTGGAAAGGGTCAAGAGACACTTTTTTTGTTGCAAATATTTCTGTTGGGTGACATTTATCAGGAATGTTGAGTGCTGTGAATATGTCTTTTTTATGTTTTTTGTTCCTTTTGAATCAGCCATTTATATCAATATCATTCACTGTAATACAGAGCAGTTTCTGTTCTTTCCTGTCGCAGGGTCATCCGTGTAGCCCAGGACAAATAAAAACGAACACAATCGCTTAAGAAAGCCTCTCTTATTTTTTCTACTTCAAAGCTCTTCTCTACATTTTTCAAGACACAGCAAATTCACACAAAATAAAGCACAGTGAGATACAGTATTGAATTTAGCATGTTGGCCACAAAGCATATTAGATGAGAGATGTAGAGCTGGAGCTTGCCAGTAACGACAAGTCTTCATCCTGTCTTACAGCCAAAATATTACTCGTGACTAAGTGTACTGAGGTTTTGTTTTTTTTATTTTCCTTTGACCATTTGGGGTGACACAGTGGAGCAGTGGGTAGCACTGGTGCCTCACAGCACAGAGGTTGCAGATTCAAGTCTCTCTAGATTCTCTGTAGGTGTGAGTGGTGTGTGTGCCCCATGATAAGATGGCAATCTGTCTGGTGTGTATCCCTGCCTCTCACTCGAAGTATGAGGGTAGCCACCAGCAGAATGTGATTCTTGTGAGAAATAAACAGATATAGAAAATGACTGACTGACTGACTGACCATTTGGGATAAACCAAATAACCATTACCATTTATGAGATAAGTCATGTCTATGGACTAAGGGTTTGAAATTTTGAAATTATACATATTATTTACATACATATTCATAATTTCCAATAGCAAATATGTTTTGGAATGTCAATTAATTAACACCATCCAAATGAAGTGAACTCCTCTTAGTGTGACGTGGACTGGTGGTGTGGTGTTTGTATGTGGTATTCACCACCAATGTGGGTATGTGGTAGGTCCAATCCACTTGTGAATGACCTATCTATTTCAGACTTTTAAATTCAGAGCCTCAAAACTTTATGATTACTCCATTACATCGACTGTTGGGGGGGATTCGAACCACCTCATGCCTGCATCACTGGTGCTTTAGGGTTGCAAACAAACCCACTACGCTAACGTCCACTTCACATGAGGAGTCGGTCTGTGGTCCCATTTAACATTTTCACTATGGATGCTGGATCTTTTTAAATTCAGTGAGAATGGAAGCCTCAAAGCCTAGGCTAGACACTATAAAATCTACTAAAAACAAAACATTCACTGAATCAGGGTGGGGCAGACAACCATAGCTGAAACGTGTTGTGCATGGGCATAAACCAACAGCAAGAAAAACAAAACAAATCTACAACAAAAACAAATGAAATGCATGCTCTGGAGTTTCATGCTGGGTTAAAATGTGTGAGTTAAAATGGAAATGGGTTTTTAAAACAGACAGTGAGAAGGCATGTCTGATGTGTAAATGTAAATGTAAAATGTTCCACATTTTAGGGGCAATAGAGAAGGCACTGTCCCCTCTGAGTCTTCGCTTGGACTTCGGTACCCCAAGGAGCAGCTGGTCAACTGACCTGAGTCTCATAATAAAATAGTACAAAGTGAAAAGAGACAATAATCTGTTTTTATTAAATTTATTCATTTTAAGCATTTCTGAAGGGTGCTGACTGAAAAAATGGTTTAAAAAAATGCTGTGTAAGAAGGCTGACTGGAAGTTTTAAGTCATGGGTTTCACTGACTTCAGTAAAAAAAACACTTAATCACAGTAAGTGAAAGCACTGGAAAAACAGTGAAAACAAAAAACAAAAAAAAACCTTCTCCCTCTTTCTCTTCTCCCTCATGAGAGAGGTTTATAGAAGGGGCAACCTCAACTATCAACGCGCAATGCCAAAACTATATCACTTCCCCAACCTGTAAAAGACCATAAACAACATGAAATGCAGTGTTTATACACTGTAAAATCTCTTTAAAATGCTGTTCTAGTCAGTCACATTAAAACACTCCTTTTTATGCTGTTGATAAACCCATCAAAACCTGCTTTTTTACAGCTTTTTCCCTTTAGGATAATGAGCCTTTCCTTCTGTTTTGCATAGCCAGTTAGGTCAAAGTGAAGCCAGATTAAAGCAAAGTATCCATAAAAGGCATCTGCCTTTGCAGGATCTAGGTCTTTGTTGTTTTTATGAATAGTGGGGTCCTCAGTTTCACTGGATCATGTAAAAGCAAAGAATAATGGCCACTCTACCTCCGAGCCACAGACCTTTTCAACTAAACTATATATGTATACAAAGAAAAAGTCTAAATTAAAGAGCAAAATGAGTTTTAAACATAGCACGACTTTGGATCCTCTCATTTCTTTACTTACAATCTGCTGAATGAGAGGAGCCACAGACAGTAATCTAATTGCCCAATTGCACATCCTTAGTGTGTGCATATCATGAATGCTGGGTCTTATTGGTCTTCTGAAAATCTACTGGTAAATAGTTTGTCATGTAGCAATAAAATACTGTATATAATAAAAACCTGCACTAATCTGGTTAGTCACAATGGACGGATATTATTTTGAACTCTATTGTAAATGAAGTCTTAAAAATTGATCCAAAAAGTGCCCCCCCACATCGTACTTCTGGGCTGTCATATCATCATATGTCAGATCTGCCCTTAAACTATGCAGATTTCAATAAAAACTGAAAAATATAGGTGTTCTAAAACTTTTGACTTTTGATATGTGTGTGTATATATATATATATACATACATATATCGGTGGTGGGTTGTGTTTTTCACACCAAGGCCTTCAGTAATGTCCTACTTTGTCCGACTTACCTTTTATAATAGCACATGACCACTGCTGGAGAAAATAATTTACAAAAACACACTTGCGCATTACTGGGCATTGCATCACCTCAATTGTGTACAAAAAGGCTATTTTCCTGTTCGTTGAGCTGTGCATCCACTTGGTTGTCCCCAAAAGTCTTTAAAAGCATCATTGCTCCACTCAAGCCTTTCATATCAGCAGCAGAATAATTTGCAGCAGCCTTTGGAAGCTGTAAGCCAGGGGTACCGCTCATAGTTGGTTGATTGGAAATGGCGGACAAACCTGGGACAGTTTCGCTAGCTCAAGAGTCGGCTGGCCATGTCTGACGAGATCTAGCATTTCTTGAAAAGTCCATCTCAAATATGTTCTTTCAAATATACTTGCAACCAAATCAGTTACTCAGTGGGTCGTTATGCCAATATAGGTTAAAAAATCGAAACATTTCTCTTCTCAACCGCTCATGACGAACTCAGTTGAACTCACAGGTGAGTATCCAGTCACAGGACACATACAGTACATGCACATTCAACGTGAGGCCAGCTAAAAGGCTTACAGTCAACAACTCGTGATCTCATTGGCTACCGCAACTGTCTATCAACTGTATGTGCCCGTTCACTTCTATATTTGGGCATATATGGGTAAACACAGATGGTGCTGTGGACAAACCCACTTGGGACCAATATGGGCCCCACACCCTTTATGCTGTGCGATGACCAAAAAAGCAATAGAAGCTGTAAGTTGGAGAGGGAGGGTAGAAAGTAAAGAAAGAAGAAATAACATTTCAATATGTGTTTACTGCTGCCTCTTATCAGTTTTATTAGTAAAAAATAAATAAATAGGCTTTGGCTGGAGATGTCTCATTTTCTTATCTCTGGAAAAAAAAAGACACAGCGAGGAGGAGATTAATGTACGAAGTAGGGGAAAATGAAAGTCTGGCTCAGTAAGAGATTGCCCAAGGTCTTCTGATCAACCCTCAGAATCATATAAACGTTACAGTAATGGCACTGAGAGGTGAGGGACGAGACGCGAGGACAATCAGGCAGCAAAGGACAGCAGTAGGAGAATGAAGGGTAAAGACATCAGTCAGGCATTGAGAAAACAGTTTCGGGGGATTCAAGCACAGAGTTGTCTGCAGCGGGAACAAAAGACAGACCAAAACAGGCAGATTGATAAAAGTGTCATAACTACAGGGGAGGGTGGCTGAAATAGAAGGGAAGTGTTAAAGAAATGGAAGGGAAAGATTAAAGGAGGAGGCTGCAAGCTTTTATCGCACAGCAGAGCCGCAACCCTCTCTCCTGGGGTGAGGAGGTGGGTACACGCTAACCAGGAGAGCTCGGGGGCAAATGCGGAGAGAGTAAAGATGAAGGGATAAAAGAGTGAAACAAAGTGCTGACTTAATGCTGCACTTTGTTTTTGTCATGTTTCAAATGTTCCTTCTGAAGTTTCTGCCTGTGCTTAACACGACCGAGCCCCATATGATCATACACTTTCATCTTTCAGTATTTTGATCCTGCTAAATCGTACAAAAAAAAAAATATAAAAAGAAACTTAAATCTCATTTAAGTTCAATGCCGTGTGGTTAACACACAGTTTTGTTTCTGCCTCTCTGGTGTGTGTGTGCCAGTGAGTGACAGAAAAGCCAGTTCTTGCCTCAGAGACCCCATAAAAACAAAGGTCAGGCTAGTATCTCCAATGCTTCACTGATCCAGGTCGAAGCTTTTATTTCCACATCCCCTCACTGGACAATCACTCCGTCTGTCATAGTGGCACCGACCCTACATGACGCCCAGCACCTGAACTAGCACATGTGGCTCAGGAGTGGGCTACTCACAGCGCAATTTGATCTCAGGTAGGCCAGACCAGTCAGTCAGTAAAAATAAATCTAAAAAAATGAACATTTACAAATTTCTCCCCTATTATTTATGTAAAAATATCTACATGATTAATACATGATTAACCTTCGATTAACAAAACAGGAGAGATGATATGGATAAAAAGAAATTGCAACAATTTCAACAATATAATTTTTTATATATAATATATAAGTAATATATAAGTTTTATATATAATATATAAGTCTTTATTTATTCCATATTCAGTCGTTCTGCTATTGAAATTCAATTTAATACTTACTGAACAATATTTAGTTTTTAAGCAGCAGGTGAAGTTATCTCCTGGCTTACAAACTATTTAGAAGTCAAAGCTGTAAATATTTTATCCCTTGAGCCTTAAAAGATTCTCACTGACTTCACATTTCCATATAGAAACAGGAACTGGACAATTTTTTGTCACATTTTTACAGTCATCCTGCAGGCTGGATTCAACACTTTATTGGGCCGATTATGGCCCCCAAGCTAATGCAACATTGTTTCCCATTATTCACAGTTTTTACAAAAACAAAAAAAAATCCTGCAACTTATGCAGAAAAAGTGTACTTTCACACTACGGATTTGTTTGATTCCTGTTCATTTTAAAATAAAATAGATCTAAAAGCTGTGGTTTCTTTTCACCCATGAATTGGATGAGATTAAGCAACTGCTGCAATTCCCTCTATCTGTTTCACTGGGGCGGAAATAGTCTACCATAGTTACAGCAGGCTCCGAGCGAGACCTCAGGTGCCCGTCAGAGCTGGGAGGAAAATTGCCCTTTCCAAGAGGACCCTGAAAAGCACCCGTATCATGGGGTGGCCCTTTCAAGACCACTTCTGATTGGCTGACCTCTTTGAAGGGTGTTGTCATGTCAATCCAACCAGAACAGTGCACAGATTCATTCCTATCTAAATTACATTTTAACTCCATTGCTCCATAATGATTAGTGTTCTACTTATTGTATTGCCACCTAGTTTCTAAAGCTATTTGCTTTGAGGGGTTTATGTGAATAACAAATTACTTTTTCCTCCACCCTTAATTATTTTTTTTGTTCCAGGCAAAAAAAGAAAAGAAAAAAATATTACGGAATCTTCTTTGGTCCATGTTTCAAAACGCTTAAGAAGCAGTGCTCGGATGGATATCTCTAGTTTTCATGTGATTTATTTCAGAGGGTCCAGACAACAAGTGCTTTACACCTTCAATCATTTACCTCCATTGCAAGATGACTCATCAACAGACAGCTGGTAGAGATGTTGTTGTTGTTTGACAAGCCACAAATCATTAATTCATCATATCGCTGATGTTTTGACAGTGAGTGCTTTGTCACTGAGTGGGCATGGAAGATGTGATGTAATTTTGAACTTTCTCAGAGTAACTCTTCAAACTGTTATACAGGATTTTTCATCTGGAATGTATAACTTCCTTAATAACTACTGACAGAATAACAATGAAGGTCAAAAAGCTACACAAAGGGGCAGCAGTGGTATAATATTCATGTATAGTTTGCTGCAGACAGGACAGAAACTGCAAACAAATCTCCACATTATTATTCAAAAACACTTTTGCCATCTGTGCAACTCACAATGGCCAAATTGCTTTGTCAAATTTAAATACAGCTTTGGTTTGTCTGCCCTTAATGCCGCACTGCAACTTTTTTAAAGATTGTGGTTGTGCTTGTGGCTATGTAAACAGTGTTATGGCTAAAGGCAAAAAATTGTTCATTTCTCGGGCAACAGTGGGGCAGGGGTTAGCGCTGTTGCCTCACAGCAAAAAGGTCACAGGTTCAAGACCTCCTTGGTCTGGAACTTTTCTGTGTGGAGATCGCATGTTCCCCCCGTGTCTGTGTGGGTTCTCTCCGGGTTCTCCGGCTTCCTCCCACATTCCAAAAACATGCTGAGGCTAATTGGAGACACTAAAATGCACGTGGATGTGAGTGTGTGAGTGAATGGCAGGTGTGCCCCATGATAGGCTGGTGACCATCTGGGGTGTATCCCTGCCTCTCGCCTGTAATGTTCTGGGATTGGCTCCAGCAGACCCCCGTGACCTTAATGAGGAATAGGAGGGTATAGAAGATGAATGAATTAATGAATGAATGAATGAATGAATGGTCATTTCTCATAAACTGTCACCATCTCATCTGGTTTCTTGGTGTTTTTGGTTGTTTGTTTTTTATTCCTGTCTGTGTCTAGTTCCTGTTATGTTTTGAAATGGTTTCTCCTTTTCTCCACACGTGTCTCTCGTTAATAATTGGTTGCTTGTATATTGAAGCCCTGATTTTGGTTTCAGTCTTTTTTGGATCCTGTTTTTTTGGTTTGTACCTGTTTTTCTTTATTTTTGTGATTATAAATACCTCTCACCTCATCCTACCTCCACTCACCTTTCAGCATTTGACTCCTCCACAACTGAAACTTTGACACCATTCTTACATAACTGTTGTGTGCCTCCAAAGCCTCCAATGACTGACATGCACTACATGCTGTGATTATTAATACATTACATTAATATTTTGCTTACATTAGTTACATTAATGTTTATATTATAATTCCCTACGCTGAGCATATTAATGGTTTTGACACTGATAGAAGTCTGCTGGGGGAACCTTATATATAACTTACTGCTATCTAGAGCACTGTGAGGAAGTGGAAGTGTGTCAGTTCTCATTCTACTGTAAATGCAAACAATGTCCTGACTAAAGATGAAATAGTGAATTTAACTTAATTTATACTAGTTTTTAAAATTTATTCGGCTACAGTGACTTTTCTGCACTTTTTACCTCCATACTTGTTTCATTAAGTTATGTTAACTTGATTTTTCTCAGTGAGTAGCATAGTTTGTGGTATGAGACTTAAGTTACAGAGCTGCGCACCCTAGTGCGCATGTTCATTTCCGGTTGGCGTGAAACTTCCTCTGGAGGCACGTGAAACTTCAAGACAAGCACATGGACACGTGTCGGCTGTAACGTTGATTTCGGTAAGTGTAAAACTTTATTTGTAATGTTGTTTATATATTTCAGTATTTGGAATGACTTGTCGGAAGAAAGCCCACTCTTAGAATTTTTGTTTGAATGTTAGCCTGCGTGTGTGTTTGCCCGCGGGTCCGCAGAGCAGACGTTAGCGGCAGCTCAACATGAGCGAATCCGAATAAAGGTGCTTTTATTCGGCCTGGAGCCCCAGTGTAGTGTTGATATGAAACATATCTCCGCTGGCTCCGGTCTATTAGCGCGCCGCTTTAATTCTCTTCTGTGAGTTTAGCTTAGCAGTTAGCTTAGTTTAACTGAGAGAAGGGTGTGTGTGCGCGCGCTTGTGAGGGTGGGATCGGGTGTCGCTCCGCGGTCCGGTTCTGTGTCTAACGTCAGTTAAGTTACAGTCACAGTAACTTCACGCGTCTTCTCTGGTTCAGCACAGCCGCTCGTAGGAGCAGCGGGCTGTGCTGAGCCAGTAACGTTAGAGAAAGGTTGTGTTCCGTTGAAGCGTGTGGCTGGCCCACGTCCGTCGCCGGTGTTCCGGTTTAACTCGCGACCGTGTTATCTGGTGACGTTCAGACGAATGTGTCGCGGTTGCTCCATTTTACAAACATACATTATGTTTGTAATAATGTACATACAAAATGTATGTTAATAATGTTTAACATACATTTTGTTTAAACATTATGTTTAACATAATGTTAAATGTATGTTAAACATTATGTCTAACATAAACAAACATAAGGAAACGTCCGATGCAAATTCAATTTAATACCATTTAATAGTGTTTAACGTTGTAACTCAAGCACACATACATCCACACCTTTTTTCCCCAAATAAATTTCGTATAGTCTTGTACTTATTGTTTTTTGTCATTTTTCCCATGAGACCAATGACAGTGCACACTTTAGGACATCATCAGACCTCAGGTTCAGTTCTCATATTTATATTAAGTGGGGATGTCACAGCATTAAACAAGTGACATTTTTAATCATTTGGGAGTTACAAACAAATTCATGTCTCATGTGATACTGAAGGAAAGCAATTTTCCATCTTAGTCTATGGTAAAAATGTTTTATTTCCATTTCTTTCTGATATAAAATTTGGTTTTGAGGGTCAGTCATTTTCTATACCTGCTTATTCTTCATTAGGGTCGCAGGGGTCTGCTGGAGCCAATCCCAGCGCGTTACGGCGAGAGGCAGGGATACACCCCAGATGGTCGCCAGCCAATCGTGGGGCACACACACCATTCACTCACACACTCACACCTATGGGTAATTTAGCGTTGCCAATTAACCTGAGCATGTTTTTGGACTGTGGGAGGAAGCCGGAGTACCCGGTGAAAACCCACGCAGACACGGGGAGAACATGCAAACTCCACACAGAAAGGTCCCAGACCCAGGACCAAGGAGGTCTTGAACCTGCGACCTTCTTGCTGTGAGGCAACAGCGCTAACCCCTGTTCCACCGTGTCGCGGTGTGGTTTTGAGGGTTATATCACTAATTTGCAACTACATATTTATGTTTAAAATGATTTTCAATGCATGCAAAATGTGAGCCAAATCTGAGCTTCCCAGATAAAGTTGTATAGTTTTTTGTTTTTTTTTTTCTTTTTGTGCAGGCTTAGTGGGGAAATGCAGCCATTCTACCTGCTCTTAGCATCCTAACTGAATTGTTATTTTATTTTAAATGCAGGATTCGGACACTGCAGAAGACTTCACCCAGGTGCCTGTTGGGGTTCTTAGTGTCATGACTGAGGACACGCCACCGGTGATGAACACTATTGCAATCATCCTTGAAGGAAGCATCGTCATGGATGAGATTCCAACAATCTGCCAAGCATTGTGTCTTCTGTTCGGCTTAATATATGGACTCCACTTGGATTACCCCAAAAGTATGAAGAACACATTTGAGTTTATCGAAAAGATATTGTTGAACATCGGACAACAAAAGCTCAGCCCAAAACTTCAAACATTGAAAAATGCTCTTTTGGGCTAGATGTTGTGGCTAGGGATAGCTCAGGGGTCTCAAACTCAATTTACCTGGGGGCCACTGGAGCTAGGGTCTGGTTGAGGCTGGGCCGAATCAGGTTTTCCACACTTTTCCTGAAATTGTCTGTGCTCATCACCAATAATATATATATATAAATAAAAAATTCCACTGTCTCACTGTTGTGTTGAAGTTCCAGCCAGTTTTAGTGTTCAGCTGATGTACAAAGAACATCATTTCCGCTGGTAGGTAGGGTCCTGCGCCTACATATGACGTCAGCACGGCACAGTTAGTGATTGGTTGAAGGTCAGAAACCATGGAAACACAAAGTGTTTGTGGTGGCCGTTTAATATTAAGTTAATTAAATAAAAAAATGTAATAAAGTTTTGAAAAGCATGCGTGGTGCTCCGCCGAGCCATTCACTGATCGGCTCGCACCCACTTAGAGGA
This sequence comes from Lepturacanthus savala, assembly GCA_030544235.1. Lineage (NCBI taxonomy): Eukaryota > Metazoa > Chordata > Actinopteri > Scombriformes > Trichiuridae > Lepturacanthus > Lepturacanthus savala. The sequence continues at coordinate 750,355 of CM060472.1, read as the reverse complement.
AAGTAGTTCACTGAACGGTTCGCACACACTTGTACGGTTCGTTCTTGTACTGTCGGTGTATGTGTTGTTTTGTTTTTTTTTAATTATATAGATATACAGTAAAGGTTGGTTAAAAACAATAACAACTCAAAGTCACTTCACATTAAAAGCTAGTTAAAAACAAGAAATGAGAACAATAATACTGATATTATTACTACTAATAAAAAAATATTGTTATAATTATTACCCCCCCCCGTCTGCACTGAACGAAATGAACAGGTGTTTTTACTGAACGATCTGAACTGAACTAGTTCTTCAAAGTGAACGACAATTCCCATTACTAGTTTACACGTGTATTCAGGCTGGTGCTGGGTACCGTGGTCACGGTCACGTTGCCGGTAAAGCCGGGTGCTCCGAAGCTGTCGGTCTTCAAATGACACAGACTTAACTATTTAGCATGGAGGTAGTGCTAACTACGGTGGCTGGGAACCCTCAATACTGCAAATAAAAGAAACGTTGCAAACAAAAAGAAACAAAAGAAAACTACACAACGGAAGTGAATTACCGGGGACTATTATTGGCGGTGCACCTGTAGTTTTTTATGTGAGCGAAGAAGAGGTGTTAGCAGAAGTAATTAGGGGGCAAATAATTGTTTCTTCTTCGTATTCCTCCAAAAAATGTGGTAACTTGCCAGTGAAAATGACCACAACACACAGATGCCGAGTTAACAACAACCCGCGTAAATAAAGATAAAACAACCCGCACATGCGCGGAACCTCCAGTCTTCTTCATCAATCATCCTTGCCGCCCATAATAGTCATATAGCGGCACCTACTGGAGAAACAATTATTTGCCCGATAATTACTTCTGATTCACAACACCTCCTCTTCTTCGTATTCTTCGCTCACATAAAAAACTACAGGTGGACCGCCAAAAATAATCCCCGGTAATTCACTTCCGGTGTGGAGTTTCCTTTTATTTGCAGTGCTGTTTCTTTTTGTTTGCAGCGTTTCTTTTATTTGCAGCATTGAGGGTTCCCGGCCACCGTACTAAACTCGCGCGGGCCGCACTAACATTAAACTTTCATATCAAGGCAGGGGCCTCAAACTAGCGTCTGGCGGGCCGCATTTGGCTCGCGGGCCGCGTGTTTGAGACCCCTGGGATAGCTATATTGTTTCTGTATATATGTGTAGTGTGTGAATGAGTGTGAGTTTGATGGGGCTGAATAGTTTTCTTGTATTTTTACTGTATTGAATATTATGTTTTACTTGCATCTTTTTTATGTTTTGCTAATGAAACTGTGACTGACTTTTTTGGAGCTTTGTGTTTAGGATCCCTCTTACAGAAATGAATAATTGTCACATTACCTGTCAAAAGTATGACAGTGTTTTGATTTTTTTTTTTTTTTTATTCAGCCTCCTTGTTCCATACTCATCTGGTTCATTGTTCATCATTCTATTATGGGTGCTGTTTTTGCGATTTGAAATCATAAAAGTTTAAATGCAGCAGAAGACAGTCTTTTGCAGGCCTTGCCATAAGTTTTATTTATCAGGTTTTATTTATTTTTTAACCTTTTACAGAATGTTGCAGAGTCTGTTTAAGTCTGTTCACTCACCCATGAACAGCATGTTGATTGTTGTTTACAAATATTGAAATAAAACATTTTCATAATGCCATTTTGTGAATTCTTGTTTTAAAGTTAGCTAAACTAAGGTATAAGTGCATTTATTTAATTTTCAAGTACTGCCCACTTACTGTGGCACAGTATATTAAGTTAATGTGACTTACCTTTATTGAGTTCCTGTCAACTTTATTGAAGTGGATTACACTAAGATACCTCAAGTCAAGTATAATACACATTTCAAGTGATGCCCACTTGTTTTGGCAGAATATATTAAGTTAGTATGACTCAAAGTATTTGAGTTGTAACAGCTTGATTTAAATTAAACTATACTGAGATACATTAAGTTCTCACTACTTCAAAGAAAGTACAGCTCACTTAAATATAATCATTTCACACTACTTCAGACAATTAAGTTTGTTTACTTACTTTTCCCAAGGTAATCGGTTTCCTAAGTTTCTTTAAGTAAACTCAACTTGTTAGAATTTACAGTAAAATGTGAAAGTTGCAGGGGAAAGGATCAAAACCTTTCTTTGCACCACTCTGCAAACATATTTATTTTTGCTTTAAAGTTTTGCATTTTAAATATTGACTCACTATTATTACTAGGCTTAAATGGCCAATCAAGGAACTGCAGTGTGTAGCGCTTCCTCATTATAATTGCTGCTCAGTGCCAGAGGTTGGCTCTTGATTTTAAAGAGGCCCTACTATGGAATACACACTTTTTCAGTGCTTGTGTGTAAACATTTAATCCTGTGTTGCTGCTAACAGACAAACTGCAAAATAAGATCACCCACTCATTCAGTTCTTGTCTAGCCCAGGGGTGGGCAATCCTGGTCCTGGAGGGCCGGTGTGGGTGCAGGATTTTGTTCCAACCAAGAAGTTACACACCTGATTCTACTAATGAAGGCCTTGGCAATGGCTCTAGAGGTTGATTAGTAGAATCAGGTGTGTAACTTCTTGGTTGGAACAAAATCCTGCACCCACACCGGCCCTCCAGGACCAGGATTGCCCACCCCTGGTCTAGCCTCTAATGTAGTTTTGTACAAGTACAAGCCATTTAGAAATGGTGCCTGTTGTGATGTCACAATGTCTGTGAGGGGTAGGACAATTCTAACAGTCCGAGGCCAATCACAACAGAATGGAGGTTTCGGTGGGGAGGGGAGGGGGGAAACAACACTTTTGTAGTGTAGTGTGTGAAAAGGCAGACTGCATTGCTGCTACAGGTCTAGAGAATTTGGGTCCATAAAAGCATGCTAAGTTTTATAAATAGACTACTATGGCACTTGGGCGATGTGGTTGCGCAGGGGTTAGCACTGTTGCCTCACAGCAAGAGGTCGCAGGTTCAAGACCTCCTTTGGTCCTGGGTCTGGGACCTTTCTGTGTGGAGTTTGCATGTTCTCCCCATGTCTGCGTGGGTTTTCACCGGGTACTCTGGCTTCTTTCCACAGTCCAAAAACATACTGAGGTTAATTGGCGACTCTAAATTGCCTGTAGGTGTGAGTGAATGGTGTGTGTGCCCCACGATTGGCTGGCAACCATCTGGGGTGTATCCCTGCCTCTCGCGATAACGTGCTGGGATAGGCTCCAGCAGACCCCTGCGACCCTAATGAGGAATAATCAGGTATAGAAAATGACTGACTATGGCACTTAATGATAAACGGGGTAAATGGTAAAATGGCCCCTTTAAGTCAAGAGGGAGATAATGATTATTTTTTTACATGGCTTGAAAGAAGACTGCACTACATCTCCACCCAAAATAACTCTATCCAGTACCATAACTTTTAGTGTAGAAGTTATGGTAGTAGATGGAGATGTACCAAACCCATTCATGTATGTCCTTTATAATGGACATTTTGTTTATCTGTGTCTTCCTTAAGTATTTGGAGCTATCAAGCATTTTATGGAACGAGGAGAGGTAAGCATTCTTTATCTATTGCTATTTTTACAGTGATAATTATATATATTCTTGTTCATTAACACACGAATAACAATATTTTTGCATCTGAAAACAGTTTCATTATTTCTGTTTTGAAATAACAGTCATTTAATGAATGTCAACTATAGTGAGCACCAGGACCATTTTAATGTATTTAATGACTTAACATTGTTATAGGAGAAAGAAGTGAAGCAGAGAGGGTTTTATACCAGATAATAGAGGGAGATTCAGATTTGGAGCTTTCAGATGAGGAAAAGGATGAAGATGATGATGAAGAAGAAAGAGAGGAAGAAGATGCAGGAAATTCTGATGAGACAGACCAGGCAGAGCGGGAGCAGGAAGATTGTTGTGCTCTGTGGGCAAGGACTAAGTTGTATGTTTATTTTGTTTCAAACTAATGTATTAAATTTTATTATCATGTTAGATTATTTTAGTATTTGTACTACATGTATATGCTGTTAAATATATGCAAGTTATAAAATATGTTTATAAATTTGGTAAATAGGAGTCATATCACATCCACGACTGTGAAATTACTGCATTAATCCAAAGTGATGTGAAAAAAAAATAAAATAACTGTTATTCCTTTTATTAACTTTAATTTATTTGTATTTATTTCCACCCATCAAAACAGATTCACACCTGAGCTACCTGGGCTTCCTGCCTATCATGATGACCTTATCATTTGTGAATACTGGACTCCAATCCAGTACTTTTCACAGTACATCAATGACAAAATCTTTGAGGATCTGGCAGCTTTTACAAATCAAGATGCAAAACTACAGGAGTGTCACTGAATACTACTGCCCAAGAAATCAAAAATTTCTTTGGCATATCAGTACACATGGCCTGCTTTGGCTATCCCAGAGTCAAAATGTTTAGGGCTAAAAAAGTGCCACTTATTAGCAGGAAAATGACAAGGGACAGGTTCTACAAACTGAGAAGCTCAATCAAGATTGTCAATCACCTGGATGTAACTAAAGAAGCAAAGTGTCATGCTCCGACCTGCCAGCAGATGCTGCCAGTCTGCCCAAACCCCTGGCAATCAACCCAGGAAACCCCAGACACCCAAGGCAGGCCGGGCCCCTGCCAAACACCCTGGGAAGCCCTGTGGCAGGTGATCAGTGGAATCACCTGCAGCTCATCATACAGGCCCTTAAACTATTGACTTCTGTATTACTGTGCTCAGTCATGAGGATTCATTCTGGACTCAAACACTGAACCTTTGCCTCTGAGAAACATCCCTTTTGAAGACTTTGCTCGCCCGGGTCATAAGATTCCCCCTGTTTGCTTTGTTGTGGAAGCTGAAAAGACTTTTAAACCTGTGAAAAGAAAAAAAAAAAGGAAAAAACAAAATCCACTTAAGTTCCTTACCAACCAGTCTGTATGGAAGAAAGCTTCTGTTGGAAAACTTACCTTTATTAGTTCTGAAGACCTGTGGAAACAAAGATTTATGTTGCCTTGTTAAAATACTTACCTGAATTGAATTTTGAAGATTTGTGAAAAGAAAAATAAAACCTGATGATTGAACCTGATCTTTTGTCTCCTGTGTTAGTGCTCTACAAGAAGTGTAACAGCATGACCGAGCCATGTCTGAGCACTGCGGAGACTGAAGGCCTTCGAGCAGCAGTAAGCAGAATAGGAGAAGCCTACAGCGGACAAGAGAGACGTCTCCACAAGATGGCACAGACTATGGAGCAAATGAACGCCTCTATCCAAACCTATCCAAGCCGTGGCCAGGATCTGGCCACGGCTTGAGAACTACGCCTACAGCCCCAGTAATGCCACCATCACCAGCTGCCACAGCCACAGGCCTGCACCCAGATGTACGCCTTCCTTCACCCCAGAGGTTCGATGTAGACCCGGACGCCTGCCGTGGATTCTTAACCCAATGTGCCTTGTCCTTCTAACTACATCCCAGAAGTTTCCCCACTGAAGAGGCGAAGGTGGCATACATAACCACACTGATGTCAGGCAAGACTCTGGTGTGGGCCACAACGCTCTGGGGGAAAGACTCGAACATTTGCCACAATGCATCAACCTTCATGACAAAAGTTCAAGCAGTCTTTGGGAACTCCACAGGCCAGAGAGAATCAGCCAAGCATCTCCTCCAGCTGAAACAAGGCAAACGGTTGGTTGCAGAGTATGCTACTGAGTTCCACATCTATAGGTGTTTTATCCGCAACTTCAGCAGCATTGCAGCCCCTATCACAGCACTCACCCGAGGCCGATCCTCCAAGATCAAATGGACTAGAGAAGCGCAGGCAGCCTTTGACTCAAAGAGGCACTTCACCACTGCACCCATCCTACAGCATCCAAACACCACACTGCCCTTTGTGGTGGAGGTGGACCTTTTTTAACTGTTGATAACTGTTGATTTTATACTCACCTACAGGCTACAGGCCGGGCCGGGCACCGAGAACAGGCCGGGCACCGAGAACACAAAAGCAGACTCCCTCTCCCATCTGTACGACTGCACAGAACCGCCCGCCCCCCTGAGAACATTATTTCCCAAGGCCGGGTGATCGGGCAGGTGCGTCTGGCCTTGGAGACCTCCATCCTCCAGGCTCAAAAGGCTGAACCAGACCCAGGAGGTGGACCCTCAGGACGCCTATGCATACCATTGTCTATGCGCTCTGAGGTACTAAAATGGGGTCACAATAAACATTGGGTTGGGCACCCACGGTAGCAGTGAACTTTAGAGTTCCTCCGCCACCGTTTTTGGTGGCCTGACATGTGTAAACAAGTCACTGACTGTGTTAAGCTCTGCCCTGTATGTGCCAGACAAAAGTCGTCACACCAAGCCCCAGCGGGTCTGCTACGTCCACTCCCCATTCCCAGTCACCCATGGTCCAACCTATCCATGCACTTTATCATAGGACTGCCAGAGTCTGAAGGAAACACTGTGATTTTTGTGATTGTTGATCATTTCTCTAAAACTTCTCACTTTGTTCCTCTCCCCAAGCTGCCCACAGCCAAAGAAACTGCCGACATCATTCTGAGGGAGGTGGTACGGTACCATGGTGTTCCTGCCGATGTGGTATCGGACCGTGGCCCACAGTTCGTGTCCAGGTATTGGAAAGCCTTCTGGTCCCTCTTTAATGTCTGTCAATCTCTCTTCAGGATTCCACCCCCAGTCAAATGGGCAGACTGAGAGGATCAACCAAGAGCTGGATAAGTACCTGCACTGCATGGACAACCCCAAATCCTGGAGCAAGATGCTTCTCTGGGCAGAGATAGCCCATAACCAACTGACCTCTACCTCGACTGGTATGTGCCCATTTGAAGTCCAATATGGTTACTTACCCCCATTCTTTCCCTCTGAGCAGCCCACAGTCACGGTACCCTCTGCTGAAGCTGCTGTGACTAGGTGCAAGCGAGCTTGGAAACGGGCCCGGGCAGCCCTGAAACATTCTGCAGTACGGGCCCAGCGTCAGGCCAACAGTAGGAGAAGGGCGAACCCGTCATTCAGGCCAGGCCAGAGGGGGTGTTTTTTGGCAGATGGTCCTGTGTACACGGTCAAGCGCCTCCTGCACTCCCGACGAGTGGACCTCGGTGAGCAGTTCCTGGTCAATTAGCTCAGCTATGGTCCTGAAGAGCGCTGCTGGGTGCCATCACGCTACATCGTGGACAAATCCCTCATCATACAGGCCCTTAAACCATTGACTTCTGTGTTACTGTACAACTTAAGTTCCTTACCAACCAGTCTGTATGGAAGAAAGCTTGTGTTGGAAAACTTACCTTTATTAGTTCTGAAGACCTGTGGAAACAAAGATTTATGTTGCCTTGTTAAAATAACACAAACACAAAGAAGTCAGACATTCTTTGGAGAGTCGGACCGTTGCTTGACCGTGTAAGGCAAGGTTGTCTCAGCCTTCCATGGTGTAACAAGGTGTGCATTGATGAGCAAATCATCTGGTTCGCAGGCCACTGCCCAGTCTGGCAAGTGCCAGGAAAGCCAAATCCTACAGGCCTAAAGGTTTTTGTGCTTGCCTCGCCGGTCTGGTCCTGGATTTCGAGGTCTATCAGGGCCAGAACACATTCAGGGGCCAAAGGCTAGGAGTTGGAGCTGCAGCATTCTAATGAATGGTCGAGTCAGTTCCTACAGGAACTTTGATCTTTGATCGATATTTCACAACGATCAATCTCACAGACGCTTTGCTCTCAAAGGGTCCTCCAGCAACTGGAACCATTATGAAGAACAGGATTTTAAAACAATGCCGGCTTCCAGGAGATAAGCACCTGATAAAAGAGAGGGGCTTCACTGACAAAATGGTTTAATAATAAATCAGTTCTGATGGCTTTCACTGTCAATGGGAAAGACAGAAGACATCTGTAGCAGATGGTCCAAAAAAGACAAAGGTCATGTCCAGGTGAGATGGCCAGCAGTAGTCAGAGAATATAATGATGACATGGGTGCCGTAGACCTCTGTGACCAAATGCTGAGCTTCTCTCGCATGTCAACCAGGACCAAGAAGTGGCCGTCACATGCGATCACATATTTCTTTGATGTTGCCATCACAAATGCTTGGATCCACTACAAGTCTGACAGTAAAGTGCTGAATCGACCAGCCAAGAACACACAGCAGTACCTGGACTTCAAATTGCACCTAGCTGAAGAGCTGCTGGATAGTCTTTCATTTGATGACAGCAGTGAGGAGGGTGACAAAGAGTCAGTCACCAACCAAAACAAGGACCCTTCAGACCGGGAACATGGCAGAGATTTTTTCCCTCATTTCCTAAATTCAGTTCTATTTTCACACATAAATCATCCTGTAAATATATTAAAAAAAATAAAATAAGTTGTTTTTTTTAGGCTCAAATAGATAGGAAATCACACAAAAATTGAAATTTATAGACACTTTCTTTGGTTTTCAGGAGGTTATTTTAGCAAGATAGAAAATAACAGTGTAGAATCTACACTGTTGTTTTCTATCTTGCTAAATTCTAATGTTGTAATGTTAACAATTGCTGTAAATCATGCTCTGTCGAATCCATTATGAATGTAATTTGTGTGTGTAAAGGCCAACGACACACTATTGGCATGTGTGAGTAGCCATATGCATGAGTGCTTGTGTACAATATGTACGCTTATATGTGTATGAATCCATGCGTGGCCTAGCTCTTTTTTTATGGGCTATTTTGACCCTTTGCAACAATTTGAACACAGCTATTTATAATTTTTGCAGCCTGCTTTTATGTCACAGTAGAAGACCCCATGGGACATCTCTTCATCCGCATGTAAGGCAAGGCAAGGAAAGTTTATTTGTATAGCACTGTGGGGGGGGTGGGTGTGAGAGTGATTGGGCAGTTGGGTGCACATGTGCTAATCACTCTCACCTTCTCTTTAAAAACACAGTAGCAGGCTGGACCCGGAGGGCAGAAGAAGACACGGAGCAGACACGGAGCAGACCCAGCAGACGGCAGCGTGTTGGGCCTGCGATCGGCTGCAGTGGGCATGCGTATGTGTGCATGTGTGTGGGTGTGTGCGTGCAGGCCAGTGTGCAAAATAAAAGAAAAGGAACTTTCAAAGAAACAACGGGACTTGTTGTCAGTCTGTTCAGTGGGGGCAGCGAGACTGCCACAAGCACATTTCAACAAGATAATTCAAAGTGCTTGATAAAAACATTAAAAGCATCAAGATACAATTTAAAAACAGATGATTGAAAGGGGAATAATCAAACAATATATAATTCAAAAACATTCAAATAAAAATCAAAAATTTAAATTAAAAATGACATCAGCAAACAGAAAAGTCGTCAGCTCTGACTTGAAAACCACGAGTTCCAGAAGATCTGTTCCAGATATGTGGGGCATAAACTGAATGAAACTGAATACTGCTTCTCCATGTTTAGTTCTGACTATGGGAACAGAAAGCAGACCTGTCCTCGATGATCTAAGAGGTCCGCATGGTTCATAAGGGATTAGCAAATTAGAGATTTACTTCAACCTGAGACTAGTGGTTCTCAAAATTTTTCACGTCAAGGACCCAACAAAGTCACAAATAAATAAAATATTTGCTAAAATAATCTAGACATTACTGAAATATCTAGACATTACCGAAATGTCTAGATTGTTTTTTTTTTTTAGAAATGACTGCAGTTTTAAAGACCTGTGTGAATACACCTGAGACAAGAGATGTGTTTACAATGTGTAAGAGAACTAAGGCCATGCAGTTTTTTAAAGAAGTCTGTTGGCATATTATCCAGACAGCAGGAGGAGGATTTCCGATGTTGTATAATGTCTTCCAGGTTTTTATTGTTGATTGGATCAAATTTTGTCATCCCATCACAGTTGATTCTCAGTTTACCCTGGGACGACACATGTCCTGTACATGGCACGGACGTGGTGACTGCTTGTCTAATTTTTTAGAATTTTGTCAAGAAGAAGGACACAAACTCATTGCAGGCCCTAGTGGATAGAAGTTCAGGTGCTACTCACACAGGAGGGTATAGGGTTAGCCTATCAACAGTGGCAAACAGGACACATGCATTATTATTGTTTTTAGAGGTGATGTCAGAGAAAAAGAAATGCCTTGCATTTCTAAATTTCGAATTATAAATGCAAGGTTTCTCTTTATAGCTGTCATAATGAACCCGGATTAGGTTTTTGCCACCTGCATTCAGTGACGTACATGTCTGTAACATCTAGCAGCTGAGTGTTATGTACTGTAGGATTTGGTTGGGCTTTCATTAATGTACTCACGTGCCTCCATTACTCGCGCTCTCTTTCCTCCCACTTCATTACATCTGTTTCACCCCTTTCACCCTTTGTCCATCAACCGACTCCTGTTTGACTTTCCATCTATACAAGCCTCTCCTCCCTCTGTCCCTGGGCTTTGGCTGGTGGAGAGCTGTCTTTATCTCTGATGACAGTGGGCTCATTGCCAGCAGGGAGGTGTCACAAGACCAACCCACTGTGCCAAACAAAACAGGACACATTTTCAGAAAGTGTCTGCTCCATGGTCAGGGACGAGTATTTAAAGGGGCTCTATTATGGAGAAAAAAAAAATTCTAACAGCACTAAGCCAATCACAACAGAGTGGGTGGTTCAATAGAAAGGGGAAGAGGGTAAATAAGGTTTTTCAAAGTGAGTGTGTGAGAACAGTGACTGCTATAGGTACTGCTCTAGGCACTTTTGGACTATAAAAAGTATGATAATTTTTTTTTTAAATAGACGATAAAATTTAAAATAATAAACTGGAAAATTGGAAAATAGGGTCACTTTAAAGTTCACTGTAACCAGCTATATCTATTATATTTACTATTTTTTTTTTACTTTTATAGTAGTCCCTGGTAATGTGGCCCAAAGCCCATACAGTAAATACGGACATTCACTTCCATGTTCCGCTTATATTTTCCCTTGAGGAATATGGATCGGAAGGGGGAAAAAAAATGCCTACTGGGTAATAATCACAGTTTTGAGGGCACATAGGGGCTATTCAAGTTTCAATTTCACACTCTACTCTCCTCTTCCACCCGTCTGCTCAGTCTCTCTCTCTCCCCCTTCCCTTGCTCGCTCACTCAGTAATCCTCAGAGGCAGTGCTGACAGCGGAGGTATGATAGAGGAGGGCCTGCTGGAGCGGAGAGGGAAATGATCTGCTAATGGTACACTCTCTCCCATAGGACACCTGCTTACACTCCACAGCCCTGCTGCTCACTCAGTCGGTGTGTGTGTGTATGTGATCGTGTGTATAAAGCATATCCTCATCCATGTGTGTCCTTTTGCCCAATAAGTGTAGCCTGCTTTCGTTTCCATGTAACTTCCTGTCTCTGCATCCCGGATGCAACTGGCTCACTGGCTCATGAAAAGCCTGAAAATTGAAAAAGAATTTGAAAAACAGTCATTTCCAGGTCTGGAGTAGATTATATGTAGTTCAATTCAGACAGACTGAGACATGTCTATAGGTTTATTGGTTGAACAATATTTTAAAGGGGTCCTATTATCTAATTATCTCTAACTGTAATTAAGAGCACCGACTCATTCTGTTGGGGTCTGGCCTCCTCTTTAGGATTACTGAAACCTGGCTGAACACAAGCCATTTAGAAATAGCTTTGGCTGTGATGTCACAACAAGAGTTGATGTTAATAGCAACCGTCCCTGGCTCCATGTAGCCGCCCCCTCTTTCCTGAGTGCTTGTACTTGACTTCTGTTTCTGCGATCAACTCCAGCTCTCTAAGGGGGGGGGGCAGACAGGATTTTTCAGAGTGTGTGAGTGCTGCTACAGGTATAACTAGGTGCTTTTAGACCATGAAAATTAAAATATTGTAGCGCTGATGCCCCCTGGACTGAACTGTGTGTCATGTCCCCCATATTTTCCCTTCTCTGCCTGTGTCTATATGTGTGTGAATGTGCATTATCTGTGTGCGTAAATGTTGTTCCCCACCAGAAACGGACCTTGTGTGTCTTCTAGAATTCTGTGAATGTGTCAATCAGTTTAGGGATGGATTTTGATTAGGGGTGATAAGGGATTGATAAGGGGTGGGGTCTTTCAATTGGGGTGCTAGACATTTGTTAACTTTTGATGAAGAATCTGAGGAGACTGTGATAGAGACTGGACATTTGTGTGTGTGTAGTTCTAATAGTCTACAGTCTAGTATTTTAGCTTAGTTCAGTGTTTGTTGTTTTCTGGGGGACACCTCTGTTTGCCCACATTAGCCTGTGAAAGGGTAGGCATTAAATGGGACAAGAACCCAAACTTTATCTGCTGCCTCCGTCATCCTTTAAAGTGGCTACAGCTCAGCGCTTCATTGGTGTCAGAAGTGGGATATCCCTACGCCTCGTTACAGTGTAGCCAAAGGATGGACAATCAAACGGAGAAGCTCTTTCCATTTCTCCCAAGATGATGTCAGGGAAAACCTCCGACATGAGCTGGACGACCGAAGTCCTGAGGGTGAAAAAGTTAGCCAGCTGGAAAGTGCTAGCAAGAACCCATTCCTATCAGTAAAACGTGGCCCTGAGTTTACTGTTGCCCACAGCAGTGGGCCAGACCGGAAGCTGTTAAACTAAAACATCCGCCTCACCAGCACTCCAGCAGCTAGCCGTCTTCCATGTACTAACCCATTGACCAGACCATCACAGTTGTCAGTAACTAATCCGTTCAGAGGACACATCAGTAACAACCACAACTCTCCTGTCCCTCCACCGGTAAACAAGGTTAGCGGCCACCCAGTAGCTATGACGTCTCTGGCTAATGATAACTGGAGAGAGTGGCCAGTGCACTGAATGCCTTCCCCAGTGCCCAATCACACCCCAGTTGCCACACAAACATAGTGACTACCCCTACAAATGCAACAACAGCTATTCCTTCACTCCCAAATCCCCCAGTGGGTGTCTGTAGACCCCAGAGTTTCCCTGGAACGGATCCAGCTCACATGTTTACCACAATCCCATCCAAATACACTAGCACCATGGCTATGATGTGTCCCAGTGCTGCTGTTCTCCCCGTTCACCCCAGATCTCAGATTGAACAACCCCCTCTGCTAGTCATGCAGCTCTCCTCATTCCATTCTACTGCATTTCCAGTGACAGGACACAGTGTAGCAGCCCCTCAGTCCCAGTTATCCAACAACATACACACCCATCTGCCAGACCCCCACTCTTCCCTGTTTCCTTGCACTGTCCCCCCAGTGTTTGGCCACCACTGGGCGGTGCCTGCATCAGTCACCCAGGCCCCCACCACACCACCTGCTTGTGTAGATAAGAGAAGGGTAGTTCTGGGCAGATATGATGCCACATCTTCTTATGAGGCATTAAAAATTTGAGTTGATGGCAAAATGTAATGGGTGGTCGGAGGAGGAGAAATTTGGACATTTAGCAGCATCTTTAGAGGGTGAGGCCCTACAAATATTACTAGATCTGGAGATCTGGGAAACTCAGGTGACACATGTCAGCAGTGGACAAGCCCCAATGGTTGTCTGATGTGAGGTGGAAATTGAGATTGCCAGTCATACAGTGGTTTTCAACATCCGGGTTGCTGACTTCCCTGAGCGATGCCTTCTAGGGATGGATTTCCTGCATGAAGGAGCCGCTGTCATTGACCTAAACACAGCATCTCTCCAGCTCTCTGGGTTGCCCGCAGTGCACATCTCCTTCAGCCCCACACCTCTACTGCCACCCAGACATTGTGTCGGCTTACTCCACATCACTGGTCAGCAACCAACTACAGTTGGTTAACCCCTCCTGTGCATTCCTGTCCAAGCCAGCAGTCATCTGTGACAGTTGACCCTGAGGCAGTGACGCCAGTCAGCAGCGTGCCCGTGCTGGGGAGGTGGTGCAGCAGTTGTGGCGGAACAGTATAGAAGGCCTGAATGAGTTACAGAAGCAGAAGCTGTGGGCTGTCCTGGAACGCCATCACACTGCCTTTGCTGCCTCTCCAAGTGATGTTGGGCTGACCCAGTTAGTGCAGCACAACATTACATGGGGCCTGAACAACAGCAGGCTTTTGACAAGCTGAAGCAGGCCCCTGATGTCCAGACCCAGGGGCGGATCTACCAGGGTGGCATAGGGTGGCAAATGCCACCTTAAAAGAAAGCCTTGCCACCCCTGCTGGCACTCCAATTTGCAGCAACGAATTTGACATTGATGATCGAGGAACTCCAATGTGTGACTGCAGTGCACTTCAAATGAGATTGTTTGTCTGCATGAGTTTGTAAATGGCAGCTTGTGCCTGTATGTAGTGTGTACATACTATCTCTCATCAGACTATTAAATTCAGTATATACATCTGTCATATGTTGCCACCCCTCAAAAAAGCCTGCCCCCCTCTCGCCACCCCATCAATGTTTTTCTAGATCCACCCCTGTCCAGACCCAAAGCTCCCCTTCATCTTAGACGCCAATGCCAGCAATGTGGGACTTGGCGCAGTCCTATCACAAGAGACAGCAGAGGGAGAAAGAGTTATCGAGTATTACAGTAGGACATTCAACCGGGCCGAGCGCAACTACTGTGTGACTCGAAGAGAACTGCTGGCTGTTGTGGAGGCTGTGCATCATTTCAGGCACTATTTGTATGGCCTCCCATTCATGGTCCGGACTGACCATGCCTCCCTTTGCTGGCTGCTGTCTTTCCACAAGCCTGAGGGGCAGGTGGCCTGCTGGATTGAACAGCTGCAAGAATAGCAGTCCACCATCCAGCACAGGAAAGGGGAGAGTCACAAGAACACTGATGGGTTGTCCAGGCAAAGCTGCCCAGCATTCTGCCCTCAGGCTCTCCGGCGGTGAAGAGGGCACAGTAGCCGAAGAGCTGGGGGGAAACCACCTGTAGTTGAGTGTAGAGCCGTCCTGCCCAGTGAACTCCACATCGACCAGGGCCGCAATTTTGAGTCCTGTGTCTTTGCCAATCTCTACCAACAGATGGGCATCAAGAAGACCCAGACCACCCCTCTCCACCCACAGAGTGATGGCCTTGTGGAAAGGTACAACCGCAACCTTGCTACCCAGCTAGCCCTGTGCATGCAGCAAGATCAGAGAGACTGAGACCTCCAACTTCCTCTTGTCCTGCTGGCAAGCCGCAGTGCTGTCCAAGCGTCGACCGGATGCACACCTGCACTGCTCATGCTGGGTAGAGAGCAGCGCATGACACTCTCACTCCTAATGGGCCAGCCCCCAGATGCACCTGACGCCCCTTCCGGGCTGGAGTATGCACACCAGCTCCAAGACTGACTCCAGTGAGCACATGACTTTGCCCATCAGCAGGGCATCCAAGCTGGGGTTCGCCAAAAGAGGGCCTATGACCACCACAGTGTGAGGTGCGACTTCACTGGGGATGAACTAGTCTGTGTCTGTATGTGTGTGAATGTGCATTGTCTGTGTGCGTAAATGTTGCTCCCCACCAGAACCGGACCAGTACTCGGCTCACAGGACGCTGTCGGGGGTAAGTCAGTGTGAGTGTACGACACTGATGATAGGGATGCTATACAGATTAATGTAAAAAATACCGAAATATCCCTTTAATGTTTGGCCAGTTCAGTCACGTAACATTCTCTGTGTGGTGTAATGTTAGACTGACCTGAGCTTTATTATACAATATATACCAAAAATATTAAACCTTCTGTTAATCTCAATTCTCACAGAGTCATATTTAATGTCCAACAGTTGCAACAAAATAGTTTTCTCATTAGTCTCATTATCTCATTGGTTTGTGGACTAATGGTTGGGGGAGAAAATTATGACATTTTAAGATGTCACCTTAGGCTTTTTTGAAAGAGTGATGGACATTTTCATAATTTTTCAGACACTATAGACCAAACGTGTGTCCATGATAAAAGAGGAATAAAAAATCATGGTAAAATGTTCATGTGAAGACACACATTTCAGGGAACGTATGATCAGGAAAATTCACCTCAAAGGCTTTGTCTATTTTTCATTTTGATCTGTCTTGAGTATAGTAATGCATCAGTGTGTTAACATCAACTTCTCATAGCTCATCAGATCATGACAGGCCTGATTAAAAAGATCCACAGTTGATCACAGCAGCAACAAAGCACACAGCAATTAATTTTGGCCACTCACATTGACTTTGTTGGACAAATTAAACTCCCTCTTGCTCAGATGATAAACAATAAGCACATTTGACACACCAGTCAAACTTTATGAACATACGTCAAATGTGTCTCCCTGGCTCCCCTCACTGTCTAATGACTCAGTTTTGCTCTGTGACTTGCACTTGTGTCTCTCTCTCTCTCTCTCTCTTTCCCTCTCTCTCTCTCTCTCTTAGCCCACAGTCATTCCTCACCATCTCTCCTGTCCCTATGCACCAAGCATGTTAGTCATCCATTTAAGTCAGCCCCTTGCATGGCTGCAATTTAATAGGCAGAGAAAAACCAATTGATAGCACATTCCCATTAACTCCCATAGCAACAACCCATACATTCAATCACATCATCTGCATATGTATAATGTGAAAATTGTTACTATGTATCATGTATCCTGGGTGACAGCTATTCCACAAACACCTGAGAGATGATCTAATATTTACCTGTGTAATCACGAAATCGAATCTATTAATGCAATATATATTCTAATGGAATGATATAACCATAATCGAATGACTTCAGGAACCAATGAGAGAAAATGAACACTTTTATTTGGCACATTGGCGTTTCTCACTGCAGTGGGCCAAACGGGATGGATCTGACACCGTAGGAAATGGATGGGAGTTTGAATTTGTTAGTTGGCACGTTTTGCGCATGTCGTTTTAGCTCAGCCTCCCAGCGGTGGGTACCTGGGCACCAGGTGAGACTTGGGGGCCTGATCTGGGCTTTGACTGTGCCCCAGCCTGCCAAGGAATTGGAATTGGAGGAGTGTGGGGAGGGGGGATCAAGACAAAAGCCTGTCTGCCCAGTGAAGGGGCTCCATATGGAAGCGGAGTGAGACGTCTCTCAGATCAGCCACCATCTGGGACAGAGGACAATATGTCAGGAATAGCATGCGGAGTGTAAAAAGTAGAAGGAAAAAAGAGGGGGAGTGACTGAAAAATAACAGCAAAATAGGTGACTTAAAAAAACTGACAGTGAAGGATTGGGAAAAGGAGAGGATGGATAGGTACTGAGAGAAAAGAAAAGCAGTTGGTTTTAGAAAGGATGTTGTTTTTATTTGTCCTCTCACCCCGATGACTGACGTTTAAGCTTTTTCTCCGAAGGTTGAGCCTTGGTCCCATGTGTTTTCTTAGTGACGTATGGGAGTAGTTGTTGATGTGTGTGTGTGTGTGTGTGTGTGTGAGGGCTTTTCTGTTGGAACACATTCTCCTCACTAAAGTGAACATCCTTTTACCCTCTGTCAGTGGTAAATCCAGAGTCCATGTCCAGCGCCCTTCTGGAGAAATTGTTTCTGTTGCACTGCTGAATTTTACAAAATACCTTGAAGACAGTGGTAATTAAACAATGAGTGTTATGTTCATATTTCATTTTACACATTAGCAACATATGTAAATAAAATTAAGTTAATTTTGTATTCATATTGATAGTAAAAACATGTTCTTGCATCGAAAACATTTGTTGTCTCTTAGTTTCATTTTCACAGGGTTTGCCATACCTGCAGACCTGAGCACATTCTCTGGATTAGCGGATTGGTTTTAGTTTAATTTTTCACCACTGTGAGTTCCTCAAATGCAATTCCGTGAAGTTGCAAATTAATTTGCAATTTGGATGCAGGTTTATTTTTGGACTTGAACAGAACAGACCCATGGAGAGTACAAAAAAAAGAGACCCAAACAAACCTGAGGACTGCCAGATGGGATCCAAAATTTGACAGGACCCAAAATTAACAAGTTTATGAGTAATAGCACCAGCAAACATGTTGTGTAACTAGCATATTGCATTCATTAAAACATACATGCAAAATTACATGATTAAGTAGTAATTATAATTCTATAACACATCTAACAAGTCACGAAATGATTATTCTAAACCTGTAAACACATCAGAAATGGTGTAGTAGCAATTGAAGTCAAGTCAAATTTATTTGTATAACCCAAAGTCACAAATCACAGATTCGCCACAATGAGCTTTACAATTAGACCTTAGACCTTCACATCATACAAGGAAAAACTTGCTGAAAAAAAAGAAAAACCTTTAACAGGGAAAAAAGAGGAAGAAGCCATAGGAAAAGTAACAGAAGAGGATCTCACCTCCTCCATGCCCAGGATGGAAACAATACATTTATAAACAAAGTAGAACATTAGAACTTAAGCATTGTAAAACTACTAATGGTTATGTTTCACTTTAAAAAGACAATAGTATTTTCTTTTCAAAAACAAAGTTAAATTGGATCAACACGATTGCTTAAAATGATATGTAATTAATGATTCCAATAGCTTCAAATCAACGGTTTGCATTAATTCAACTTAAAATTAAATTTTACTGCTCCAGAACAACCTAATAGTAATAGTTTAGGTTTCAGGGAAAGTAATTCCATTATGTAACCTTGAAGTTAAATTTCACTTAAATATAGTTCAAATTATTGGCACGTAGCTAATGTTTGGGGTTAATATTCTCTGAGTTATTTTTGTATCTGTTCTCAGAGGTTCCCTCTTCCTATTTTATGGCTTATGCAGAACTGCCTTGGCTCCTCGTTGTAGTAGCAGGCTAATCAAAATATTGCACTATAATTGGTGGGTAGTGATGTGTAGCCTGTAATTACTGCAGTCAAGGTGGCTTTTATTCTCCAGCACTGTCTTTGAGGGACGTGGGAGAAGGTCAGCATTCTGCAATCATGGATCTTACAGTTTGTCAACAATAGGAAATATATGCTTGGCCTTTTATGTCTTTATAATAAAGAAGAGTGGATGAGAGGGAGATTCATGTTTTATTACAAGCAAATGTAACCTTAGTCAGGCAGAGCATATGCAAACAGTTATTTAATATTTGTTTTCATTTGTAGTGATTTGTTTTCAGTTTGACATTAAATGTATATTTTTACTAATATAAAAAATAGATCCTCTGCAATTACCACTTTGTATGAGCTTTTTGGAAAATAACATGACAGGAAATAGCAAGAGTGCGACGATGTTCATTACACTAATTGCAAATGTGGATTAGGGCGGCAGCAGCCGGGAACAAAGAGACGAAGACTTAAAAAGCACCAGACACCAGAAAGACTAAAGATCACAGGACAACAGAATAAAAAAATTGACGAGTGTATTATAAGTGAGAGAAAAGACATTTCCGAGTAAAAAATAAACTCTAAGCTTCAGATTTTTTGCATGATAGTTAAGAGGAGAGCTTGAGACATTGTGTGTGCTAATAGACATGTCTCTTTCCCTGAATTGCAGTTTTATTTCGAAAACCATAGATTAGACTATTGTGGGCATATTCGTACGGCTTCAAATGCCTTTTCTAAACGACACGTTTTAATATCGAGCCGCTACCGCTCAGAAAAAAAAAAAAAAAGGATCACTGCTCGCCATAATAATGTCATCGAATGATGAAGCTGTTTTATAAACATGAAAGCGAGAGCCTGGGAGGCATGATAGGTGTCTCAGCCTCCTACCTCTGACCAAATATTCTTGCTGTAGCCCCTTTAGCACACTCAGAAAAATCATTCATTCTTCTTGCTATGAGATTCTGATTCCTTTATTACTGAATGTTCATGTATAGATATATTCCCAATTCTTATTCACCCAGACTGCTGATTATTAAATATCAATACATGGAAAGCAGGCATCCCTTATTTCAGTCCCCTGTTACACGCACTAGAAATCAAATGTCAACCTCCCCAGCCAACATACATATGAGTCGATTTTTTTTTTCCGCAGATGCATTCAGATTGCAACATGAAAGATTAAGGTGCTCTAAACAGCTCTCCTGCAGCTAAAACATCCCAGCTGAATGTAACTTTGGATCACATTTTTCCCATTTGTTGCTTCCACCAGGGGCCCTGCTTGTTTTTTTTTTTTGTTTTGTTTTTTTTTATAATTAATTTAGAGCTGGGGTGCCTTGTTTTTCCTTCTAACACCATAACATTGATTCATGTTTACACCTAAGTGGCACAAATAATGGTTCAATGCAAAGTGGGGAAACGGGGGAGCTCTTCAGTCAGCCTTTGTTGGACATAAATGAAAACAGATCCACACAAAAACACACGTGCACACACACACACATGCACAAAAACACTGGCAGTGCCTCCCAACTACTCCATATGCAAATATGCATGAGTAATGGATGTAAGGCAGACAGGAGATGAGGTTGTTTATTTACCAAGCCATGGGATAAATAAATAAATAACACATACACACACACACACACACACATATATATATATATATATATAGAGAGAGAGAGAGAGAGAGAGAGAAAGAGAGAGTTAGCGCAAAACAATTTTAACAACATTAATTTTTTCAACTCGAGAAGCAAAACAATTAGCGTGTCGCACAGTGAGATGGCCTGCCGTAGCACGCAAGTACTTAGCAACACTCGCTACATCAGTACCGTCTGAAAGATTGTTTTCACACGAGATTCCCTGTTATCTCAAAATGTCAACAGGTCTGTTTGGCTGAGTCCTAGTTTACAATGATATGATATGATAATCGCTTGACAGCACTAATATACTGTAGTAGTACATTGTAATGTAATATTTACACGACAGATTTATGCTTGTACTGTTGCCCCCCACAGTTTTTGGACTGTGGGAGGAAGCCGGAGAGTACCCAGAGAGTACCCGTTGAAAGTCCACGCAGACATGGGGAGAACATGCAAACTCCATACAGAAAGGTCCCAGGACCCAAGGAGGTCTTGAACCCGTGACCCAAGGAGGTCTTGAATGTAACATACATTACTAATAGAGGGGATGATGGTGCACTCTGAATATGGCTGCATCTGAGAGTCATATCATGGATTGTTGTGTCATGTAGTGTGATTGTCTCTGTTGTGTAACTACCACCCATTGCTGGTCAGGTGTGATGGATGTGAGGCAGGCAGGGGGCTGATTACTGTGCCGCCTCCCCCCCAGAGAGGGATGAGGTTGCAGGGTCTTAGCTCCTTGATTGCCAGGCGGAAGGTGTGTATGGGAGGATGGTGCTTTTTAATGAGAAGATATAAAGGTCAGTGTGTGTGTGTGTGTGTCTATGAGACAAAGGTGTGGCGTGCAAATGGTATGTGGTGACGGCAGGAAAACGAGTTAGAAAGTCCCATTAAATCTAACAACACATTTTAATATTCTATCTTAATAATCCAAGGAATAAAGCCTGTTTTGTACTCCTGGCACATACCCTGCAATCTGTAGTGTGTGTGTGTGTGTGTGTGTAAGAGTGTGTTTTGGAACTCTTCCACAAAATACAGCAGGCAGCTGCTGCTGTGTGGAATCATCTCCATACTATAGAACAGCCAGACAGGCCACCGTCCAACAGAGAAGGATTTAGAGGATTTAAACTCTGTGAAGGTGAGGCACTTAAACACAAATTCCTGCATGCGGGTGTAAGCGTGCGCACACACACACACGTGTGCAGAGGTTGAACCACATATGCTCCAAAAAGAAAGAAAAAAGGACACTGGTAGAGGAGGAAGAGGATTTTGCTTCTGTCCTCTTACCGCCTTTTAAAGTGCTCTATCTCTGCAAACCACATTTGTTTTATTAATTTAATGTCACATCAGGAGCAGCCTGTCAGGTGCCTGACTCAAACACTCACTTCCCAGAATGTTTTTTTTTTATTATTTTTTATTTCTTTTCCTGTGTGCAAACTTAGCACCAAGCAGAACAAAGCGTCATTGTGTAACAAAGCAGGGAGAGGGGCACTGGGGGATAACAGCAGCTTCCCTCCTCCGATTAAATTGCCCTTTAGATAAAAGTAAATCTAGTAAAAGGCAGCACAGGATGGGGAAAATTATTAATGATTCTCTCCTCTAATGTGATTTGCAGCCTTAATATCAGAGATGAATAATAAGGAAATAAGAGGGGGAAATGTGTTTCTTAGTGTGTAACTCAATTCCTTTAAAGCAACTCCGCAACTATTGGATCGTAAACAAGCCGCCTCGAGGGAGAAATATCTCTCTATCC
The DNA here is from genome assembly GCA_030544235.1 of Lepturacanthus savala. Classification (NCBI taxonomy): domain Eukaryota; kingdom Metazoa; phylum Chordata; class Actinopteri; order Scombriformes; family Trichiuridae; genus Lepturacanthus; species Lepturacanthus savala. The sequence goes on along the minus strand of CM060472.1, from coordinate 728,324 downwards.
ATTTGCAATTTGAAGCGAAGAATTGTTTGAATCTGCCGCCTATCCTTTATTAATGTATTCGTTCTTCTATCAGCAGGGACAAGAATGCACATTTTGCTGATCAGTGGCTCCGTTACGTCCGCATGTGTGTGCGCGTGTGTGTGTGTGTGTGTGTGTGTGTGTGTGTGTGTGTGTGCGTGCGTGTGTGTGTGTGGTGAAAACAATAATCATGGATTCAGGGATACAGGGGCAATTCTAGGATCAGAGGTTTAAGCCTGCTGAGCACCTAGAAAGTTGCCAGGCAAGATAGATTTCACTGTTTAGTGCATTTTAACGTAATCTTTCTCTGACCAACCCATCAAATTTTAATATTTATAATTATTTAAATCCTGAGACACAGCAAGAGAAATGGAGTGAAATCAAAAAGAAATATAATATAATCCTAATTTCTGGGGGAAGTAAACTAGCCCCATATAGTGAGGCACGAAAATGGACCTTTGATTTATTTTTTATTTTTTAGCTTTTATTTGAAATGCAATGCACAAAACGAAGAGAGACTTTTTCAATGTTTGTCTCTGCCTTCTTTCCTTCTTGCTTGAAATCTAGAAAATAATAGCAAAATTGAGGCAACTCTGCCTATAGTACAATGTGTTTTATGTCTTCTTTGTATGGGTAGATTTTTTCTTCCCTCCTGCTGTGATGTTGTTGTTAAAATATTTTCTTTCTGTTTCTGTACTGTTTAAAATTTTAGGGTGCTGGGACATAGTTAAGGGGTGCATCAACCCCCTAAAAATGGGCTAGAATTTCCTATGCATGAATGAATATACCGTATGAATACACTTTACATGCAAAGCAATTTAGTTTTTTGTAACAGTGTTTTAAACCATAACATTTCATTAATCATGAAGACATCTCTAAAAATACACATCAATCCTAGCAAACCATAACAATTAGCTGATATATGTCAAGCAACTGCTCTATGATTTGAATGCAACATGTTAAAGCAACATAATGGCATGAATTCATCTGTTACAGAACCACCTGCACCAATTAAAATTTATCCAAAAACCGTAAATCACATTGGAGTTTAATGCAAATACCAATCACGTAACCAAACACAAATATCCTCCCTGCACTGCACTCAGCGCCAATTACCTAATAATGAAAAACAATTAAGAACTAAACAGCTATATAACCTTAGTTTCAGGGGAGGCATGCATTAAATGCTGTGTAAATCACCAATAAACACTGATTACATCCAGTTCATTTGGCACAAAAGGGCAGATGGAGCAGAGTCTGAAATGAAGCCGAAGGGTTTTTTAAGAGCAGCAGCAGAGAATAACAGCAATTCCCACATAATATTACACCAATAGGCCTCCTATTGATTATTTATTCATTCAATCCGGAGGGGCACTTCAGCTATATGGGTAAAGGTAAGCTACTTTTTGAAATATGTGAACTTGTACCTGCCCATTAATAATAGAGATATAACTACAAAAAATGATAGTGCCTGTAAAGAGGAAACAAGAAAAAAATATATTTTTAATATAATGTTTTACTCATGTAGAAATGAATTACTTTAAACAATTTTAAACTTCATCTATGCTTGACATATCTATGTAGTATCTCTTTATGCCTGGTATCAGCTTAAAATTATATATACAGTAATGCATCAATTGATTCAAACTGACTGATACAACTGCCACCAGTGCGGTTACATCAGAGATGAGTGTTCATGTGGTTCAACCTCCCCCTCTGTGTGACCTCCCCAATCAACATGTAGCCATCACTTTCCATCAGCACTGATTGTTGCTGCCGTCTATGTGCCGTTGATTGGCCACTTTTTACATGTTCATCAGCCTATACATGCTGTAAATTCATCAGCCTTGATCTACAGAGCATCCCACACGTATCCGCTCCGGAGCAGCGGGGCATAATGGTCCCGCTTTATTCTCGGCAAACCAATGCTTGATTAAACCCAATCGCTGATCAGCCATTTCAATAACACATTTGTTTGACTACTCTGATTTCTTATTACAGTACATTTGTACTTGTACATTTTCATATCACCTTAACATTTTTTTTATTATCACTGTAATATATAAAGTTGCCTCACTGAATTTAATTAAGCTCCATGAAATGTAAAGGTTTTCTCATTAAGCAGTGGAAATGAATTTCATCTGATTTCTTTTCAATTTCACTTAATACATTTTAATACTGAAGATAGCTGCTGTGCCATGGGCATCACATCCTCCGGTGTGATGTTGTTTTTCCACTATTTTATTTCCACTATCCTTACTGCCGATGCTGCAGAGCCCAAGAGGGCACTGTTTGATGTGGGAATTGGTATCTTGCCAGAGAGGTGGAAAATAGGAAATGATATTTGTGGCCTCTCTCTGAGGGATGGGCAGGATTGTGGCAACAAGTTAACCTCAGCTTTGCTTTGCATTCTTAAAACTGCCTGGTATTTTTATTATCAATATTCCCTCGTCTAATTTAAGACAGCATTCACTTTGAAGGCCATCAGATACCACACCCAAAGTAGCAGTGATCGCAATACCAACATGCCAACATGCCAGCTGAGCTTTGGTGACAAAGTAGTTTGGATTTCTCTTGATATTGTGATAGTTTAAAGTTTAAATGTTTTGAATCGGTACAGGGAAATGTCACAAATGTCACTGCAATAGATGTCGGACCTTTTCCAATTTGGTATACTTACCTGTCAAAATTCAAAGGCAAAAAGAACTCAAGAACATGACCAGGAGGCAGTTGTCAAAATCAAAGAGACTCACAAAATGCAAAGATTCAAAATTCAGTCTCAAAAACAAAATCCAAAAAGCAGGTAAGATCGGGTAAAAGCAGGTAAAAATCAAGAAATGGCCAAGTCTGAAATCACTGCAGGACACTACATGTATAGATAAATACATACTGAATGAATAATACAAAAGAACACACTTAAAACCATGATATTTATTAATATCCCCCAGCTAAAATTCATATTCATCTGTGTTGTGATTTTCTTAACTCCATATATTTCACTACATTAAGGTAAAGTAGTATTTTTAATAAATGCATAGTTAAATGCACAGTAAAGTACATTTTCTTCTTTTTTATAAATTCATAAAGCAACAAAAAAACAGTAAATGTTATTAATTTATTAAATTATATTATTAAATTTGATACATTTATTTGTCATGCAATTAAGAACTGATAAATGCTTTTAAAATGCTAAGGCGTTTATAAATGTTATTAGGTAAACATCTATATTCTGTTGTCAAGGTTCTATATTTCTAAAGATTTAATTAACACAAATAGTATTATCAGTGCATAATAATGTAATAACCGTCTTATAAGGGGTTATTACAGCCTTAGAGGGGCTTTATTATAGAAAAAAAGCAAGGACGGGGGAAATGTGACAGATGACTACACATAAGCGATGAACAATGATGACTCTCACAGTATCCCGAGAGTGAGCTTAATATCAAATAATGCATCGTCATGGATCAGTAGACTTGCTCTATGAATCATCATGTCTTTGTATCACTTACAATGTTGTTGTGAGAGAACCACCCAAAGTGTGAAATATTTTGTAAAGAGATAGACCTACATTTAATATGACTTAAGCTTTGTGTTAACCAACTTCTTCACCTTTGACCTACCATACCACTGTGTGCACACACAGCAGATGGGGTGACTACATTAATGAGGCCCTATTATTAAAAAAAAAAATTAAAGGGGTCCCTTTTCAGTGCTTTTGTGTAAATGTTTAAGTCTGTTCCTGATAATACACAAACTGTGAAATAAGACCACTCACTCATTCTATTGTGGTCTTGCTTCCTCTGTAGTGTCGCTGAAACCTGGCTGAACACAAGCTGTTCAGAAATGGTTCCTGTTGTGATGTCACAATAGGAATGGAAGTTAATAGTAACCATCTCTGGATCCGTGTAGCCGCCCCCTAATTCTGGAGTGTTTGTACTTGACTTCTGTTTATCCGACTGGCCCCAGTTCTCTGAGGGGTGGGACATTTCCATCAGCGCTAGGCCAATCACGACAGAGTGGGTGTTTCGGTAGAGAGGGGAGGGCAGAAACAGAATTTTTACAGAGTGAGAATGTGAGAAGGCAGACTGTATTGTTGCTACAGGTCTAACTAGATACTTTTGGGCCATAAAAGTATGCACATTTTTACAAATAGACCATGAACATTATAACTGGGGGCATGGCAAAATAGTTATGGAGGGATACAAGAATATTTTGACACCCAAATGTTAGCAACAGTTGGCAACAGTGTTCCCAGTACATACGGCAATGGAAAGTGTATTGAATTATTCTAATCTGGAAGTTGATATCAAAGGGTTTCTTCTCCTGAAACCTGCAATGATGTTGCCATGCACATGAAAGACCCAAACATATTTTTTTTTTCCCAAAAATGATTGCTGTATAAACAAGGCCTAGATCCAAACTTATTTTTATTTCTCTACCTATATGAGGGCAGAAACCAAAACTTGATGTGAACCCAGTTGACCGCTTTTTCTCTCCCAGAGGACATACTCAAGTAGTGCACAGTGATGTAAAGTTTCCATTCCTCAATGGCGGCTTCGCGACTCTGTTCTATCATTGTTAATGCATAGCCTCTGATTAATGACTGTTTGCTCATTAACACCAATCCGGCAACACAATTAAAAGTAACTTCAAAGACAAACGTAAGCTCTAAAAATACTAAGGCAGATCAGGAACAGAAATAAACTCCCCCATCTTTCCAAGAGAGAACACAAACTCACAGCTACACACACGTTCTATTCGTTTATTATGATAAACAGTTCAAGAGCCTGTATTTATTATCCCATTACTATATATCTCTAGCCAAGGCTAACATAAAGTTTATAATTTATAATTAGGTAATTGTTAATATTTAGGGTTATAATCTTTGTGACCATTCAGATTTTGTTTTTTATCTCCATCATAAAGAGCTATAGGAAGGAAGGCACCTAACAAGCAGAGTTGTCTGCATAGAACAAGCACAACTCGTGCAATCCACCTCATTATAATTCATTTCCTCTACATGTGAGCTGAAAGTTATTGCTTTGAAAATTATAAATAAGCCTTCCTCTCTGCATCACATCTGTCCTGGCCATTGCCTGATTGCTTTGTGGGCACTATTTAATTGCCAATTAGGTGGAGAACAGGACAGCAATCACAATAGTTATGTGAGCGTGTGTGTGTGCTTTTCAATATGTATATGATGTTACAGACGAGACAAGGTAAAGGAGTGGTGGTCTTTGAGTCCCTGCCAAAAATGCATGTTGCACATTTAATAACATGCGAACACTCATGGGCACAGAAACATTTTTCTCTTCAAACTAATTCAGTTGTATGGATATTACATGATACGTGATATTTGTGTAACATGATAGATTCATTAATGTGATAATTTCACATCATTAAATAACATGATAATTTCATATCGATGTCTGTGTAGATTCTCACTCATCCAGGTCATTGTAGTCAAGGGGTTTAAAAGTAAGCAACTGGACTTTTTCTTTGAGCTTGAAGACGTTTCACCTTTCATCCGAAAGGCTTCTTCAGTTCTAGCCTGATGATGGAAACCAGGAGCTATATCTCTGGATCACAGAGGGTGGAGCTATAGACCACACCTCCCATCCCATAACAAGGGGTCACATAGGTCACCCTTCAAGGTGTGAATTTGGATGAGAGTCGTGGTACCGACTCTCATTCCAATTCAAGGTGTGACTTGGAATGAGAGTCGTGGTCACGTGATCCAGAGAAAGAGTCCTGCTCTGATGGTGAAGAGCAGTTAAACTTCCTGGGATGAGATCTCAAGGCAGGATGGTAATAATAATAATAATATTATAATAATAATAATTTCATATCACAAAATAGCGTGAGTATCACGTTATAACATGATATATACTACGTTCTAACATGACACATATCATGATATGCGCACAGTACTTTTAGGAATAATTTAAAGTAGAACTAATAATGCGTTAAGATAGAGTCCAAGAGCCTGCTGCTCATTGGGAAGGTGACAGCGTATCACCGTGACTTAAGATGTTCGAAAATCCCAGCATCAAGTTTGACCTTTTCGGAGTCAATTTTTCATGGCCTTTTATACTTCATCCTCCCTATTTTTCCTCCTTTTACAATAGAAGTGAATGTTGGTCGACTTTCCGAAACGTCTCACTCTCTTTTCATTAATGGTGGGTTCAGATTTAAACTAATTCAAGGGTGGTGTGAGTCGCCTCTTCCAACTACTGGCCCACTGGTTCGGCAGATGAGGGAGGAAATTGTGTTGCCTAAGGTGATGCAGGATGTTAAACTAAATTAAGGTGTTCAGTGGACGTAAGAGGACTTCAGGAGTTACGCTGACATTGACTAGGTACTCCAGAATTTCCAATTACCCTATTTTCCCTATTATGTCCAGTCAATGCTGAAGACAACTCCTCAAGGGGTGATCTGACTCTCCTGACTTCGGCCATATTTATTGGTGTTCTTTATTGCCTGCAACATCTGCACTCACTTCAATTTTGACATTTTCTACTCATGTACAAAGTTTTTGATACACAGGACGTCTCTTTATTGACATCTTGGTCTTAAAGTTTCAAAACATTGCCAGGTAATGACTATTATCTTATTTTCCATTTTAGGATATGCACTATTATAATGTTTTACTACATTTGGATTAACTAGCAATTGGTTGAGCTAAAGAATATTACTGCATTTCAGTACTACATTCAACAAAGTTGACCACAACATATTATTAGACTGATTGTAGAAATGGGTGGGACTTAATGGCATAGCAATAGAGTGGTTTTAATCCTACTTAAAGGACAGAGACTATTTTGTATCTATAGGTAACTACACATCTGAACATAGAGACATAACCTTGGGGTCCCCCAAGGTTCAATTCTGTGGCCTCTACAATTCAACATTTACATGCTACCACTAGCTAAGATTATGGAAGAAAACACAATAAATTAACATTATTATGTACATGACATACACATTTACATCAGCATATCACAAGGAGATTATAATCCTATAAAAACACTGAGTAAATGCAATAAGCAATTCAATGATTGGATGTGCAAAACTTTCTCCAATTAAACTGAGGTGATTGTTTTTGGAGCCAAAGAGAAACGATTAAAAGTCAGAGCTCAGGTTCAGTCAGTGACGTTAAAGCCCACCATTCAAGCTAGAAATCTTGGTCCAATTATGTACTCGGACTTGAATTTCAACAGTCAGATTGAAATCATCCTAAAGTCATTATACTACCACCTGAAGAATATATAAAAGATTAAAGACCTTATGTGTCAGCAATACTTAGAAAATCTTTTCCATACTTAGACTGGGCCTGTGTGGAAGGTTTACTGCTTCTAGTGAAAAAAAAGAATGATAGACATGTTGCCGGCCAACAGTTTATTTCTTTGCAAAGAAGGTCAGTTTGCATCTAGACAAGTCTAGGTGGACAAAGACAAAGATGACAGTTTGAACAAGACATTTATGGGTCAGTGACAAATACTGGTTGGCAAGACATTAATCAGTCTCTAAAAATGTACATTTAGTGCTCATGTTGGTTTCTTAAAACCTTTCTTTACGTTTCTGTAAAAGTCCATTTGTATGCTTTTTTTGTTGCAGGTTCAAGACCATGGGCTGGGACCTTTATGTGTGGTGTTTTCATGTTCTCCGTGTGGGTTTTCTCCGGCCTCTTCCACAGCCCAAAGACATGCTTAGGTTAACTAGAGACTTTAAATTACCCATAGGTGTGAGTCAATGGTGTGTGTGCCCTATGATAGACTGATGACCTGTCTGGGGTGTATCCCTGCCTCTTGCCTACATAGCGGGGGGATTGGCTTCAGCAGACCACTGTGACACTAGGAAGGACTAAGCAGGTATAGAAAATGACTGACTGATTTTAAATTACTTTGTTGTTGAAATGTGCCATGCAAATAAACTTACCTTGCCTTGGCTACCAACAAGAGGCCCAAAAATAAGATCCACTATTTTGGGTATGATTCCTTGACAATAACATGTATCGTTTGAGTCAAAAGTTTAGGTATGCCTTCTCATTCAAGGTAATTGGAAAGATGTCAAACATTGACTGTATTGATGAACATTTGGGCATAATGACTAATTGTGCCATAATTTTGCAATATTCCTAACACTACTGTCCTATAAAAAATGGTGGCAACCCCACAAGTTTGCTTCAGTCTATCACCAGTCTAGACTGACAGATATGTTATTCATTTTGTTAGAGGAAGTGTGTTTGCACTCCTGATTAAATTTTCAATTGTGTCAGTACAGGGAATGGGTTTATGAAACACATTTATACAGTCTAATGCAATCCGGAAGCAGCAGCCCTGTAATACCTCCTATCTCTGTGAGGAAAGGAAATAAGGGTGGACAAGACATTGCATAGATTGGAAATCAAAATGTACATAGTATAGCTGAATTTGCTACATGCTACTTCTGAAAGTGTACCATTACAGCCATTTACAAGCAGCCTTAATGGATGAATTGGAGTTTAACTAATATGTGCATTTGCATATGAACAGAACTACAGTCTAACCTGCACCAAGTATATACTAGCCATTAGTCATTCAGATAAGTCAAGCGAGTTTAAATTGGTGTCAGCTGTCAACATATATTTTAGCAGTCACCATGGCAACATTGCTGACAATTTCAGAGTTAAAGTTGCACTTCAATAGTTGCTTTTGAAAATTGAAAGCTTTGAGGGAAATTCCAAAAAACTTTCTTGATTAAATGAATTGGCAGCAGGTGAGGGGGCTTCAAACAAATCCAGAGCCAAAGAGTAGTTTAATTTCACATAATTTTTATTCCCTGACAATAGTGAAAGCATTCCAATTTCTGTTTTAATCAGTTATATGCAACACACTTCAGCTTATTGGTACCACTCCAACCACCAGCTGCCGGTTAAATGGCTAATTGCTGACCGCTTTGTGACAGCTTTGTTCTATCTTGCAGGATTTTATTTTTTTGTTTGAAATGAAGATATTCTGTATTGGATCACCGCTGATGGGAATCTTTCTGTTTCCATGTTTATAAATGATCTGATTGGCTCATGTTTGAGAGAATGACGATTTTATAGATATATAAAGTAATCCTAGAAACAGGCATGAGGTGAACATAAGAAGACAGAAATTTTGCTCACATTTGCTGGCTTGATTGAACTTGACACTTCTTGCTGACATTTGGCAAGGACAATTGATTATTCAATAACTCCTGCCAGGCCATGATAGATCACATTCACTTCTGAGGCAAGATGCTTTGTCTGCAGCTTTTTTGTTTTGCTGTTGCTACACACTATGCTTGGATCTGGTGGTAAATTAGTGTAGTTTACAACTTTAGTCATATGATACCATTTTTTGTATTTACTCTCTGCAAGAAGAGGAGAGGAGAAGAAGAAGAAGAGGATAGGATCATTGACATAATGGCAGCAAGATGAGGAGCAGCAACACTGTGTCTCTGTTTGTGCTGCTGTTTTTGCTTCTGAAACAAATCTGTTGAGCTGGAGTCCTCTTTTCATCATTAGTGTCCAAACGTATTTAGACGTTGCTACGCCACAAATTAATTATAGCACGGTCTGAAATGCCCCCAATGGGCCATCATTAAACATTCCTTAAAATGTAAACAACTATTAAGACCAACTTCCAGGCTTTCTGTAGTTTGTTATTGGTTATTTGTTATTTTTTAAATATATATATATTTCAGTTTAAATGCGAGTTTAAAAGAAAGACCCTAAGATCATCGGAGCCCATAATGAGCATTACCTCATTTGTGCTTTAATGAATAGTATCAACTATATTTACCATGATAGAATCTATTGTATTTATCATTATAGACATTACTGTATTTACTATGTATTGAAACTACTTTTTCGTCATGAATACAATGTACTGTCTTTACCAAGAATAGTATCTACTGTATTTACTATGAATACTGTATTTATCGCAGCAAATGGATTTGTCATTTTCCACCTCAATATATTATCAACTATATTTTATACTGCCCAGGCCTAGTATATAGTAAATATAGTCAAATCCAGCAACATGTTGCAGATCCCTGGAATGTTTTGGGCGATATTCAAGTCATAACATTTGCCCCATTTCCATTTCCCACTTCACTTGTTTCTCACAATCACAGCAGTTCAAAAACTCAAACTCCAGTAGTACTTCATGATGAACTCTGTTTCTTCCACCCCCCAACCCCCCTCCCTCACCCCCTCCTGTATAGCATTCCTTAGTACGTCTGCTCTATGCCCCTATCCTTGCTGAATAAAGAACTGCCTGGATGTGCATTTCAAAGGCTTCAGCATCATAAAAGGAAGCGTCAGTCTTGGATGAAAGCCTCACTGTTGATTCAAACATTCAGCACCATCCTTTTCCTCTCCGAGCACTCCTCCGATGATGACATATGTTCTAATCATTGGGTCATGTCACATCTGATGCTCTCGCAAACATCAAAAGTCCCACGTCGGGATGCGGAAATTCTCAAAAGAAGCAGAGGAAGGAGACTGGAAATTGACTTCCTGGATTGGTTATGTCGGGGAGGAGAAGAAATCGTTTGACACCTCCCTCTCCGCTCTTCCATTTTTGAAGCCCTTTGGGATACAGGGAGGACTGTAGCTGCTCTCTACCTCTGATTAGGGGACATCCTTTGGGAATTAAGCAAGTGCAGAAATGGATTTTATTTATATATCTATGTGCATGGGAAAGTCATAAGGGAGACCGGGCAGAATGAAAGCAGTGAAGGTCTGAGGCTAGTGCAATGCATTTTTCTTACGATATTAATAGATTGCCAAGCACTGAACAACCTGACCTAGTTAAAGCCCCTTGAATGGGCTTTGTTACTACACTATGCTGTGAGTGTAGTCAACTACAGGCCTCACGTTGGATGGACAAATAGTATTAATAGATCCTTTGGTTTATCACAACGTGAACAGGCATACTTCACTGAAAACTGGATGAGTTTCTCTCTACAAATTTCAGTTGTTCACCACTTTTTAATTAATCTGTGGCTAATTTATCTTTGCAGCTAGTAATTTTAACTACTACTCTACAGTGTGAAACTTTGGAGTTCAGAAAGTGACCATTTGGTTTATGTCTTTTTTAATATGATTTTCTATTATGTGCTTTATAAACAAGTCAAATAATTATAAAGTTAATTCTTTGGCAGACAGGAAGCCAGTAGGAGGACCAGAAGTGGAATGATATGATCTACTTTTTTAGTTTAGGGAGGACTCTAGTGGCAGCATAGTTATAGTAGTCAAATCTTAAACTAAAAGCATAGACTAATTTTTCCAAATATTGCTGAGACATAAGGTCTTTAATCCTATATTATTTTTCTTCAGTTGGTTTTCAATATTCAATATTCTTCAGGTGGTAGTATGCTGACTTTATGATGGTTTTAATGTGACTGTTGAAATTCAAGTCTCAGTCAATAACTACACCCAGATTTCTAGCTTGATTTGTGGGCTTTAACATCACTGATTGAAGCTGATTGCTGACTTTTAATCATTCCTCTTTGGCTCCATAAACAATTACATCAGGTTTATCTTTGTTTAATTGGAGAAAGTTCTGGCACATCCAGTCGTTGATTTGCTCAATGCATTTACACAGTGCTTGTATAGGATTAAAATCTCCTGGTGATATGCTAATGTAAATTTGTGGGTCCTCTGCATAATTATGGTAATTTATTTTGTTTTCTTCAATAATCTTAGCGAGTGGGAGCATGCAAATGTTGAATAGTAGAGGCCCCAGAATTGAAGCTATTGAATCTATTCAAAGGTACATTACATTATTATTAATGCACCTGCAAAGACTGCTCAGTAGGAAATACACTGATCCAGATCCGGATAGTGTAAATACTAATTTAATAGAACAAATGTGATATATTGTACCAGTATAATAAATTATCAGCCATTTATAGACCAACATTTGGTATAGACACAACCAACCACAGCGTAATAGTCCTGTAGAGCTGCTGCAAACCAATAACAACCCATTCTCTCATCTACATGAAACACGTCATGCTTTCAACTAACTCCAATGTAAGCCACATCCACATCAAAATTTGATGGCTATGTAACCATCCACCCAGTCCTCCACATCTAAATGCAGACATTTGCATTGCATGACCTGCGATAGTGTCATTTTTCTGACTCTGGTAGTCATGATAATTTAAAATAAAATAATCAAAATGATATTACATATGTTTGTATAATATAAGCAAAAACTAAATAACGAAATGAATATTGATATCGATCAACGATATGAATAGATGACTAATGACCTTAATTGAAACCCACTGATCAACCAGTATTTAATTATTTAGGCTTTGCTTTAAAATAATAATACACTGCGATGAATGAGGAAAGTAACAGGATGTAATGCAATTGTAGTAATTGCCTTCAACACTATAAAGGAAAGAGGTAAGAGAGAAAGAGAATAATGGCAGATTGATCTCCCTTTGTCTTTGACACATGCACACACACACACACACACACACACACACATACACACACACACACACACACACACCATCTTGGCCACAGCGCACCTGATTACAGCCCACACATGGAGAAAACATACACAAAGCTCCACTTGCCAAAAGAATCACAGCGTGTTGTTTGAGAGCAGTGGATGACTAAGAGAGTAGGAACACTTTGCTGGTTCTTTGTTGTCGGCAGAGCAAACTACATTGTGGTCGCTTTGCAGTTTTACACATAACAACTCTGCCTCCAAGTAAAGCTTTTTTTTTTTTTAGGCTCTTTCATATCTGACTATTCACATTCACATCCACAGTATGTTTTTTTGTTCTAGATAGGAGAAAGTGGGAGTAAATAAATATGGTGCATTCTTTTGAAGAGCTTTTCTGTACTATCTTTTTGACTTCTTCACACCTGCCGGCAAACCCTTACATTCACTCGCCTGAGTGAGCCGGTAATAACTCTCCCGTTCTCCTATTCACCTTTTCACCTCTTATGAGGTTCAAGTATTGTGGCACAATGTGTTCAATGCTGGGTAGAGCTCTACCACTAAACCTTGTGACCTTATACAGCAGCTTTCACACACACAAACACATTCTTACGCACACATGTCTCACGTTTACTTATGGACACTGCTCCAGCCATAATGGCATAAGGCTGAAGCTCCTTAAGGGAATTAAGCCATTGTGCACACACACCCATGCACACACTACCATATTGTGGAGAAATCTTGCATCACTGCTTTTTGTACCTTAGGGAGAAAACTCCCTCTGTTATGACAGTGCATGTTGTTCCTTGTGAACATTTAAGTACATTTGTAGGAGCAGTACATAATCAGTTTTCAAAGTAGTGCTTTGAAAATTGGCATATTATGTCATATTATTACATTCAATTAATGCAATCAAAACATGATTTCATGAATGCTAATCTACATTATAGCGTGTTAACAGTTTGTTCTGTGTGAACATGTAAGGGATATTTATTATGTTGTAAATTCTTGGTAAAATTTACACTCAGACTCTGGGCACCAACTGATGTTTAGACAGTTTATCTTCAGTTTAAATACAATGCTTGGGAAGGGTCCATGTTTCTGCAGGTACTGAATTATAGTGTTGGATAGTTGCATTTCCTGGCCAATAACAGCTTCAATTTAAACATATAATGAGACTGAGTTTATTTAAGCAACCAGAGTGGAACAGCTCTGATAAATAAATACAAAAAAAATCTGAAGAAAATTGCAGAGGCTGCTCAAACTAGGGTACATTCATCACAAAGCACCTGACCCAATACTGTTCAGCAGCCATACCTGAAAAAAGGGCTTAGGACTAATAACCTTGTGTCAAACTGCAAAGATTTACAGGAACCTTTGGGCCAAGTTGTGAGAAACTATTATGCAAATCTAGCACATTATATTGCCTTTCCTGTCATCTTCATCACCAAAATCTGTCACTAATGTGCTCTGCCTGCTGTGTGAGCTACATACAGACAGGAAGGAGACAACCAAATGCAATCAAAGAGGCAGACATGAGTAACTTAATGTGTTTTTTTCGCTGTCTTTTTCTATTGTTTTTTTTATTTTTTTATTTCTTTTTATTATTTGTCTTGCTGGATCTTTCATCCTCACACACAGGCACTTTGTCAGGCTGATGTAAGCTCACACAAACATGCGGCATAAATAAAAAAAAAAAAAAAAAGAAGGAGGGAGAGAGAGAGAAAAAAAAAAGACACTTCTTTCTGCAAGCACATCTGCACACAGACAAAGCCTAAGCCGTGCCAGGGTATAGGATCAAATAATCGTCAGTAATCAGGTCTGTCTGCAGCCCTAATTACACTCACATCTGGCATTTAGTCACCCATGATTGGCTGACCACACCAAGATAAACAAGCCCCCTTTCGTGTCCCTTGGTGTCATATCTCGCCTATCACCAGGACAGAATCAGGCCCACCATAGAACTGATTTTACCATCCTATAGCACAAAATGTCCATAATATATATGTATATGTTTGAAAAGATTCTCGATTTACCAATTATCTTGCAATGCACCAAATGTTCTAGATGTCCCAGCCTCCACTCTACAGCGGATTAATTCCTGTCTCACACCCACATACTCATCTTTCTCTCAGTGATTAAGGACTATGCTTCAAGTGAACAAAGGGTGCTGCATGAAATGTCAGATAATTCACCTAAAAACCCATATTACACAGCAAACAACAAAGCAGCAAAGTGTTATGCATGGTGCATCGGTCCTTTCACTTGACTGAGGGCTTCTCTCTGAATGGAGGCATTTTGTTCTCTGATTAGCTATCCCGCTTGTTGCCGCCATGACGTTATTGGTTGTTGCAGGTCACTGAAGCACGAGCAGACGGCAGGGGTGGGAGGCTGAAGCGGCGCCAGGGACTTGTGGAAGGAGAGGCGAGATTTTGTTGGCTTTGTCGCATTTCCCGGGGACTGCTGGTAGAGGTCAGGAGGTCAAGCATCAAGACAGAGCCAAGTTGTCAAGTCGTCATTGGTCGTATGTTAAAATGAAAAAAAAGGTTCCTTGTTCTGAGATGATTTGAGGATAATTCAGAGTATGAAGTACGCATCAGTGGCTTGAGAAACCGAGCAAAACTCCCCTAAAGCAAAAGGACACTAAGAAAACATCTTGAATCAGACCGGTTTATACAGGGTTGAGTATGGTTAGGTCATCTTATCTTATAGCAGAGATTTTCAAGAAGCTACATGTGTACAAAATACTTTGTTACAGTACTTTTATTATTATTATTTGTACTTTTTGGTTTTTAAAAAGTACAGCAACTTTTACTCTGATTTGTACTTGAGTAGTTTTGTCAAATGGTAATATTTACTTTTACGTGAACAATTCCATATAGGTAATTGCAAATTTACCTTTTCTTAAGGAAACATGTTTAGTTCTTTACCCACCACTTACAGAAATAAAAGAGACAAACAATTTTGTTTCTAGATTTGTGTTTGAAACAGCTCAGAAATGTTTTACTCTGATTAATAGTTTTAAATATTGTCCTATACCTTTGGAGAAGAGATTTGTTTCTTGACTACAAAAAACACAACACAAAACGTGGCTATGATGATCTCCTCTACAGCTGGTTAAAACAGAGTTAAGACTCACGATTCTGCCTTTATTCTGGACAATGAAGCTGAGGCCTGACGTCTTGATTTATTTTTACAGGACCTGTTTGAAACAGGAGACTTTGATTTCAACATGTACGCTCGAGTCAGACTTTCCACACAGACAGACAGCAACTCAGGGGTTAAAATCTGATTTGCTATTAAGCGGCTTTGCTTGTGGCGCGACCAAATTGTGGGCTGGGCTTGTAGGTGAAACTGAAACTTGATTTGGGACATGTGGGATGGGAATAGAGCAGAACTTTTGGGCAGATTGTCGTATGTTCTATTTGAGCGAGAGGTAGGAGGGAGGGATGACAGCTGCTGAGGCAAGGGAGCAGGAGCAACACGCTCGGAGTGAATTACATTATTTCCTAGCAAAATTAGTACAAGATATGTCTGTCAGGCATTTTCAGCACAGAGAGGCAGCATAGATTGAACTGGCATTCCCACCTAGACTTGGCCTAATTCTCAGCTGTTTGACTTCGGTGCATTAATTCAGCAGAACTGTATACATTAAGCCAGTTGCATCATCTTGAATCACATCCTGAGCACAATGACAAATGCACTTATGTCTGGAGTCGGAAGTGAAGACTGTAGCGCTGAGATGTTTGTGCATTAAGGCACGTGACAATGAGAGAAACCAACCGGATACACAAACAGAACAATGCAAAAAAAGGCCCAGAAGTTGTTATGGTTTGGTTTTGGGTTTTGTTTGTGGTGTTCTCTCTTTTCACTGGTTTTCTGCAGATTATGGCGGGGCGTGGTCTGGGACTGTCTGCGGCTTGGGACGAGACACAGCTGGCTGAGATTAGAAATCACCAGGGCCCTTTATATACCCGGAAGCAACGTTCCGCCAGCGCCGGATTATACTTGTCCATGTCGCCAGTAATCCTCGACCGTAGGTTGCCTACCTGTCTGTCTCCTGTCACCACTGGATGTACTCTGTGTTTTTCGCACTCACCGTGTTTTCCTTTTTGCTGCAGTCTCCCGTGCATCTCCGTCCGCCTCACGCCGTGTCCCACTCAGGAGCATCTGCCTTCCCTGTCCCTAGCTGAGCAGTCCGGATCGTCACTGCCTCCTCTGCCAGCCAGCGACCTCAGTTTCGTTTTCACCTTTTTGTTTGGAATAAGTGTGTTTTCGCACACTCACCTGTCTCTGTCTCTGCTCTGGGGTCTTACCAAGAACCAAACCTCACAGAAGTACTTGGTTCGTCGAGTGCAACAGCACTAATAGAAAAAGATGACGTTTTGGTCATTGTGTTATAGGATGGCTGGCCAGATCCTATGTGTTGGTTATCGATTTTGTCTCATAATCTTCCTTATCTCTGCAACTATTCTTCAGCGCACAGT
Organism: Lepturacanthus savala; assembly: GCA_030544235.1. Lineage (NCBI taxonomy): Eukaryota > Metazoa > Chordata > Actinopteri > Scombriformes > Trichiuridae > Lepturacanthus > Lepturacanthus savala. The sequence continues at coordinate 711,343 of CM060472.1, read as the reverse complement.
GAGGTGTTTAATCCCAAGTCCTTGAGCTTTGTGATGTGCATGGAGGGAACTATGGTGTTGAATGCTGAACTGTAAGTCAATAAACAGTAATTTCACAATGCTCCCTTTCTTTTCAAGGTAGTGAGTTACTGCTTTGTGGATTTTCCTTTTTTCTCACTACCATCCTGTGTATATATATATATATATATATATATATATATATATATATATATGCATGTGTATAATAAGTAGTGATGCGCACACAGAGCTCACCAAAATCATAAACCAACTTCCATATATATTTTTTTACTTTTCTAGCATTTTCATTTATGTAATCTACTGGGTTTGTTAGTGTTGACTGTAGCAGGTCACTTCCTGAATTCTAATCCATGCATCATATGTGAGGTTCGACTATTAATTTGCATTTTCATGCTTTTTGCTATCAAAATGTTAAGTTTTTCCAGAAACCCTAACTCAATTTCCCTGGTAATGCCTGAGCACAACTAATATTTAGAACATTCGTTACTATCTCAGGAAATGCTCAGGCAATGTTAACGTTCCTCACTATTCTAGTAAATAGGACCAACCTTAGATATAGCTTGGCAACGGGAGATATTTCTAATCCACAAGGTAATGGCTCCATGGCCTTAACTTGTTACAGAGTTGTAATATTAAGTTGATTTTAGTTCTACTTCATTGACATTCACAAAATTGATTAGGTTAAAATAGAAACGTCTACCAAACAGGTGTTCATTCATTCTGCCATTTTTCACTTGGTTTCTTTCTTTTCTTCTGCATTTCTTTTTCCTCTACACCATCTTCAAAGTTGTTGTATTCTCCAAATAGATTGAAAGAAATGTTAAATCAGCCATTGGTGTGTTTTTCCTTCCCGGTCTGCTCGTTAGTTTATCGAGTTGATTACTCAGCTGTGCTTGCGGCAGCTGATAACAAGCAACTTTGACAGCTGTGCTCCAGCAGATGAATTTAGAGCAGGCGATTAAACTTGTGCCAAATCTACGTGCGTTAAACGGTTTCGATGCACACCTCTTGGCTAATCAGAAGAGTATTCGACCAGAAACCATTGTATAACACATTGGTAGTGTAATGGAAGTTTTCCTGCTTCTGGTAAGGAAAGAAAATAAAGACATGCTGCTGGCGGACAATTTATTTCTTTGCGAAGAAAGGTCAGTCTGCAAGACCAGTCTAGGTACAGAAAGATTCAGAGGACAGTTTCAAAAAGTCATTTATAGCTGAAGAGCGTCCCACCCAGGGGACTGAGGGGCCTATGATAAATACACAAAATCCAGACTTTGAAATTTTCATAACACTTTCCCCCTTTTGATTATTCATAAATGATTAAATAATCACAACTTAATTGCCCAACATATTAAAACATCGATTTTGAAATGTATCATTAGGACAGTCTTATAATTGTTCCCAAGAGAAGAAATATAAACACAATAGTAAAAATTACAATTGAGAATAAACACAAAAAATACAGAGGGGAAAAAAGAAAAGGAAGTATTATTTACAAAGTGTTATTTACAAATCATCAGAGTCTGAACTGGAGTAGTGATAGGAATGTGAAATGGTGCTGTTCTGTTTGAAGCAAGGGTTTTTGTCTGTAGCAGCAACAGTTCAGGAGCCAATCTTTGTCAGGCTCCCTGCTGGTTGAATTCTTCTAGGAATCACCTGGATGAAGATGGAAAACCCCTGACTTCTGTTGCACGGTGAAGGAGAGGTCTGATACGTGCGACTCATGTGAGACGACTCTCACACCTAACTGCTCTGTGATTTTTCCGGAGTTGCCTGGCTGTGTTCGCACATTCAGGAAACCTTGTTTCACTGGTGTAGAACTTATATCCTTCTTCTTTACAAAAATATCTGTGTCATAATTCATGCTTCTGAAGGCTAGTAATGGCATTTTAGCAGCATAATATAAATGGTATAGAAATATCCTTTAAGGATGTAAAACAACAGAGGTTATTATAGTTCATGATTGACAGCAATAACATTTTGTTTTGGCCACCATACTTGTTAAAATTAGGCTAGGCTACTCCTCTGTATCAGAGAATTTAGCTAATCCTCTCTATGCGTCCTCCTCTGTATGCGTTAGCAGTGACAGACAGCGGTGTATAGTCATTTTTAACTTGAATCAGTCATGCAGTAATTCTCTGTTTGCTTACTACAACATTTTAACTATTTTTTTTTTTTTTTTAAATCTGGAACCTGACAGTTCAATTGAGGAATTTGACATTACCATTTCCATCTTAGTTTTCTTTTAGCAGCCTGTGCTATCATGACATGTAGCTAATTAGCCAAGCCTCTGTAGACATGCAATTTGTTACTTCATGAAAAGGTGTATGCACAGAGGAGGGAGGGGAAAATGTCAGTTTAGTTTGATAAGTCACCATCCAATAATAACAAACAGGACGATTACAATGATTGGATGCGGTTTATTCAGTCCTGCCCATTCTACAGGTTATTTGTTTTGTTCTGTAAGTATTGGGGCATTTAATTAATTGAGCAATATAAGCAATAACTAAGGAATATGATAAGAAATGCTCTGGAAAAACATCATCCACCCTACCTTTAATTTCTCACCACCATAATAGGAAACCCCTGCCTTTGTTTAAAGGGGCTTGTCAAGGTGTGAAATTCTACAACTTGTCTTCTGTTGTTCCCTTTCTACTGCACCTGTGTAGAAGATTGGTAAGAGATTGTTTCGATCAGGTACAGACAATAAACATCTGTTACTAGAGAAACGTATAGACATGTTGCCAGCCGACAATATGTTTCTTTGCAAAGAAAGGTCAGTCTACATCCAGACCAGTCTAGGTACAGAAAGACCCAGAGGAGAGTTTGAAAAAGTTATTTATAGCTGAAGACCGTCCCACCCAGAATAAAAGAAAAAAACACTGTTCCCCAACACCTCCTGACTGCTGCATGAGACCTGTCTCTGCCCCTTGGAATGACGTTCCCACCTGAGAAATCCTGTCTTACTCAGTGTCTGCAGCAGTCAGAGGGGTCTGTGATTAATACACAAGAGCCAGACTTTGAAATTTTTAAGCCAGTGGCATGTCCACAGTATTAACAATACATGGAAACAGACAGTTATAGTTAAGAGAATGATTAGAATAGAAGATAAATAAATAAATCCACTTTGAAAGTACTAATACAAGGTAAGTCAGCATCCCCATTGTTGAAATGAAGGTAATCCTTATTTCATAGATGTGATGTCAGTGTCATCCTTTGCCATGGATAAAACTGATCCATGAGCAGGAGTAGAGAATCATCAATCAAAGCCACAAAAGTTATAACAAATAAAAGCTAAACCTAATAACTTAAACTATTGCTCCCCAGACTCCTCTTAGAGCCCCAGATGCTCCTGGTAATTTTTGACATTAACTATGAAATATCTTAATAGACAAATTAGTATTAGTTTAAATCCTTGTCTTGAAGATGAAAAACAATTGCTTGGTAACAAATGTTTGAATAACATCAAATAGAAACACAAGAAGCTGTTAGTCTTAGTCATGAATAAAGGATAGGAAAGACTGTGTAGTACAGTAGGGAGTATTGTCTCTTTTCATGCCAGAATTCTGGCTGTGCAATACTGTAAAGATAAACTGTAATGACCACCTGAATCAGAGAACCACAATATAAATGTAGTCCGATTATAATTTAACACAAATGCATATCCTAAAGATTTAGTGTTCCAGAAAGTGGCACCTTTGTTTTGCCAGCATGGAGAAGCAATGTTTAAACAGGTTAATTGTTCAGTGTGGTAAATATATGTCATGTGTCTGTGGAGTCAGCACAGTAAAAAAGGAAACAGACAGTGGGGAAGCTACAGCTGCTCTATTTAATATATGTATTCATATTTAATGGGGAACTGGGGAACCTTTCATTTTACATGTTCTAAAGTCATATAAACTTTAGTTTAGTAGTTCAGCATGAACTGCTTTGTAGTTCATATAAGTCATATATATGTCATATGTAGTTCATACAAGCATTCATATCTGTCTTCATATATAGTTCACATGTAGTTAATATACACTACTCAATAAGTTGGGAATGTTGTTATTTACAGTGTTTTTCCTTATTTGGTCTGAATTTTAATGAAATAAGTAAAAAATTACTTTGATATTAATGATGATGAATGAGAAGAAACCATTTTCATTGGTTTAACATTTATTACATTAAAAATGCATGAAATCCACAATTCATCTCCCACAATATCCCTACCTTATGTGTGAGAAGTATAAGTGTTCATGTGTAGTTCCTATAAGCATTCATATCTGTCTTCATATATAGTTCATGTGTAGTTAACTTAAGTGTCCATAAGTAGTTTCAATGTATTTACAAGTGACCTGTAAAATAAAGTATCACTCTACAGTTTATATGTAATTTGTATCTCTGTTCAGATGAGGTGTTCATACTGTATGTAGTTCTTATGTATTTACAAGTGATCATACCTGTGAAATGAAGTAAGTATGAACACAATTATGAACTACATATGAACTACATATGAAATACATATATATATATATATATATACAAGCGTACATGTGAGTACTTATATGGGCTACAAATTACTTATTTGGTTAAGGACCTATAAAATGAAGGGTTACTGCAAACTGAATCTCTTTGAAGATGTCATCATGAGCTCTCAGAAATTAATTTAATTAGGGCATTTTTATCATATTTTGTCATTTTACAGACAAAACAATTGAATTGATTAATTGAGAGGACAAAATTGTTAGATGCAGCCTGAATCAGAATCCATTATCTGACAGCTAATCATAACTGACATGCACATAGCTCGAACTCGGGCGTAGAACTAAACATAGAGTTGGTTCTAGGGCTGCTCAAAGGTCCATTGTGAATCCACTAAGACAGTTCTGCAACTGGAGATGCAGTCAGGGCAGCTTGTGGCGCAGGCTAATGAAATTAGAACTAGTTGTCAAGCCGGGGCTGACATTGCAAGCTGCTGCTATTAAAGCTGTACTGGCTTGAGATTGTTTTTTTGCCTGGGGCAAGGCTGATTGACATACGTATCAGCTGGCATAAGCACAGTACATAATTCTCAGGCTCTGAGATAATAAGGCTAATATTGCAACATGTGCACAGTATTTTGGGCTTGTGCATGTCCAAGCGGATTGGCGGGACAATGTTGATATGGAAATGTGTCTAATCAGTGAATGTGGGGCATGTCTGGCCAAGCTAAGCTAAGCTTCATGAGCTCTGCTGGCCTGACAGAGAGACGGAGCTGGCTAGGCTAGTGCGGCCATGGAAGTATAAGTATGTGCATCTATTATTCAAGGCATAATTATGCAGTGGGCCGCTTTGTCAGCCAGTCAATCAGAACCCAGCTTTTCATTAGGCTGCCTGTCATTGCACTGCGCTGGAGGCATGCGTCTCTCTCTCACACACACACACACACACACATCTACCCTACACACACACATAGTATATGCCAGTGAACACAAACAGCAGCATATGCCCACAGTATTCTCCATGCCAATATATCTTTACAAAAACAAGAGGAAGCTTGAAGAAAAAAAGTGCCAGGATGGCTGTTGCTCCCTTTTCTAATTTTCCTACTCTTTTCGCCCAACAGGCTTCTACTGAGAATCAATTTAAATGTCAAATGAGACTGATTGGATTATGTTGTAGTGAAATCGGAGAAAAGAAGAGTGCAAGGGAGGAGGAGCGACTCGGAGAGGACGGTGAGGTGCTGAGGGAGGCCAAAGAGGAAGAGAACAACTCTTAATTATCTGAAGGACCTGTACCTGCACCTTATGGTAAATGGACTGCATTTGTATAGCGCCTTTTTAGCCATTTCGACCATTCAAATTGCTTTACAATACAAGTGTACATTTACCCATTCGCACACTGATGGCAGACTATACAAGTTGACGCCTGCATATCAGGAAACTAACCATTTATACACTGATGATGCAGCCATCAGGGGCAAATACTTGGGATAAGTATCTTGCTCAAGGACACATCAACATGGAGCCAAGAGGAGCAAGGAATCAAACCACCGATCCTCCGTCCAGTGGATGATTGCTCTACCTCTGAGTGACAGCCATCCCCACACTTATGACACTGTATCCCTTTTGATTGCCCTTTGTCTGTCATTTAACCACTTTCACTGTGGAACTGGCAGCGTTGTTTGTGATCGACAGGGCCATCATTGATTGCTTCAAGCAGAGAACATGCTACTGTACAATATGAGGAAAACACAGAGAGTAAAAGAGGCCCCTTTTCAGTGATTGTGTGTGAACATGTAGGTCTCTGGTTTGCTGCTAACATGCAAGCTGTGAAATAAGACCACTCACTCATTCTGTTTTGGTCTGGCCTGCTCTGTAGCATTGGTGAAACCTGGCTGAACACAAGCCATTTATTAAGCCATATTTTGGATCCATGTGGCCGCCCCCACCTTCCTGAGTGTACTTGACTTCCTTTTCTCCAACTGACCCCAGCTCTTTGAAGGACAGGACATTTCTGATAGTGCTCAGACAATCATGACAAAGTGGAAGTTTCAGTAGGGAGGGGAGGAAAACAGGGTTTTTCAGAGTGATTGCATGAGAAAGCAGACTGCACTGATGCTACAGGTCTAACCAACATAAAAACATGCACAAGCTAAACTAAACAAACAACCAAGTTTATTTTTTTACTTTTAGCCAGTCCAGCACATTAGGTGGATGAAGCCTGTAATTGTATAAGTGAATAAAGTTGATTACATCAGAATTCCACAGTATATTGTTTTTTTGTGTTTTTATTTATATATTAAATAAAAAATATTTTTTTTAAATCTGGCTTAATGTCTGCAGAAAATCCAATAAAGTTCAGGCTGAGACCTTCAATGACAGAAATGCATCACAGTACACTTGGTGCATTTTATCTTTTTTAATCAACTTTGAAAAACCCTATAGCCCACTTGATCTTAGTCTATTAATCAATTTGAATATATTTTTAAACGGTTTTGGTTCGTTTTTTTTAGAGCATAGTCTCAAAACATGTAGATACTTTAGTCTCAGAGCTAGTGAAGCATTTCTTTACACCAATCTGATGTCATGTAATCCCAGTTTATAGGTCCCTAAGATTTTTAACTATCCAAGGACTTCTTTCTCTACCATCTTTCTAACAAGTTTTCTTTTGGGTGGGTCTGTGACTGAAAAGACAAATTTCCAAGAGTTAGAGCCACTCAAGTCATTAATACGGTCCATATCAGAACGAAGTTGTTCTCATTTCCTTCACATAAGATAGAAAACAGTTATCAAAGACATTCTTATATAAGAGCATTAGGGTTTAGGCTTTGCCTCTCCCTTTCCTTGTGTTTCCTGCTTCCCCTACCTAGTGTCATGTTTGTGTCAGTCTGTGTTGCTGGGCGTGGTCTTTGGCTTCCTCCTCCTGCCTTGGTGTTGCTGGTCGTGGACTCTGGGTTCCTTCCTCCTGCCTGCCCATCTGATCACCTGCAACTCATCTCCAATCAAGCCACTGCAGCATTTAACCATCCAGACTCTGACAGAACATTAATTTCCTAGTGATATTCCTCGCCTGCTTCTACCAGAGTACTAGCTGCAACCTGCCTTGTCTCACCTCTGTCGTCAGCCGCCTGTCTGACTCACTCATCTTCCTTGCCTTTGCCTGACCTGCTCCACGGTTCCTGTCCTCCTGTGCCAGACCACTCAAACCAAGCCAGCTTGCCTTTCACCACAATAAACTGTTATAGAAACTGTTCTCTGACTCCTGTGTATGGGTCCAAGTATTCAACCTGTATAACAATAAGAATATACCATTAAATTCACATACAAGAACCAACTTATCTATTTAATAGTGTTATTTTAATTTTGATCAGTGACTTAACTTTTGAGTTACCAGAGCCCTGTTATTTATATAATTTTTATCCTGTTCTGTTGATTTATTTTGATTAAACAGACCCTTGATTCTCCTGCTGATCCCTTTTTGAGTTCTAACTGTGCAACAGTACGAGTCTGCTGCTGACTCGTCTTTCTTTTTTATTTCTTAGGTAATACTGTGAAATAGTATTGATTGTACCATTGCTAGACTTTAAAACTATATTGAGAGTTGGCCTTATGCAGTCAGTCTGAGCAATGTTTATGTGGTCATTTATCATGCTAGCTGATTGAGTTTTTTTCATTGTGCTCACGTGGACAAATTTGAGATCACCTATTGATATGTATTTAAGATACAGTTAATTATAATTTCCATACAAAGTCTAGAAACACACCTTTTTCCACTCATTCCACTCTATTACTAACCCACACGTTAATACAGACACACACACACTGCTGGACTATAGTTTTCTTGCAGAAAGACGTGGTTCTGTTTGTATACAACGCATCATTATCCATGCAGCCTCGACATAAGCAGCCATTATTTTGCTACTCCACACATACAGCTGAATCCTACTTTCTGTAGAATCACACTCTGCCATCTTTGAAGTTGTCACTACACACATTTACATGTGAACCACATATATACACACACTCACATTGCTTTTTATATAGTTATCCGGTTAGTATGCATAAAGAACTTTTTAGAACCTCTTTGGCAAAAAAAAGTTGATATGCATTATTCTATTAATAATGTGGTAAATTAGTAAATAATAAACTGATCATTGGTTATCAAACTGCTGGACTAAAAGTATACATAACTAAACAGTAAAATGTGGACTAAAGAATTAATAGTTGAATCAACAAAATAAGATAAAATCATTAGCAGAAATCCGGCAAATGTCTTAAAGCAAAAGCAAGCGTTTCATTGTATTGCTAGTTTGAGAGAACATTTATGTGGAATATGGGCCATTAATATTTCACCACAGCAAATTGCTAATTAAATCACTGCTGCTGCTACTTCAGCCATTTTGTTGAATTTGTCTGTCTAATGATGTCAAGGAATAAAACAGCATATTGGCTCTGATACATTAACCCAAAAATAAACAACAGAGTTACATCGCATTGGGAGAACCTTATTGAAATGCATTGCTGCCCTGGGGACACGAGTAGGAATCAGTTGTCAGTGAAAGCTACAACTGGCCACAGCTTTCCTCCGCTTTCTCCCTTCCTCTTGAAAATGCCAAGAAAACACTGAATGTCGCTGAAAGGGCAGAGATGGAGAGTAGGGAAAAAGTCAGCCGGTCACAGCAAAAAGGGCAAGGGATTTGGTAAGTCTAGACAGATTCCGTCAGACGCGAATCAAAAATAAATTAATACATGCGAAAGTAGAAAGACCAGAGATAAGACATGTAGGCTGCAAACACAGATGAATCCTGACAGAAAAAAAAAAAAAACAGTGTGATGAAGATGGAGAGGACAAACTCCTTGCTGTAGCGCCAGTGGTTTTGTGGACTTTTGAGAGTGAGATATCATAAATATGCATGTCTTGTGCACGCATGTGTGCGTGTGTGAGTGTTTACTCTCCATTTGACAGGGACATCTCATTACCAAATGTTGACGGGCGGCAGGGATGGGAGGAGGGGTCTGTGCAGACCTTGGGATCAAAGCCGCCAGCATTTACTTAAAAAAAAAAAAAAAAGAAGAAGAAAATCCACTCTACTCCAGAGAGGAGAGGCGCACAGTAATGATGTTGACTCAAGTCTGATCCATGTGTACACTTCCTCCTCATTCGTCGTGCCTAGAGAGGGAGGTTTGCGTTTGTGTGGATGTTTCATTTCCACTAGGAGCACGCATAATAAGCAAAGTGACAGGGGACTGCAAGTGAGATCTGTAGTACACCAAGGCCGTCAGAAAAAAAATGTTTGAATAATGTTGCCTAATTGGTGCCCAATATGTTTGGGAGCAAATCGGAGTAAAGAGAGCAGTTAGCTATACTTAGCGACAGTTAAGTCAGTCGCTGAGCAGCTCATGGTTCCAATTGGCCCACTGAGGGAATGCGAGTAAGTGAATGGAAATCAAAAGCAGCCCAGACCACCTTCATGCAGAATACTGTAAACAGGCATTGCTATAAATATATATCTGTGTCAAATATCAAAGAATGTGTTATGGCTGCCATTACATCAGGAAAATTCCCCATAAATCTTTGGCTGCAAAAGAGTTGCAGGCAAATTTATTTAATCAGTTGAAGACAGAGCCAACAACACATGAGCTCGACCGCCTGTAGATGCTAATCGTGGGTGTGTTTGGAAAACTGGACATGTATTTCTTTTTTTTTTCAATGAAAAATTATTCAAATTTTATTATTCAGTTATTTATTATCAAATTTCAACATTGTATAAAAATACATACAGAGATTTGTTTGGGGAAAAAAAAGTCAGACACAATTTTCAGTTTATCTCTGCTTTTCCAACACTTCCTGGGTTATAAATAATTCTATACCTTCTCAGGTCTGTCTACACCAGCTATAGGTGCTAACATTCTCTGTTAGCAGCGTTTATTGTTCTTTTTCTCTGAAAGCAGCCGCCTGATGCAAGCAAGTCTGATGGAAGCTGTTTTGCGTTATTTTGTGATGAGGAAAATGATTCCGATTTTTCCAATTCAACGTTGTGTAAAAATACAGACGGAAATTTGATTGAAAATAAAACTAGTTGAGTTGTATCTCTGCTTTTTGTTTCCACCAGTTCATGCTGTAGAAATAAGCTTTACAGGTCTGTACACTAGCTATAGGCGCTAATGTTATCTGTTGGAAGTATTTAGTGGGAAAAAACAATTAAAAACAACAACATGATGTCCATTGTGTCTCTGCTCTTGATCTCCACCAGTTCCTGTGTTATAAATAATTCTGTAAATAATGTAAAACATTTAGTACATTTAGTATTTTTTTAATCTGTTTTTGTTTTCTTTTACAGACTTTTCTCTGATGCAAACAGGGGTGTTTTTTCACCACCAATTCTTGAGGTAGAAACATTGATAGGTATTAATGCTATCAATGTTTTTTTTTTGTTTTGTTTTTGGACACCGAAACCATTCTGATATTTTTATTTCAAAATGGTATGAAAATACAGACAGATGAAGATATTTTATTGGAATTTCTTTTTAATTCTTTTTTTTCCCCTCTGCTTTTAGTCTTCACCAGTGCTTGGGCTATAAATAATTCCGTAGATTCTCAAGTCTGTATACACCAGTTATCTATTGGCAGTATTTTAGTGTTTTTTTTCTCTCTGAAAACAGCTGCCTGATGCAAACAGGGATTGATGAAAGTCGAAGCTGCATGCAATGTAAAACGAGTGGAAGCAGAAACAGACTGAAGTTCTCTAGAGAGCTGCAGGCAGCTGCGGAGTTGGGTGGTCTTACTCCATATGTTCATCACTTTGAGTGAGTTTTCTCACTCAAAGTGAGTTTATCACTTTTTAATGATGGGTAGTCCTGCAATTTAATGCGGCATTTTCACATTTGACTGCACTTTAATGTGTACTGTCTGTGTGATTTTATGCTGTAAATAACAATATATAAATATTGACGTGTACATCTTTAAAGCTAAATCGCTGATCTGTGAATTCTACTGAAGTGTGAAAATACAGGATTTTAGTGTATGTTTTTTATTTTTCACATTTTAAGCAATCACTATGTTATTAGGTTGATTTAGTGTGATGCCTGTTATACCGAAGCCCACCCAGACATTATATTTTTATTACAATATCATCTGTATTAGGATTTTTTACAAGACTGACAAAAATGAAGAGCCCCACTCCAGTATATGATCAAAATAGCAATTTGACCTATTTGTACAAGATTTAGTCTTAATAAGGACTAGTTTAACATATGAAAAATAGGACATCAGCTAAAGAGGGAATAAAACAATGTGCAGAACAGGATTGTTTTAATTGTTCTTCTAATTAGTTTCCATAAAAGAGAAATCAAACTATGTAATCATCTGGCACCCAACAGCGGTGCCAGTCCACCCACTACGAGGCCTTGAAAGTCCTCACAATTGTAGAACTTGAAAGAACCTCCCTCCAAATATCTGACCCAAATCAACACATTGAATTAACAAAAAACAAATTGTTTCATTGAATTGAATGTCTGGAAATAGAAAGTTCTCATTTGTAGTTGGTGGTATTGAAATGGCCCCAAATGAAAGCATAAATAAATGGGAAAAAAGTCCACCTTCCTTTGTAGCTAATTAAACTTATTATGCTGCCCTCATATATTTTGCTTTGGTCTCGCTCCGCCCAGGCTAATGTCAAGTGTCTGGATTGCCGCCCTTGGTTTGGATTAACAGGGGTTTGGGTGTGTGTGTGCTGGTGTGTGTGTCTGTGTGTGTGTGTGTGGGGGGGGTTGCTTTGCCAATAACCTCCAACTCCTTAGGAACAATCCCATTAGAAGTTACACAAGGTTTTGTTTCATGGATAATGTCACCTTCCATTTTCTTGAAATGCTTTTGCAAAAAAAAAAAAAAAGTCACGCTCGATATCTCGATAACTCAGTGGCGATGACAAAGGCCTCAACTGCCTCTCTGCCCTTTAATCTGATGTGTCCCAAGATGATGCACGGTGGACAATTACTTCACAGGGAAAACAACTCAGGCACACATGTACAAACATTGGACCGACCTTCAACCTGTTGAACACTAAGATGAGATAAGATGGATTTCAGTGGCCTGACTCCTATTGTATTGCAAAATGTCAACAACACACAATGTCCAGGGGAAAGTGGCTCAAACTAAGTACTTCTTTTCTATCAGTCAGTCTGGCCGCTGATCCCCTTGGTTGCATGTTGTTATCATCTCCAGGGGTTTACCCTGGGCCCCCTTGCCAGTGCATGAAGCATGTGACTGGACTAAAACATATTGCACCACAAAGGGGGTGGGGGCTCCAAAACGTCCAGAACAATATTATGGCACAAAGTTCATACACTCATGATTTTTTTAAAATGTTTTTATTATTAATTTTTTGCATAGTTAAAAAATGTACAAAAATATACAAAAATAACAAATAACACACAGGGCAGGAAGAGGCAAAAACAGCTTATCTGAAGCTTGCACCTAAGTATTAAGATTTTACATTATAGAGCATACAAAATTAACATACAAGAATGAATGAATGAATGAGTGTATGTGTATGAGTTCTGACAGATTGTATCGATGACTTACAATTAACTAAACATGAAAAAAGTGAAATAATTAGTATTCCTTAATGAAATTGACCTACAGATAAGAAATTTAGGAAGAATAACCAGTAGTATAAGAATGAACCCGTGACTTTGCTTTGAAATAGGTTTTAAACAGTCTCAGACTCCCCTCTCACACTCCTCCTTATAAATAAATACACACATTTGGAAAATATTAATGTCATGAATGGTAAGAATGCCGGTTTGCAATCCTATTAAAACATTTCTGGACTACCAAAGTTTTGTGGCGATTAGTAGGAAATATACCCCGAACAATGTTATATGAAATATAAGGATGAATTAAACTGTAATAAAGAATATAGAGACAATGGTGATGAGATGACTAGCCTTTCTTATTCCAATAGTTTTGTTTATTTTTTTTCTGTTAAGCCAACCATTTGTTCTCTCCAACTCAAACTCTCATCAAAAATAATCACCAGGAAATTTTGTATTTGATATTTGAGGCTTCAAACAGACTCAACTCAAATTGAATGAGTATGTATTTGACACCATACTAAATTATAACACCCAATTAACTGGAGGTCCAAATTCATTCATTCGTCTAAAAAAATGTGTATTTTCATGGACCCATCTTTTTCATCCAAAAAAAAGAAAAATATTTAATGGAAAAAATAAATACTCCATATCTCCTATGTGCTCTACCACAGTCATGCAACTACCCATGATGCCAATGCTTGTCGCAACTTTGAACATGATACATGCATGTCTTTGCCTACTGGCCAAGTGTGTGTGTTATATTATGTGCATCTGTTGCACAGGTAAGTGCTTGTCCTCCTGGCACTGTACATTGCACCTTGAGCGACGCGGGGTATTAAAAATGTCACTGTAGGGTGACATGACTGTGATAAGGAGCCAGTGAGTCATCCTCATTAAACATCAATCCTGGTGGGCTCACAGGGCTTGTTGCCCTAGGCAACAAATGCATTGTGACCAACGAAGCAACAACTAATGCACAGGGAGGAAAAAATTGCGCAGGTGTAGAAATTGGCTTCTTCTTCTGTCACCTGGAGGTAATTTAATGTCTTGTTTCGCATACATCTAATATGCCTGATATAGACTGAACCGGTCTCTATTTCGATGTTGTTACAGTCAACATATAAGCAAATTAAACCTGTTTGCTTATTGTGAGTCCAGAATTCATGTTTAGTCATCTGCTAAGTATTATAGGATTAAAATAGTTTCGTTACAGAGTGCAGATGATGCTGAAAAGGTTTGTCACTTGTTGCCCTCTCATCTGCTCTGCTTCATTTGCTTCCATCAAATCATACACACGCAATTATTAATAAGACTTAATTAAGAAGAATTAATATACAAGAGCATGTAAAGGGTAAATAACTGCAGAAATACAAACAGCCCTTTTGTTTTTGTGTGCGTGTGGAACACACGTTAGGAGGAGAAGAGGCACTCACATTGAGAGAGAAGATACAATAGCAAGGGGTTAACCCTTCCCCTCACATTCAACATTATACCAGTATGTGCATTTAGGCTGCCTGTGCAGCCTAAATGCTTCTACACTTCTACACACAGGCAGCATTTAGGCTGCCTGTGCGTAGAAGCCTTGGTTGGCAGTGGATAGGAAAAATACACCTTTAAAGCATTTTCTTTTGGGTGAAGTAGTTCCTGAGGACAGAGGTAAAAGCAGATTTTTGAATGTTGCTTGTGCTGCGAAAAGTGAGTTTATGTATTCTACAGAACATTTTTTGCTTCGCTTTTCATACCTGTGGTTTTCAGAGATCTTTCCCTAATAACCACTGTATATTTTATGATGCATGCATAAAATATTTATACTGCACATCCCATTTGTTTGTCTTCTTCTGTTTAAAAGCTATAAAGAAAGATGTGTTGTTTTGTAGTAGATAGGAGCATAGAAGCTCCAGTCATCAAACTAATCCAGAACTATGCAATTTGATTCATTTTCATGTATTGTGTTAGTACACTTCATGTTTTATCTACCAAAACATATAAGTTCTCGGCATACACTGGATGGTTCGATCAACCAGCCCCAATAGACACAATAACGCCCCGATCACTTCATTCCACTGAAATTGATTCCAGTACGGTTTTACTTATATGGTAAAAGTTAAGAAATACTAATACTCAATAAATGGTCAAACTCACTACATGTCAACTTTTATCCATTCACACACGTTCATAGTGCAAACTATTAGTCAGGGTGTAACGTAATCATTCACACCTGACACATCAATTGAGCCAATATTGGGTAAAATATATGTTTGTATTTATTTTATTTATTTTACAGATTTATTTTTTTGATTAATTCTGTAGTCAATACATTTCGTCAGAACTCACATACACACTTTGTCATTGGTTTCGTTTATCATTCTTGTATATTAATTGTGTGTACTCTATAACATTGTAAAATTTGTATATTTAGGTGGAAGCTTCGGATAAGCCTAATGGGTCTTTGTACCTCTTCCTGCACTGTGTGCTATTCATTATCTTTGTTATTTTTGTATATTTTTAACTGTACAAAATTTAAAAAATAATAAATAAATAAGTAAATACATTTTTTTAAATAATAAATAAATAAAGTATGTCACCAAGAACACACTGACATATGAACTGTAGAATCCACTGTTGGCGCTTTCCCAGATAATTCAGTTCCAATTACAGTTGTGTTTTGGCACTACAACCATTTTTTGCAACGTCAAAAACAAGCCCTTAATCTTTGCAATGTTAATCTAGTTTTGACTAGATGCATCAGTGTTCAACCACTGTTTCTTGGGAAAGTCTCCCCAAAAAACTCTGAATCACTGACAGATTTGTTTTGATGACTTTTTTTTTTATCTTGGAAAATGGGGGTACTTCAGTAGAATCCCAAGCAAATTGAAACACTTTTCTTTTTCTTTATACATGCCCATTTTGTCAGGTGCTAAAATCAATCTGTCTGGTGGTGTGTGTGCTTCACAACATTGTCAAAAGCAAATAATACACTCACTTTTATTGATCATAGGGACACGTAATTGGCATGCATGTCAACTCTCCAAAAGTGAAAAGGGAGCTCCAAGCTCCATACCAATCAAGAACACATCAAACTGTCCCAACTTGAGGAACTCTGTTCTCTTGTGAGACTGGGAGCCGGGTTATTTTATTCATGGCTCACCACTGATACACTCTTCATTTCCATGCATCCTGCAGCATTGTTTCTCTTTTTTTATAAAGTTCAAATGGACCTTTCTCCTGAGCCTTTCAGCATCCAATCACGTCATTTAGTGACTTGTGTTGTGCTAATTGCTATCTGGTTTCAGAGCCCAACTGCCTCAGCTCATAGGCCATATTGGATCCAAGTGTTGATGATGGCCGAGAGGCTGGCACCAACCTGGGTTATGTCCTGGGGTTGGATCATTTGCATGAGGAAACCAGCTGGGTATGGATTAAAAAGATCAGGGTCAGTGGAATAATAGGGATTCACTTTTCCTTTTAATCAATTCGGTGTCCTGAGGCCATGCTTGTAGATTTTGGGCATGGACAGCAATTTCAAGTTGCTGCTATCTAATTGTATCTACCAACAATCATGAGATTTTTTTCTTACTTTACATCATACATAACATTTCTGCCGTTTCCAACTGTCTTTTCTGCAATAATTGGTTATTTTGATTAGAAAAATTAAATGAGCAACATATAGAGGATAGCCAACTTCATGATCTGATAGCCAACTTTTTTGATCATTTAAAAATGATCAAAGATGGTGCTAGTTTTGTCTTCCATGGACAAAACTAGCACCATATTTAAATTTTAAAAAAGATGCTTGTTGACTCCGCTATATTGTTGAATGAAACAACTGTATCACCTTGGAAATCCCTCCTAAAGTGAATGACATCAGGTCCTTTTTAAATTACGAAGGTGTATGTAACAGAGCAAAGCTTATCTCATGATAGTGTTCTGTAATCAATCCAAACATTTATCTTGTTTGACATTATTAAGGTACACATATATACAACCCTGTCCCTCCCCTTTTTTAGAGTGGATGACACAGTTTTTATAGGGGTCATAATAACATGAGCTATTTATAAAGTAAACTAGCTTCGGCTTGTCCAACTGATTTAATTGTGACTGTGCAGGTTACTTTATTTTGAAAAATCACTGTAAAAGAGCTCCAGAGAGAAGCTTGAAAGAGGAGATGTACAGTTGTCTTCAAAATAAAAGCAGGGTGTTTTAAAAAAATGAGTGAGCCAAAGTTACGTAAGCCATATAATATGTTATTTTTATTTTCTTTATTTTTATGCATTGGGAACAATGGATTTTATATCTTAAAATCACAATGTGAAGAAAAATGTGTTAATGTTTTAATTACATTACAGAAAATGAAGACAAATTAATAATAGGCTGTTGACATCACTCCACAAGTTTTCAATGGGATTAAGGTCCAGGATGGGGCTGAGCACTCCAGAACTTTAATTTTGTTGGTCTGGAACCATGATGCTGCTCATTTACTGGTGTGTCTGGGTCATTGAAACATACATTTCATACATTTCCCCTAAATAAGATATAAGATAACATGACCTCTTCAAGTCTTTCAATATAGGCAAACTGATCCATAATCCCTTGTCTTCATGATGAAGTGGATACAATTTGCCAAAGAACACATCCCCATCCATAATCTGAAATATAGAAACATTTTATGGATTGATGAAAGTAATATTGTTCTTTTTGGGTCCAAGGGCCACAGGCAGTTTGTCAGACGACCACCAAACACTGAATTTAAGCTACGGTTCACTCTGAAAACAGTGAAGCATGGTAAAAGCAAACTGATCCATGATGTTTTGTATGCTATTAATAGGCATGACACCATAGTAAGAGAAACATCCCCATATCATGACGCTTGCAGAAGCATACTTCATTGTTTTCATAGTGAACTGCGCAGTGTTCCCAATGTATCGGAAATAAAAAAAAAAATGTTCTATTTTATATAAAGGATTTTGGCTTTATTCAAGCTTAAAAAACACTGCTATTATTTTGAACACAACTGTAGCTCTAAATCAGCAACAGGAGGATTACCAAGCCCAAGACTTGGAAGAGCACAATCGGGGAAGGGTGTTCTTTTCTTTTCTTGATAGGCTATCCTATGAGCTACACAAATGATTCAATGGAAAGAATAAAATAATTTTAGGTTAAATCTACCAGCTCTTCATTGCCTTACTCTCTCATATCACTGGAAGGGTAAACTTGATGACAAAGCTGCTGCATCTGTCAAACATATATGTCAGTTTAATGATGTAGATGAAGAAAACCTTATCACTGAGCTCAAGGTATTCCTCTCATCATATGCACTCCCCTCTAACAATGTCACAGTGCCTTGAAGAAAATGATTTTGAATCAGTTTTTCAAAGTCTGACCATGCTCTTCAAAATGTATGTGAGTATAACAGTGACAAAGGCTTCAGAGTGGTACTTCGCAAAACCGAAACTCATTAAAAATGTGCTGAGAAATGTGTGGGGAAAAAAGACTGTCTGACTGAATCTTACTCTTCATTGAAAGAGATATCCCCAGGTGGCCAAACAGAGAATTTTACTGTTGTTCTATTTGCCACATACAGTATGGGCACAAAGACTTGAGACTTTTCACACTTTACACACAGATACTTAAGGCGAAAAACGTTTGACATGACTTAAAACATAAAGTCAAACACTTAAGATGACTTGGTTCATACTTCAAAGACTTTAGACTTGACTTACACTTGAGCTTAAAGACTTGAGAACTGATTCTTCGTGCCACCTGCAAAAATTAAGCAGAACTTTTGCACAACTGCTTCATCATAGTTTGTTTCTTTGGGGGTGTCAACTAAATAGTTTTAATGTGTTCCATGTGTAATTTTATCACAGAACTCTCTTCTCTGAAGAAAACAAAATCCAGATGATTGTTAGAACTAAGGGCGACACGGTGGTGCAGGGGTTAGCGCTGTTGCCTCACAGCAAGAAGGTCGCAGTTCAAGACCTCCTTGGTCCTGGGTCTGGGACCTTTCTGTGTGGAATTTGCATGTTCTCCCCGTGTCTGCGTGGGTTTTCACCGGGTACTCCGGCTTCCTCCCACAGTCCAAAAACATGCTGAGGTTAATTGGTGACTCTAAATTGCCCGTAGGTGTGAGTGTGTGAGTGAATGGTGTGTGTGCCCCATGATTGGCTGGCGACCATCTGGGGTGTATCCCTGCCTCTCGCCGTAACGCGCTGGGATAGGCTCCAGCAGACCCCTGTGACCCTAATGAGGAATAAGCAGGTATAGAAAATGACTGACTGACTGTTAGAACTAAGAAATACTATGACACATTACTGTTGCAATTATTTTTATGTTGGGCCCTTTGTTGATCTACACTGAGCCACAACTCTATCTCACAAAAAACTGTTTGAGGATGCTATATGTGCCATTTTTTCCCCTTTTTGCCCCTGTCTTTCAAAAAGTCTGTGCATGCCACTGTATATGAAATAAATTTGCACCTACGAAAGAGAGATTGAGGACAAGTGCTGTCTGATAACCAGAAAAAAAATGTCTGTACCAAATTTAAAACCAAATTTATGTCCTTGCCTCAGGTTTTTGTGCAAGGCTGTTCTGAAAGAGTTATTTGAAGCACTCTGCTTTATGTACTCTGTTCAAGCTGGACATTTTGCTGACAATCAGCAGTATTGGATCAGTGCTGGATATACTTGAACCCATCTGGGTGTGTATTAGCTACTATGGATTCTTCTCTGACACTCTTTTTCTCCATTCTTCGCATGAGCTGCAAGCCACTGTTCCTCAGCTTCCATATTGCTTGCTGTATTTGTTACAAAATTTAGAAACAGGAATCATTACCAAATGATATAGACCTTTTTCTCATCAACCATATCGACATGAAATATTAGGTAAACAGAGGTGTTACCAGGAACAATAATTAAGGTTCCATTCCATTCATGTCAAACCTGTCAGTTTGCTGCTATTGTGCATAATGGCTCGCTGGCAAAGCTCTTCTACACTAAATGGAACAGAACTTTAATTAGTATCATTGGTAGCACCTGTGCTTACCTATTTATTCCATGTAAATGTTTGATTTTAGATGTTCAATTTTC
Organism: Lepturacanthus savala; assembly: GCA_030544235.1. Lineage (NCBI taxonomy): Eukaryota > Metazoa > Chordata > Actinopteri > Scombriformes > Trichiuridae > Lepturacanthus > Lepturacanthus savala. The sequence continues at coordinate 691,182 of CM060472.1, read as the reverse complement.
CTTTTTCTTTTAATTTATGGCTTCAAATCAGAGGTTCAAAGTTCAACTCTGATCCTAGAAAAAGCAGTTAAAAAGGACTTTAGGTTAACATTAGAGGGTCAAAGTATTTCTATTTGTTAATAATCTTAAATTCAAGTAGGAACATTTATCAATATTTGTACTAATCATACAAATTGTGTTTATGTTTGATTAAACACAGCTGATTGTAAAAGATGGTCAAAACTTTAAAATAAAAATAAAATAGAAAATTGTGCAGCAAGTTTTGAAGAGGAAGACTCACTGGTTAATAAAGACAATGCAACAGCTGACAGTAGAAGAAACACTCACATAAATTTATTGAGAAATGTAGACATTTTGCTAAGGATTCATCACATTAAATGACAGAGACAGTTTTTATGGAAGATGTAAAGCACAGTGGTTAGTTTCATATGATTATCAGTGATGTGCTTCTCACTCACTCACTCACTCACGCATATTTTTAGTTGGGTAAAAACATACTTTGAAATATGGAATCAATGAGAATTTTTTAATGTGGATACATATTTTTTGTTTGGACTTTTAAACTTCTGTGGCTGTGCATTATCAATGTGTGGGAAACCTGTCCAACCTGCTATGAAATCACACAGAGAGAAAGAGGTGCCCCCCCAAAAGATGGTGTCTATGCCTGTATGGACAGTAAACACTGGTTCTTCTGTTAGCCTGCTTTGGTCAAATACAGGGATGATGCACATTAGCTGTACCTATACCTATAGCTTTCTGAAAAAATATCCTACCACGAAACATGATTAAAATGCTCATTAGGCAAATGTCAGCTGTGTATGGCAAAGCCAGTGATGTCAATGTGTCAGACGGCGCTGTGTCGTCAGCACAAACCTTTCAGCTTCAGAGAGCTTACAAGACTTAACACACACCTACTTGTGTGTGTGGTCCAACCAGTAACCAGATACTGCAATAACCCTATGCCATTGCATTGAGAGATATGAAAGCCCGACCTCCAACACGTTCAGCACATTCAGAATCTGTTTTATTTCCCTACTAAGAGAACTGATTCCCAACCAAAGATTAAATGTCCTAAATTGTTCAATCTGTCCCTGTAATGGTCAGATCAAAAATAATGTTTGGTGGTAAAGAAGTGTAATCTTGATATATGAGGGCACCGTGTGTTTCACAGCTTTTTCCATTCAATAAATGTTTAGCTGCTTATACCACCCCTACGCTATATGCTGTACATGTATACACATTGATTTTACCTTGGGGTGTGTAGGATACCGCATGCCTGTATTTCCTTCTTATTATGTAATCCACACAGGCCATGTATTGGGGGCCATGATGCATCTTGAATTAAATATATAAGGAAAATCCTCTTATGTCACATTGAATCTTGTATTTTGCTCTTTTTTGTATTTACTTTTGAACACTATTTTATGTTGACCTTTTTACATTTTTTTACAATTCCTGAGTCAATGTCAGATGCTAAAATGTAATGCTAACAGCATCTAATTTTGTTAACATTAAGTTCTGCATGTTGACTTTCACTTTGCTATTTGCTGTTGTTTTGTGATATTATTATTATTAATATTAGTCATATTCTTTGTTCTGGAGTCTAATGAATAGGTAGAAATGTGTATGTAGAACTAATTTACAACTCCTGATTACACAAGACGAACTGGATAATGTAACTAAGGTGATCATGATCTTTTTTTGCCATACACTTTTCTTAAAAAAGAAATTGTAATAGCAGAGTGTTGATGACAAATGAGTGTTGATGATGAAAACATGCCTTTAGATTATTACATAGTTATGACTACTATGTTGTTGAATCCCTTGTCTTGACACCTATTGATTGGAAGTACAACATTCACTGACATTTTGTATTGCATTTATGAAATAAAAAGCCTTCTGCACCATACGTCATACATTTTCTCTGCTGCCTTTTTTATATAAGAGCTCAGTGTTTATTTATGTTGGTCCAGTTAACCACATTGTTAAACTTGATCCAGGATTTGCAGATAGGTTAAAAATGAATATCATGTCTGAATTGCTCTCATATGTTCACATATGTGTATCCAATATGTTTCAGGAAACATAGGCAGGGCTGCCAAGTTTTAAATTCGGAAATGATTACCAGTAGAACTGTTATCTCATAAGAGAGTATGTAGATTAAAATAGGCGACTTTAGTAGGCCACTATCAAGGTCAAACAAGGACAAACAACTTTGACTCAACTTGAGGGTTGCTGTTCATTTTAAATATCTACTGATTGCAACAAAGGTAAAATTGAATGAATGAAATGGCTCCACAATAATCAAAAAGCAATATAGGAAGGAAGTTTCAGAGCGACAGAGACGGAGCATTTCCGTAACCATAGAAACTCTATTGGTGTCTTCTTTTCATGCTGTGTTGTTATCTGTTTGTTTTCCACTATGTGAGTATATGGACATGTGATGCGTGAAAGGTGTCAATTGCAGGAGTTGCATAGGGCAAGCTGAATTATGCTTTATGCAGTACAGGACAATAGGTGCGTGTGAACAAAACTCTAAACAGAAAGGGTTGCTACAATGAGGTCGTCAACCATTTCCAAAACACATGCGACCGTAAAAGCCTGAAATACCTTGACAGATGATACTCTCGATTTCACTGAGATTGAGCTATTGTTGTAGGTAATAGGGAAAACCTCATTAGATTTTTTTCTCATTGTTCTAGTGTGACATCAATTGAAACACATTTGCAAGCAGAATATCCCAACACACCATCTCTCCTTGTTTGTTTGATGGTCCCTGCAGTCTGCCACACTGGACTCAGGATTGATTTTAATCTGGGCTGTCACTGGATCAATGAAAGTTTATTACCCCCCCGAGGAGCGCCGGCAATGAAGCTCTGCCCCCTGGGAAGTATAGTTTCACCAGCCTTCATTGCCCAACTCGCTAACACCCCTTAGGGAGCATCTGAGACTGTATGGGAATTGCTGCTTTTTTAAATGTGTGCAGTAAATCTTTTTGTTATTTCTTTGATATGTGATGGTTTGGCCAACATTGATGTCATGAAGGAAAATTGAAAAGAATGTTGCATGGAGAGTGTATATTACATGTATGCAATATAATGTATGTTACATTATATTAGCTGATAGCATGTTTTGCATTTTGTCCAAATGCAAAGCAATGTAGGCCGTAAGTGGATAGACAAAAGCATGGTTATTTATTTTACCCACAGTACTGTCAGCATGATGAAATAGTCTAAGTTCCTTATCTAATGTGGTATTTGTGTGGACCAGGCGTTTTCTCTTTTTTTGTGTGTTGGACAAACAACCAAGCAGTAGTATTTACAGCACAGCCTGTTATATTACAGCCATTTAGAGAAACCGCTGGCGCTTACTTCCCACTGTCCACGGCACATGCTGATTTTTCAGCTGGCCAGGTGACTAACGTGAATAATTGCACTTTGTTAATAGGCAATTCTTCCAACAAGGGCCTGGTAAAGCAATTTGAGAATAGATATCTGTGTGTATGTGTGCCAGAAGTTCAGTGTATTCACATTTTTTTACTAAATGCATACAGTATGTAGTCTTGTCTATAAAGTGGAATTTGAAAGCGAGGATTTAAAAAAAAATAAATAAATAAATGGTGGTGTTTCATGCCGGTGTTTCGGTTTAAGAAGTGAAGTGAAGAACTCATACCCGGTATGGTGCCTTCGGCAGCTACAGTTCCCTCTGGACCAGTGTCAGCAGCAGCTCCTTGTCCTGCCGCTGGTCGTGGTTCAGAGACTCAGCTCAGTGCAAACATGAACTGTGCACTGTAAGCCTCGTAGGTGTATCAGGACAGAATTTATCTTACCTTTCTCTCACACAGAGCGTGACAGTGAAATGCTTATGTTATAACATATTGTGGACGAATTAACGAGACAATTAGCGAGACACAGTACATAAACAAGCTCTTAAGTATCGGTACTGGTAAGTAGCAATAGTCAGGCCTAATAAGATGAACAATGTCAGTTTTTATTGAATGACATGAAAGTAATCTATACAATATTGTGATGTGAGCAATGTTTCATATACATAGCTTACAATATATGTAACTGTACACATGTACAGTTTCTTGGTCAGAAATGCACCCTGTATACAGCTCCCTCTGCCTAAGTCACTTCTCGTCAAAGCATTATCAACTATGTAAGTAAAAATGTATCACAAAAACATCTCTAAAACCTTAATAGTGAACTTATAAATTTAATTTTGTGCTACATTATTTTTCTAAGCATTGGTTTAAGGGGAGTTCTAACCTTAAATATTCTCTTTAAGGTGCCAAACCTTAGTGCCTCCACACCATTGCACATGATCATATTCACTTGGGGGTTAAACAATTATAAACAAGTGAGGTTTTGCCACACTATTGCCCTCATCTCTCATTGTTTCTATCACTAGTATTTCTCCAGTGATATATGAGTTAAGCCTAATACTGTTCTCACCAATCCAATGTCCTGATTACAAACAATTACTCATTGTTACTTACAGTAATAAAAGGGTAATGAGGCCTCATAAATCTACTCACTAGTACTCCCATTCAATCCCAGAGGGTGTTGCCAGTGGGCCCATTGGGGGTAGGGATACAAGACTGGTGAACAGAATGGTTGAACGCCAATATCAAATATCTGACCCGTTTTACTGATTTCGATCTTTTTGACTGAGACACATTCAAAGTCATGTAACATTATTGTCTAGTAAATGGCATTGTGCAATAAATCCAGTATACAATGTCGGTGTCACTACAAAAGAAAACTAAGTGAAAAGCCATGGGATCTTTGAGTTTATCAATATACTGGAGGCAGAGTTGAGATCAAGACTCTGATTGGATGACAATAATGATTAGATTATGGAGCATATTGAAGAGGTTAATGTTAACCCTTTGGTGCACAATGTGGGCCAATGCTTACTATAGCACCACTGCCAGGATTATTTGCTTCTTTTTTGTGCAAAGATTGGTGATTTTTCATGCATGGTGAAACGGAGTTTCCTGGGGAAAATAATAATATCCAGGAAAACAAGAGGACCCTGAGTGCTAAGTTGCCTGGTCCCTAATGATTTGCGGTAACAGAAAATAACAAATTTAATGATTACCTAAATTTTTAAATAATGAAATTCATTAACAAAGAAACCCTTAGCCATTGATCAAATCCCCCAGGAAATGCATAAGGGTCATTTTAGACCACCAAAGGGTTAAATTATCTTCAAAAAGGTTGATGCTTTCAATTACATCCACATGCTGATGTTGTAGAAACACATGATTAGCATGTCAGGGGGAAAACCTTTTGATGTGCAGTGAAAGGAGAGACATTGGGGAGGGGGGAGCGAAATATCATTATCATCTTAACACATTATTTATGAAGCCCTCTTTTACTAATTTAAACTTAAATTAAATGCACACTTCTCACATCAAATCGGCCTATTACTCATTCCCATGATCTTCCCCCTGCATGCTCATACCCGTCAAAGTCAAAGCTTCGTTGAAATTCCGCTCACCTCTCCCCCACCCCCCATCTGAAGCGGCCCGCTTTTTGTTAACAGTATTACATAAGTGGCTGAAGAGGAGCGAGAGGGAACGATGGAGGGCACAGACTCAAAGAAAGGGGACAGCCAAGATACTGAAATAAAACAACTCATGTATATATTACACAGATAATCCTTTGTAAATCACTTATTATGCCCTTTTGTAAAACAGGGATGAAATGATTAGGAGGCCATTTGAGTAGACACTCCCCATCCTTCTCTCCTTCCCTCCTTCCCTCATCCCCCTACCCCACACGCACAAAATCACACACATGCAAACCACCACTAAACCAATGATGATTGCCAGGAAGCACTTAGCATTGCTCTGACCTCAGTGTTTATTATCAGGATGGAAAGGGGGATATAAAACATATAATAGAGGTGCAGATGTAGATGTATGGAGGAAGGTAGATACTTAAGTAATTTGCGATGGCGGACTCATTGAGTGGAAAAGACCCATGATCGATGGCATGTCCGGTGCGTCAAGGACAGGTTTGGGTGGGGGTGGTAGGGTGGTTCAAGAGTAGAGGTTGGCGGGTGGGGGGTGCGGAGGTTGGTTAATGTGATAAGTGGCCCATTTGGTTCAATCGCATTCCACACGTGTTTCATCTCGCTTCGTTTGGCTCGGTCGCAGCCAGACTTTGCAACTTCCACTCGCACCGATACACTTGCTTACATGTGTTCACATGGGATACTAATGCATAAATATCCATCAATATCATGGAATAGGGCTAAAATGCCTGCAGTGATTTCTGTCTGTGACACCAACAAACACATTCACACACACACACATACAGACAGAACTGCACCTGCCTTTGGCTGGCCCATTAACCATGTTGAGAGGGAGGAAAGTCAGGGGCAGTGGAGTGTCTCTTATTCCAACAATCAATCATGCATTAGCCAGATAGCATATCCAAATGAGCAAGCTGCCAACCAGACAGGGAGACAGAGAGGAGGAAATCACTGCTGAACACTGGCAGCCAGATGAATAAAGCTGCGTCGGTTCAAAACCTGCACACAAATAAGGTAGAAACATGAACGAGTACACTTCGCCCCTGTGCAAGCGGTGGTTCTGTTTTCAAAATCTCAGCCAATGTGAAATAATGCGCACACAAAGCCTGCTTTTCATGCTTTTCACTTACCACTAATTGGTGCAGATATTATGTTAATCATCCGTTTGCATTTAAAACCCATTTCACTGAGGCACGGCTTTTGGTGAGTGGAAAGGATTGGTGTTGTCTCCTATGAAAACCAGAGCAGCATGCCATATCATAGCAACTACTGTCATTAAATGACACACATCGTTTCACCATCATTGCGATAGATACTTTAACCATGGTCATCATTTAATGTAATATAGATACAATTTACTCTCATAAAAACAAATTTAAATGTATAAAAAAAGCAATTTATTAAATCTTACATTGCTCACTATATATATATATAAGAAGAAGAAACCAACCAAGACAATGTTGCCACTTCATTTTAGCACATTTATTTGTTTTGTGCATATCATCATAAGATATGGTTCCAGGTGTACTCGCTTAAGCAGTGCTGTACTGTTGCACGCACACATTAAGCACAGTGCATAGGGCACCAAGTGCCTGTGGGGCACCAATAAATCAGGCTCATGAAAAAATCATCATAATAGGCTAGGTACTAGTAACGATATAAATATGTGTAAAGCATGTTAATATGTATAAGAAATACAAAAGCTACATAGGGCAATTTGCTTGAGAAACAGATGAATCTGCTTGCGGCCCTCTCTCCAATCTCCACCTGGTGCCTCCCTCCCCCACCTCCCAGCGGTCTGTTGGATTATGCCTCAGTTTCTTCTGAAGTTTGGCAAACAATGCATACACGTCACTGCAGGTAAGATGATGATAATTAAAAAATAATCATTTTGTAGCCATTGCATATTTATGCCAGACAATAGTACTATACCATTTTTTGCTTTTAAAAACTGCTTAACTGATTAGCTGTTAAAAAACAAGAGGACATATTGGTGTCTAAATCTAACTGTAATTAAATCAATTTGAAATACATTCTCATTTGTGTTAAATATATGCCATACATTAATGTTATGTAAATCATGTATGTTTCTTGTTGGCAACACTATGTATTTACAGACACACACACATATATATATATATATATATATATATATATATATATATATATATATATATATATATATATATATATATATATACATATAATATAAACATACAAAAAAAGGCTTTTCTAGAACTGCCATCACCACGACAACCATGGATGTGTTCAGATGAACCTCACCAGTTAACACGGTCATTCGATAAACAGAAACACAAGCTTTGTAACGTTAGTTCCTGCTAACTATGTTGAGACCATGTTAACAATTTTGAAAATGATTGACTCTGGCTGGCTTGTTTATGTTGTGAATATTAATAATATGGATATGGAATACTGAATGCAATTCATCAGGGATGGTCACTTGACTGTTTTCAGTCAATATTAATGTAAGATCAGCAATTCCTTCCTCAAGTTGCTAGCTAGATAACATTATTATATTGATTAAGCTTAACTTGGGCCTTGCTACCAGAGATGCAGTCAAATATCATCATCCTATTAGCCATACTTTGCATGATACTGCATTTCAGGATAGGCCTATTTATAAAGATGTGTATTTATTATTATTCATGCAGTTATCCTCTCATTTACACATAAATGGTTCTCATCAGTGTGTAGGTTCATAGGCCATCTGTTGGTGAAACTGTAATATGAAAAGTATCAATCTTAGTTATGTATATTTTCCGCGTTCATATCAAATTATGTATAAAATTTTTTGGTCCCTTATAAAACCATTATAAATTTAAAATTGAGTTTAGAATTTTTAAACTACTACGAGTGTTTTGTACACAAGCCTACATGAACTTAATTAATATATGCAGTTTTTTGTACTATAGTTCAAAACTGTATATCAGTAGAATCTCTGAATATTTTGACTTTTGTATTTCTGAATGTAGGGCCAATATTTAAATTTGTACTTGCTTGCAGATATCAAGGCCAGGAGGAAGATTTAGAGGAACTATCGACCAGCGCGTCCAGTCCTGGACATCAACCACCAACCAAGACTCAAAAGTGCTTGTTTTGAAAATAAAGTGAAGTGAGTTGCACTAATAAATTCTTAGTTGCTGTTCTTTTCAGCGTGGGAGGGGAACCACAAAGCATTTGTACTTGGGGCACCCAAATGGCTAGCAATGGCCCTGGGCTTAAGTATTGCAAATATTTGTAGAAAGAAAAAAATCCTTTATTAATGTTGTGTTTTTGTCAGCCACAGGACTCTCATTCAGTAATGACCCTTTCAACCCAGAGGCTACCTTGGTTTGCTTTTCATTTCAACTGGTGCTTTACTTTTCTGCATCAATTTAGAAGTGTTTCTGTATCAAAACATCAAATCCACACTGTCTGCAGTTGTCTATCTGAGCTATTCCTTTATATAAGGGTTAGTTTGTGTGAATATAAATAAATTATGTGCAATTACATTACAACACAACTACCATTGAAAAAGTGATATACTACCAAAATTCCTCCTTACATTTACAGGTTTTACTGCAAATTGCAAATTGGATTGTTGCTTTTTAATTTATAATGTGGGCTGCTTCTGTATCCACATTATTTGAAACAATATTGTTGCCTCCAGTTATTTTGTTCTATATTGACATAGAAAATAAAAGGGACATCCTTTAGTTGACTTTAGTTGTGCTACTTGCTTTAGTTTTTTAGCCATGTATTTTTTACCATGTCTTTAATCGATAGGTTTTTGTGGATCCAGAACTTTGAAAGAACATTGGCTGCAGTCTGCAGTAGGCGGAGCTTGACATCAAGCCCTTCCCACATCTAGGTCAGGCATACACTCACTGGCCACTTTATTAGGTACACCTATCCAACTGCTCGTTAACACTTAATTTCTAACCAGCCAATCACATGGCGGCAACTCAGTACATTTAGGCATGTAGACATGGTCAAGACAATCTCCTGCAGTTCAAACCGAGCATCAGTATGGGGAAGAAAGGTGATTTGAGTAACTTTGAACGTGGCATGGTTGTTGGTGCCAGAAGGGCTGGTCTGAGTATTTCAGAAACTGTTGATCTACTGGGATTTTCACACACAACCATCTCTAGGGTTTACGGAGAATGGTCCGAAAAAGAAAAAATATCCAGTGAGGGGCAGTTCTGTGGGCGGAAATGCCTTGTTGATGCCAGAGGTCAGAGGAGAATGGCCAGACTGAATATTTTCTTGGCACTCTTTGGGCCCCTTGGTACCAATTGAGCATCGTTGCAACGCCACAGCCTACCTGAGTATTGCTGCTGACCATGTCCATCCCTTTATGACCACAATGTACCCAACTTCTGATGGCTACTTTCAGCAGGATAATGTGCCATGTCATAAAGCTGGAATCATCTCAGACTGGTTTCTTTAACATGACAATGAGTTCACTGTACTCAAATGGCCTCCACAGTCACCAGATCTCAATCCAATAGAGCATATTGGGATGTGGTGGAACGGGAGAGTCGCATCATGGATGTGCAGCCGACAAATCTGCGCCAACTGTGTGATGCCATCATGTTAATATGGACCAAACTCTCTGAGGAATGCTTCCAGCACCTTGTTGAATCTATGCCGAAGAATTGAGGCAGTTCTGGGGGTCCAACCCGTTACTAGCATGGTGTACCTAATAAAGTGACCGGTGAGTGTATATACTTAGCCCAAAATGTACAACTACATCTCACTATGACCTATGCACACACACTTTGCACATATGCAGCCTACAGATTGAATGTACATCTTCGATGGCGGTAAGTTTCATGCACCAATATGTTTAATCGATAAAACCTTCCCAGTTTTAAAAAGTTGATCTAGATAAGAAAGCATATAAGTATCAGATGCAGCTCCACATGAACAAACACATGCAGCTTGCATTGCAGCATTTCAGTAAAAGAATATGTTTATGGATCACTAAACATCTTAAAACGACTGGACAAGAGATTAGCGATACCTGACCTTACATTGGTAATTCCACATCTCAGGGTAATTGGCCCTGAAGTAGCTTTGTATGTGAGATGGATGGATAAAAGTTTCAGCCAAATAAATAAATATTGTGTTCTGATCAGTCCAAATGTGTGTTTAAAAATCTTTTGTTCTTCTTTTGTTCTTTGGCCAATAAAACAGTCCTGTAGTTAGTATATATGTTAATTGGTACCATATTCACATGCAGCTTTCTGAGAGAACCTTTGGGTTCAACCAGGAAGAAAAAAAGGGTTCTCTTATAAGGTTCTAGTTTCACAGACATGGATTACCATTTCAATGATCTGTGAGCCTATCTGCATTACTTTACTTCATACTAAATAGCTTATTTTCCCCGTATCTGCATTACTAACATTTCAAATGCAGAAAAATAATATATTTTAACCCTCCCAGCACAAGGCATGACCCCTGTACCTGCTAACAGGATGATTTTGTAATATTAATGGACCTATAGTTCGTTACCTTGTTTTTACAAATTAGCATCAATTAGGCTATCACATTTTATGGCATAGTCACAGATAACAAGAATGTTTTTGAAATGACAACTATATTCTGTTGTTTGTGATAAGTAAAGATTATCACATCTGCACAAGACTCACATCGTTCCCATCGCAATAGGTAGGGGGTGAGAGTAAGCAATCCTAAAATGCCCTGTCCTGCCCATGTCCTTGTTGTGAAGTCCCCGCCCCCTGATGTACTTGGAACTTTGTGCCACCAAAAAGACCTGGAAATATACTTTCCAAAATCAGTTTAGTTTGTTTATTTATTTTTGAAAATGACAATCATTTTCCAAACAGTTTTCAAGGACGATTTTCAGATGTTTCCATGTAATAAAACCATCTGTTGCAGATTAACCCTGACCCATGCAAAACCAAGAAATGTCAAATCCAAAACTGGAGACATGGACCTGATTGGCACCAGGTTCATAGCTGATTACTCTAACAACCTTTAAAGTAGTTGTTAAAATACATCACAGTGACAGATGACGTCAAACTCTTGATGTTCTGACAAGTAGGATTTGATAGATTCAACTGTTCACCCTTTTTAACTCTTTTATCTGTTTCCTGAAACCCTTACCTCCTGAGGGGCAATCGCTCAGAGGTCATTTGGTACCAAGTTGTGCCATCGTCTGATCCCGGCTGGGCCTTTTCATGATTCACTTGGTTATTACAGATAATCTCAAACATGTTTGATGTTTAGAATTTAAAAACTGGATGATTACTGCGCTACTTTCTTGGTCAGAACCACAACAGCCAATGTGTGTGACAAGTCTAGAGAGCTAGCGACTTTCCCGGAGCAGCTGACGATGTTGCCTAGCAATGGTTAACATCCTAGCCCTCGAGGCTAACCTTAGCTGGAATACGACTGTTGACGGATATTTAAACTGACATCTTAAATCTCACCTCTACTTCTCCTGCTAAAGAACACACTCCCAAACCACTACATCCAGACTTGTTTAGGCTTCTGCTTTGGATTCTCTCTCTCTCACTAAAGTAAGTGTTGCACCATGTCAGTCTCCATTTTGTTTACATCAACACCATCCTGTAAGAAGGTGCATGTTTAAGATTTGAGAGAACATCTGTTAATGTGTTTATGTTAATCTATTTATGTGCGTGAAGCAAACTGATTTCTCAATCAGTTAGGCTCTTAAAATCCCTTCAGCCTGAGCCATGTTTAAATTGCTGAAGCAATATGAAGGGAATATATTTCTCTGATAATGTTCAGAACAGTGCATATTTATATTTATTGCCATCACAGTTAAGTTCTAAGTGGTTAAGTGGCCATTTTAGGAGGAAAACCCAGCTGCCTTCACATTTCTTTGTATTTTTATACATTCCGTTTAATCATAAGTTTCCTTCAATTGTGTACATATTGGCAAAAAATAAAACAGTGAGCCCCATAGAACCTAGAACATATATTCCAGTAAAAAAAAAAAAAAAAGACCCATTCAATTTACGAATTTGATTCATGCTCACTTTTCTTTCACTACCTCTGCAAGTATTAACAATATATGATTTTCCATACTTTTCAGCAAAACAAGGCTAATAAATATATGATGTAGGCAACAGTCATATAACTATGCTTAATGTCACAGATAAAGATAGTTTTATCGCGTCAACAAGTAAAAAAAAAATGGGTGTGATCGAGGGAAACAGAGGAGGGGGGTACATGAATAATATGATATGTAAATATAAGTTAATCATGTTGAAGTTCTAGTAGCTTTTGGAGTTACTTACTATCCCAGCCTGCCTAAATGGGTCTTTCAAGGCCGTTTCATGGTTGACTGATCTTATGTGATTGTGTTAGATTGTAAAATGAAGAAATCCCATCTATATATCATAAATTAGGTAGTGATGCATAAGGTATACCCTCAGCATTTCAACATAGACATACAATATGCATCCATGTGCCATGTTGGGATCTGTGAGTTTTATTTTAGGGATGTATTATGTATATCTGTGCATCAGTAATAACAACGGCTCTTACCCACACTGGTTTGTAAGTGAATTATTTGGAGGCAGCAAGTCGGGCCACTGATCTGTATGATCTTCCTGATATAAACCTTGCACTTACCTCTTTGTATATGTACTTGTTCCTCATGTCTTTTTTAAGTCTTGTGAAGAAAAAAATAAAATGTATGGGGAAAAAGCAGAGCTCAAATACATGATTAAATTTCCAAATGGAAGTGTGCCGCATTGGGAGCATTTTTCTCTTCAAAACAATTTTTATCATGACGGCACCGTCAGGGGGTTTTCACATACACAATTACTACTCCATGAGCTGTGGAACTTACATTGTTAATTTAATACTGTTGTTCATTTTTTTCTTTTTCTGAATAAATACTCCTCTTTCTGAATCCATAAAATGTCATGTCATTATACAAAAGTCTGTTTTCTTTTTGTTGTTCCATAGACGCAGTGGTATATAATGATCCACAACTTAAATTATAAAAATACTAGCCTTTAAATATAGTCTTACTTGTTTCAATCATAACAACAGTGCATTATACATTGGTGGAGACCTCTATTTGTTAATAGACCCACATTTCTGAGATAAGATGGAATTCATCCAAATAAATCTGGTTCAAGGCTGTTATTTACAACCACATGTGAAATGGTGAATCTCTGAAATGGGAGCCATCAATCATGAAGTCTCGTTTTCACTGGGCAATGCCTCCTGGACACGCTCTGTCCTTCGCTCCCCATTTCCGCAATTGATCACTAATGACCCTGGTAAACATCACCAGCCTATTTCTCGTTTAAGTTCTTATGACCCTGAAAATACACTAATCATGAAACCCGATTCCCAAACAGGCTCTGGGTTTCTAGTTGCAAGTGAACCATTTTGTGACTCTGGGCAAATTTGATTTAATCCCCAATTTCAAATTCAGAAACCGGACCTAGAGATGATACATTTTAATATTAGATATCTATGTAATTAAAGTAAATTAGACTGTCTGAGGATTTGTGTATCACAGACTGATGCTGATATCTTGATTCTGGTAAAAAAAAAAAAATCTGTAAATCTTGCATTATATGTATGCATAGATGAGATTTATTAGAAGTGAATCTTCCAGGGTGAGGGGAACCAGTCTGTGATGAAAAAAATGTTTATAAGTGCAAATTTGGATTGTATTAATATATAAATTCTCATTAGCTTTCGAGTAGAGCTGATGATTCATGTCTATTCAACAATGCAGCCAACCTCGGCTAGTTAAGAGGTACTTCAAGTTATCAATTCCAGAAAAGCAACTTGGGAGGATAAACTAGACCCTTATCTTTTAAAGCTCGGTGCCCCATTTATTACTGAACAAATTACAGTTCTCTTTAATCTGTCCATCTCTACTGGAGTTATCACTCAGGTCTAAAAATCTGCACATGCATTCGCACTGCATACAGACAGTGATAAAAATGGTCTTAGTAACTGTTGGCCAATTTCCAAACTGTCCTGTGTTGCTGAAATCCTGCAACGGCTTGAATAGTTTCTCACAAGAAATTATGTGTTTACTCCACACACCAATCTGCTTTTAGTGATATAGAACTACTGCTATTACTTTGGTGATAAATTATATTTGACCTGCTGTTGACAGCCGTGCTCCCCTCTTTTTGATTGAAAAACACATTAGACACTGTTGATCATGAGGAGGCCATGTGATGTTGATTTTGATTGTAATTCCTGTAAATGGCTTCAGGACTACCTGTCTTATAGACGGCACTGAACGATTTGGGGAAATGATCTTTTAGTACTTTTACTACCGTCAAATGGGGTTCCACTAGGTTCCATATTGGGTCCTGTATATATTAATAATATTATGTTAGATCAAATTTAAAATGCCCGAATTTATGTGAATGATAAATTTATGTATTTCTTTGCTCATACTGCACAATTAGCCGCTCATATTCTATAACAAGCCTCTGACAAATTGCAAGATGCACTTTCTAATTTGATTTAAAATGATAAAATTCTATGGGAAACCCACCAAACCTCACCAGTTATTTTTCCATTTGGGTTTATTGCTAATTTTGTTGAAAAATCCCTCAGGCAGGTCAATATTTTTATTTTTTGTAACAAAAAAAATATTCCTTTTATTTAATGTTGCATATTGTGGTCTCTATATTCCTCTTTTCATTCTGGATTTTTTCTCAGAAAGGAAAATAAGCTAATGATATTCTGGTGCTATAGGCAATCCCAGGTAGTGTGGTTCTTGCTAACTACACAATAGACAATGCAGAACCATTAAATGTAAATGTAAACATAATTGCTTGTTATAAACATTTTGTTAGCCTGGTTCAAGTTTAGTTCTGAGGTACATCATGCCATGATCTGCAATGTTCTGGGCACAGATACTGCAGTTTCTGCAGTATGCTAAACTGGAATCTCAAAGCGGACAAAATAGCTTAAAGACGAAACAGGCAGTGAGCTTCCTTCAAAACCTTTCAGGCTTAAAACTCTTTCCAAAGGGGGGGGAAAGTGTACTGTAAATATTTAATTTTTACTGCATTCAACGACGATGTGGCAGTGCTGTTTGGACAGTTTTTTTTATTTGCTTTTCCTTGTTTTTTTGAGGTCATGAAAGTTGTGACAGGAAGTTATCCTCATTGAAACAACAAAAACATGCAACATATTTTCCCTCTGAATCTTTCATGACTCACTGAATGCTCAATATGAGTAGCATTCCTTGCAGTAGGCCTCTGTTTTTTTCTGTCACCAAACATACATGCACTGCGATTCTTTATGAGCCCAGCTATTAAAAGATACTACAAGTATATATTATGCATTGACCGTTAAAGAATAAAATTTAGCCAAAATGGACATTTTCTTTTAAAATTGACATGTTATGTTTACTATTCATGTAATCCATAACCCTCTAACAACTGCCAATAGAGAGTATAAAAGGTTATGTATTCATATGCATGCATTAAAAACAACTAAAATGTACAACATGTGAAGCATTATTGATAATGGCTTCTACATGCCTCTTTTTTTGTCCTCTATTGCTTTCTTTAATTTTCCAAAATACACACAGACACACACAAACATGCACACACAAACAGACTTGGGACTAAGGGCCATGGCCTT
>CM060471.1:27167388-27185593 GCA_030544235.1 Lepturacanthus savala | reverse complement strand
AAAAGGGAAAAGGTACAAGGGAAGGAGGAATTAGAGGCAAAATAATTGGCTTATAATTGGTTTATTTATTAATTATTAATTGGAAAACCTAAATTTAAAGGGAAAAGGCAAATTGAACATTTAAAAATACTTACCTGAGTTAACCTAAAAAAGGAACAATCATACTTACCTTAATGAAAAGTAAAAAACAAAATATACTTACCAGAAACCTAAAAAAGAAGGGGGTTAGACAAAATTCGTACGGAGAACACATCAGGGGGGAGTATAAACGGGAAGAGGATGAATTCAGGTTCAGTTGGCTCCTGACCATTGAGGAAGAACCATCTCCTCATTTACAGTGGTGGCATGCCTGAAGAAGCCCTAAATATGGGCGAAACGTCGCGGCCCCACCCACAACAATAAAAAAGCCAACCTTATACTTTATATAACAAAGGCGAACCGGCTATTATTAATATATAAATAAATAAACACTATATTATATACCTAACCTAAATATAAATATACCTAACCTAAATATATATAGTAATACAAACCCTAACATGGAAGAAGTGCCAGGGGGATGCCCATCCCCAGGCTGGACCGTGCATTTCAGGGGACTAAGTAGTCCCCTGACCAAATCCTTAATCCTGACCAGCCAGTGCCGCCTGGGGGCTCATTGGACGTCCCCCTGGCACTTACTAAGCTAAACTAAGCTACCCTAACCCTCTCCCTCCCCCTAACCCTAACCCAAACCCTAATTGTGGCCTAACCCTAACCCCAGTCATAGCCCTAACCCTAACCCTAACCCTAACCCTAGCCCTAACCCTAACCCTAACCCTAACCCTAATCTCCTTTTCCCCGGTAATAAGCTCCCTGCCAGTTTAATTTCCGCATGTCCAAGGTCCATCCAGCCTTAGGAAAATTTACCATGCGAGGTACTCTACTGATAAGACTCCCAAATCGGGAGCACAGTTTTCCAGAATCCCCAATCAGGGATCTGATAGCATCTGGGAAAGGTGAAATGGGAATGGGAAGGGATAGAAAAGGAAAAAGGGAAAAGGTACAAGGGAAGGAGGAATTAGAGGCAAAATAATTGGCTTATAATTGGTTTATTTATTAATTATTAATTGGAAAACCTAAATTTAAAGGGAAAAGGCAAATTGAACATTTAAAAATACTTACCTGAGTTAACCTAAAAAAGGAACAATCATACTTACCTTAATGAAAAGTAAAAAACAAAATATACTTACCAGAAACCTAAAAAAGAAGGGGGTTAGACAAAATTCGTACGGAGAACACATCAGGGGGAGTATAAACGGGAAGAGGATGAATTCAGGTTCAGTTGGCTCCTGACCATTGAGGAAGAACCATCTCCTCATTTACAGTGGTGGCATGCCTGAAGAAGCCCTAAATATGGGCGAAACGTCGCGGCCCCACCCACAACAATAAAAAAGCCAACCTTATACTTTATATAACAAAGGCGAACCGGCTATTATTAATATATAAATAAATAAACACTATATTATATACCTAACCTAAATATAAATATACCTAACCTAAATATATATAGTAATACAAACCCTAACATGGAAGAAGTGCCAGGGGGATGCCCATCCCCAGGCTGGACCGTGCATTTCAGGGGACTAAGTAGTCCCCTGACCAAATCCTTAATCCTGACCAGCCAGTGCCGCCTGGGGGCTCATTGGACGTCCCCCTGGCACTTACTAAGCTAAACTAAGCTACCCTAACCCTCTCCCTCCCCCTAACCCTAACCCAAACCCTAATTGTGGCCTAACCCTAACCCCAGTCATAGCCCTAACCCTAACCCTAACCCTAACCCTAGCCCTAACCCTAACCCTAACCCTAACCCTAATCTCCTTTTCCCCGGTAATAAGCTCCCTGCCAGTTTAATTTCCGCATGTCCAAGGTCCATCCAGCCTTAGGAAAATTTACCATGCGAGGTACTCTACTGATAAGACTCCCAAATCGGGAGCACAGTTTTCCAGAATCCCCAATCAGGGATCTGATAGCATCTGGGAAAGGTGAAATGGGAATGGGAAGGGATAGAAAAGGAAAAAGGGAAAAGGTACAAGGGAAGGAGGAATTAGAGGCAAAATAATTGGCTTATAATTGGTTTATTTATTAATTATTAATTGGAAAACCTAAATTTAAAGGGAAAAGGCAAATTGAACATTTAAAAATACTTACCTGAGTTAACCTAAAAAAGGAACAATCATACTTACCTTAATGAAAAGTAAAAAACAAAATATACTTACCAGAAACCTAAAAAAGAAGGGGGTTAGACAAAATTCGTACGGAGAACACATCAGGGGGGAGTATAAACGGGAAGAGGATGAATTCAGGTTCAGTTGGCTCCTGACCATTGAGGAAGAACCATCTCCTCATTTACAGTGGTGGCATGCCTGAAGAAGCCCTAAATATGGGCGAAACGTCGCGGCCCCACCCACAACAATAAAAAAGCCAACCTTATACTTTATATAACAAAGGCGAACCGGCTATTATTAATATATAAATAAATAAACACTATATTATATACCTAACCTAAATATAAATATACCTAACCTAAATATATATAGTAATACAAACCCTAACATGGAAGAAGTGCCAGGGGGGATGCCCATCCCCAGGCTGGACCGTGCATTTCAGGGGACTAAGTAGTCCCCTGACCAAATCCTTAATCCTGACCAGCCAGTGCCGCCTGGGGGCTCATTGGACGTCCCCCTGGCACTTACTAAGCTAAACTAAGCTACCCTAACCCTCTCCCTCCCCCTAACCCTAACCCAAACCCTAATTGTGGCCTAACCCTAACCCCAGTCATAGCCCTAACCCTAACCCTAACCCTAACCCTAGCCCTAACCCTAACCCTAACCCTAACCCTAATCTCCTTTTCCCCGGTAATAAGCTCCCTGCCAGTTTAATTTCCGCATGTCCAAGGTCCATCCAGCCTTAGGAAAATTTACCATGCGAGGTACTCTACTGATAAGACTCCCAAATCGGGAGCACAGTTTTCCAGAATCCCCAATCAGGGATCTGATAGCATCTGGGAAAGGTGAAATGGGAATGGGAAGGGATAGAAAAGGAAAAAGGGAAAAGGTACAAGGGAAGGAGGAATTAGAGGCAAAATAATTGGCTTATAATTGGTTTATTTATTAATTATTAATTGGAAAACCTAAATTTAAAGGGAAAAGGCAAATTGAACATTTAAAAATACTTACCTGAGTTAACCTAAAAAAGGAACAATCATACTTACCTTAATGAAAAGTAAAAAACAAAATATACTTACCAGAAACCTAAAAAAGAAGGGGGTTAGACAAAATTCGTACGGAGAACACATCAGGGGGGAGTATAAACGGGAAGAGGATGAATTCAGGTTCAGTTGGCTCCTGACCATTGAGGAAGAACCATCTCCTCATTTACAGTGGTGGCATGCCTGAAGAAGCCCTAAATATGGGCGAAACGTCGCGGCCCCACCCACAACAATAAAAAAGCCAACCTTATACTTTATATAACAAAGGCGAACCGGCTATTATTAATATATAAATAAATAAACACTATATTATATACCTAACCTAAATATAAATATACCTAACCTAAATATATATAGTAATACAAACCCTAACATGGAAGAAGTGCCAGGGGGATGCCCATCCCCAGGCTGGACCGTGCATTTCAGGGGACTAAGTAGTCCCCTGACCAAATCCTTAATCCTGACCAGCCAGTGCCGCCTGGGGGCTCATTGGACGTCCCCCTGGCACTTACTAAGCTAAACTAAGCTACCCTAACCCTCTCCCTCCCCCTAACCCTAACCCAAACCCTAATTGTGGCCTAACCCTAACCCCAGTCATAGCCCTAACCCTAACCCTAACCCTAACCCTAGCCCTAACCCTAACCCTAACCCTAACCCTAATCTCCTTTTCCCCGGTAATAAGCTCCCTGCCAGTTTAATTTCCGCATGTCCAAGGTCCATCCAGCCTTAGGAAAATTTACCATGCGAGGTACTCTACTGATAAGACTCCCAAATCGGGAGCACAGTTTTCCAGAATCCCCAATCAGGGATCTGATAGCATCTGGGAAAGGTGAAATGGGAATGGGAAGGGATAGAAAAGGAAAAAGGGAAAAGGTACAAGGGAAGGAGGAATTAGAGGCAAAATAATTGGCTTATAATTGGTTTATTTATTAATTATTAATTGGAAAACCTAAATTTAAAGGGAAAAGGCAAATTGAACATTTAAAAATACTTACCTGAGTTAACCTAAAAAAGGAACAATCATACTTACCTTAATGAAAAGTAAAAAACAAAATATACTTACCAGAAACCTAAAAAAGAAGGGGGTTAGACAAAATTCGTACGGAGAACACATCAGGGGGGAGTATAAACGGGAAGAGGATGAATTCAGGTTCAGTTGGCTCCTGACCATTGAGGAAGAACCATCTCCTCATTTACAGTGGTGGCATGCCTGAAGAAGCCCTAAATATGGGCGAAACGTCGCGGCCCCACCCACAACAATAAAAAAGCCAACCTTATACTTTATATAACAAAGGCGAACCGGCTATTATTAATATATAAATAAATAAACACTATATTATATACCTAACCTAAATATAAATATACCTAACCTAAATATATATAGTAATACAAACCCTAACATGGAAGAAGTGCCAGGGGGATGCCCATCCCCAGGCTGGACCGTGCATTTCAGGGGACTAAGTAGTCCCCTGACCAAATCCTTAATCCTGACCAGCCAGTGCCGCCTGGGGGCTCATTGGACGTCCCCCTGGCACTTACTAAGCTAAACTAAGCTACCCTAACCCTCTCCCTCCCCCTAACCCTAACCCAAACCCTAATTGTGGCCTAACCCTAACCCCAGTCATAGCCCTAACCCTAACCCTAACCCTAACCCTAGCCCTAACCCTAACCCTAACCCTAACCCTAATCTCCTTTTCCCCGGTAATAAGCTCCCTGCCAGTTTAATTTCCGCATGTCCAAGGTCCATCCAGCCTTAGGAAAATTTACCATGCGAGGTACTCTACTGATAAGACTCCCAAATCGGGAGCACAGTTTTCCAGAATCCCCAATCAGGGATCTGATAGCATCTGGGAAAGGTGAAATGGGAATGGGAAGGGATAGAAAAGGAAAAAGGGAAAAGGTACAAGGGAAGGAGGAATTAGAGGCAAAATAATTGGCTTATAATTGGTTTATTTATTAATTATTAATTGGAAAACCTAAATTTAAAGGGAAAAGGCAAATTGAACATTTAAAAATACTTACCTGA
The DNA here is from genome assembly GCA_030544235.1 of Lepturacanthus savala. Classification (NCBI taxonomy): domain Eukaryota; kingdom Metazoa; phylum Chordata; class Actinopteri; order Scombriformes; family Trichiuridae; genus Lepturacanthus; species Lepturacanthus savala. The sequence goes on along the minus strand of CM060471.1, from coordinate 27,180,320 downwards.
GTTAACCTAAAAAAGGAACAATCATACTTACCTTAATGAAAAGTAAAAAACAAAATATACTTACCAGAAACCTAAAAAAGAAGGGGGTTAGACAAAATTCGTACGGAGAACACATCAGGGGGGAGTATAAACGGGAAGAGGATGAATTCAGGTTCAGTTGGCTCCTGACCATTGAGGAAGAACCATCTCCTCATTTACAGTGGTGGCATGCCTGAAGAAGCCCTAAATATGGGCGAAACGTCGCGGCCCCACCCACAACAATAAAAAAGCCAACCTTATACTTTATATAACAAAGGCGAACCGGCTATTATTAATATATAAATAAATAAACACTATATTATATACCTAACCTAAATATAAATATACCTAACCTAAATATATATAGTAATACAAACCCTAACATGGAAGAAGTGCCAGGGGGATGCCCATCCCCAGGCTGGACCGTGCATTTCAGGGGACTAAGTAGTCCCCTGACCAAATCCTTAATCCTGACCAGCCAGTGCCGCCTGGGGGCTCATTGGACGTCCCCCTGGCACTTACTAAGCTAAACTAAGCTACCCTAACCCTCTCCCTCCCCCTAACCCTAACCCAAACCCTAATTGTGGCCTAACCCTAACCCCAGTCATAGCCCTAACCCTAACCCTAACCCTAACCCTAGCCCTAACCCTAACCCTAACCCTAACCCTAATCTCCTTTTCCCCGGTAATAAGCTCCCTGCCAGTTTAATTTCCGCATGTCCAAGGTCCATCCAGCCTTAGGAAAATTTACCATGCGAGGTACTCTACTGATAAGACTCCCAAATCGGGAGCACAGTTTTCCAGAATCCCCAATCAGGGATCTGATAGCATCTGGGAAAGGTGAAATGGGAATGGGAAGGGATAGAAAAGGAAAAAGGGAAAAGGTACAAGGGAAGGAGGAATTAGAGGCAAAATAATTGGCTTATAATTGGTTTATTTATTAATTATTAATTGGAAAACCTAAATTTAAAGGGAAAAGGCAAATTGAACATTTAAAAATACTTACCTGAGTTAACCTAAAAAAGGAACAATCATACTTACCTTAATGAAAAGTAAAAAACAAAATATACTTACCAGAAACCTAAAAAAGAAGGGGGTTAGACAAAATTCGTACGGAGAACACATCAGGGGGGAGTATAAACGGGAAGAGGATGAATTCAGGTTCAGTTGGCTCCTGACCATTGAGGAAGAACCATCTCCTCATTTACAGTGGTGGCATGCCTGAAGAAGCCCTAAATATGGGCGAAACGTCGCGGCCCCACCCACAACAATAAAAAAGCCAACCTTATACTTTATATAACAAAGGCGAACCGGCTATTATTAATATATAAATAAATAAACACTATATTATATACCTAACCTAAATATAAATATACCTAACCTAAATATATATAGTAATACAAACCCTAACATGGAAGAAGTGCCAGGGGGATGCCCATCCCCAGGCTGGACCGTGCATTTCAGGGGACTAAGTAGTCCCCTGACCAAATCCTTAATCCTGACCAGCCAGTGCCGCCTGGGGGCTCATTGGACGTCCCCCTGGCACTTACTAAGCTAAACTAAGCTACCCTAACCCTCTCCCTCCCCCTAACCCTAACCCAAACCCTAATTGTGGCCTAACCCTAACCCCAGTCATAGCCCTAACCCTAACCCTAACCCTAACCCTAGCCCTAACCCTAACCCTAACCCTAACCCTAATCTCCTTTTCCCCGGTAATAAGCTCCCTGCCAGTTTAATTTCCGCATGTCCAAGGTCCATCCAGCCTTAGGAAAATTTACCATGCGAGGTACTCTACTGATAAGACTCCCAAATCGGGAGCACAGTTTTCCAGAATCCCCAATCAGGGATCTGATAGCATCTGGGAAAGGTGAAATGGGAATGGGAAGGGATAGAAAAGGAAAAAGGGAAAAGGTACAAGGGAAGGAGGAATTAGAGGCAAAATAATTGGCTTATAATTGGTTTATTTATTAATTATTAATTGGAAAACCTAAATTTAAAGGGAAAAGGCAAATTGAACATTTAAAAATACTTACCTGAGTTAACCTAAAAAAGGAACAATCATACTTACCTTAATGAAAAGTAAAAAACAAAATATACTTACCAGAAACCTAAAAAAGAAGGGGGTTAGACAAAATTCGTACGGAGAACACATCAGGGGGGAGTATAAACGGGAAGAGGATGAATTCAGGTTCAGTTGGCTCCTGACCATTGAGGAAGAACCATCTCCTCATTTACAGTGGTGGCATGCCTGAAGAAGCCCTAAATATGGGCGAAACGTCGCGGCCCCACCCACAACAATAAAAAAGCCAACCTTATACTTTATATAACAAAGGCGAACCGGCTATTATTAATATATAAATAAATAAACACTATATTATATACCTAACCTAAATATAAATATACCTAACCTAAATATATATAGTAATACAAACCCTAACATGGAAGAAGTGCCAGGGGGATGCCCATCCCCAGGCTGGACCGTGCATTTCAGGGGACTAAGTAGTCCCCTGACCAAATCCTTAATCCTGACCAGCCAGTGCCGCCTGGGGGCTCATTGGACGTCCCCCTGGCACTTACTAAGCTAAACTAAGCTACCCTAACCCTCTCCCTCCCCCTAACCCTAACCCAAACCCTAATTGTGGCCTAACCCTAACCCCAGTCATAGCCCTAACCCTAACCCTAACCCTAACCCTAGCCCTAACCCTAACCCTAACCCTAACCCTAATCTCCTTTTCCCCGGTAATAAGCTCCCTGCCAGTTTAATTTCCGCATGTCCAAGGTCCATCCAGCCTTAGGAAAATTTACCATGCGAGGTACTCTACTGATAAGACTCCCAAATCGGGAGCACAGTTTTCCAGAATCCCCAATCAGGGATCTGATAGCATCTGGGAAAGGTGAAATGGGAATGGGAAGGGATAGAAAAGGAAAAAGGGAAAAGGTACAAGGGAAGGAGGAATTAGAGGCAAAATAATTGGCTTATAATTGGTTTATTTATTAATTATTAATTGGAAAACCTAAATTTAAAGGGAAAAGGCAAATTGAACATTTAAAAATACTTACCTGAGTTAACCTAAAAAAGGAACAATCATACTTACCTTAATGAAAAGTAAAAAACAAAATATACTTACCAGAAACCTAAAAAAGAAGGGGGTTAGACAAAATTCGTACGGAGAACACATCAGGGGGGAGTATAAACGGGAAGAGGATGAATTCAGGTTCAGTTGGCTCCTGACCATTGAGGAAGAACCATCTCCTCATTTACAGTGGTGGCATGCCTGAAGAAGCCCTAAATATGGGCGAAACGTCGCGGCCCCACCCACAACAATAAAAAAGCCAACCTTATACTTTATATAACAAAGGCGAACCGGCTATTATTAATATATAAATAAATAAACACTATATTATATACCTAACCTAAATATAAATATACCTAACCTAAATATATATAGTAATACAAACCCTAACATGGAAGAAGTGCCAGGGGGATGCCCATCCCCAGGCTGGACCGTGCATTTCAGGGGACTAAGTAGTCCCCTGACCAAATCCTTAATCCTGACCAGCCAGTGCCGCCTGGGGGCTCATTGGACGTCCCCCTGGCACTTACTAAGCTAAACTAAGCTACCCTAACCCTCTCCCTCCCCCTAACCCTAACCCAAACCCTAATTGTGGCCTAACCCTAACCCCAGTCATAGCCCTAACCCTAACCCTAACCCTAACCCTAGCCCTAACCCTAACCCTAACCCTAACCCTAATCTCCTTTTCCCCGGTAATAAGCTCCCTGCCAGTTTAATTTCCGCATGTCCAAGGTCCATCCAGCCTTAGGAAAATTTACCATGCGAGGTACTCTACTGATAAGACTCCCAAATCGGGAGCACAGTTTTCCAGAATCCCCAATCAGGGATCTGATAGCATCTGGGAAAGGTGAAATGGGAATGGGAAGGGATAGAAAAGGAAAAAGGGAAAAGGTACAAGGGAAGGAGGAATTAGAGGCAAAATAATTGGCTTATAATTGGTTTATTTATTAATTATTAATTGGAAAACCTAAATTTAAAGGGAAAAGGCAAATTGAACATTTAAAAATACTTACCTGAGTTAACCTAAAAAAGGAACAATCATACTTACCTTAATGAAAAGTAAAAAACAAAATATACTTACCAGAAACCTAAAAAAGAAGGGGGTTAGACAAAATTCGTACGGAGAACACATCAGGGGGGAGTATAAACGGGAAGAGGATGAATTCAGGTTCAGTTGGCTCCTGACCATTGAGGAAGAACCATCTCCTCATTTACAGTGGTGGCATGCCTGAAGAAGCCCTAAATATGGGCGAAACGTCGCGGCCCCACCCACAACAATAAAAAAGCCAACCTTATACTTTATATAACAAAGGCGAACCGGCTATTATTAATATATAAATAAATAAACACTATATTATATACCTAACCTAAATATAAATATACCTAACCTAAATATATATAGTAATACAAACCCTAACATGGAAGAAGTGCCAGGGGGATGCCCATCCCCAGGCTGGACCGTGCATTTCAGGGGACTAAGTAGTCCCCTGACCAAATCCTTAATCCTGACCAGCCAGTGCCGCCTGGGGGCTCATTGGACGTCCCCCTGGCACTTACTAAGCTAAACTAAGCTACCCTAACCCTCTCCCTCCCCCTAACCCTAACCCAAACCCTAATTGTGGCCTAACCCTAACCCCAGTCATAGCCCTAACCCTAACCCTAACCCTAACCCTAGCCCTAACCCTAACCCTAACCCTAACCCTAATCTCCTTTTCCCCGGTAATAAGCTCCCTGCCAGTTTAATTTCCGCATGTCCAAGGTCCATCCAGCCTTAGGAAAATTTACCATGCGAGGTACTCTACTGATAAGACTCCCAAATCGGGAGCACAGTTTTCCAGAATCCCCAATCAGGGATCTGATAGCATCTGGGAAAGGTGAAATGGGAATGGGAAGGGATAGAAAAGGAAAAAGGGAAAAGGTACAAGGGAAGGAGGAATTAGAGGCAAAATAATTGGCTTATAATTGGTTTATTTATTAATTATTAATTGGAAAACCTAAATTTAAAGGGAAAAGGCAAATTGAACATTTAAAAATACTTACCTGAGTTAACCTAAAAAAGGAACAATCATACTTACCTTAATGAAAAGTAAAAAACAAAATATACTTACCAGAAACCTAAAAAAGAAGGGGGTTAGACAAAATTCGTACGGAGAACACATCAGGGGGGAGTATAAACGGGAAGAGGATGAATTCAGGTTCAGTTGGCTCCTGACCATTGAGGAAGAACCATCTCCTCATTTACAGTGGTGGCATGCCTGAAGAAGCCCTAAATATGGGCGAAACGTCGCGGCCCCACCCACAACAATAAAAAAGCCAACCTTATACTTTATATAACAAAGGCGAACCGGCTATTATTAATATATAAATAAATAAACACTATATTATATACCTAACCTAAATATAAATATACCTAACCTAAATATATATAGTAATACAAACCCTAACATGGAAGAAGTGCCAGGGGGATGCCCATCCCCAGGCTGGACCGTGCATTTCAGGGGACTAAGTAGTCCCCTGACCAAATCCTTAATCCTGACCAGCCAGTGCCGCCTGGGGGCTCATTGGACGTCCCCCTGGCACTTACTAAGCTAAACTAAGCTACCCTAACCCTCTCCCTCCCCCTAACCCTAACCCAAACCCTAATTGTGGCCTAACCCTAACCCCAGTCATAGCCCTAACCCTAACCCTAACCCTAACCCTAGCCCTAACCCTAACCCTAACCCTAACCCTAATCTCCTTTTCCCCGGTAATAAGCTCCCTGCCAGTTTAATTTCCGCATGTCCAAGGTCCATCCAGCCTTAGGAAAATTTACCATGCGAGGTACTCTACTGATAAGACTCCCAAATCGGGAGCACAGTTTTCCAGAATCCCCAATCAGGGATCTGATAGCATCTGGGAAAGGTGAAATGGGAATGGGAAGGGATAGAAAAGGAAAAAGGGAAAAGGTACAAGGGAAGGAGGAATTAGAGGCAAAATAATTGGCTTATAATTGGTTTATTTATTAATTATTAATTGGAAAACCTAAATTTAAAGGGAAAAGGCAAATTGAACATTTAAAAATACTTACCTGAGTTAACCTAAAAAAGGAACAATCATACTTACCTTAATGAAAAGTAAAAAACAAAATATACTTACCAGAAACCTAAAAAAGAAGGGGGTTAGACAAAATTCGTACGGAGAACACATCAGGGGGGAGTATAAACGGGAAGAGGATGAATTCAGGTTCAGTTGGCTCCTGACCATTGAGGAAGAACCATCTCCTCATTTACAGTGGTGGCATGCCTGAAGAAGCCCTAAATATGGGCGAAACGTCGCGGCCCCACCCACAACAATAAAAAAGCCAACCTTATACTTTATATAACAAAGGCGAACCGGCTATTATTAATATATAAATAAATAAACACTATATTATATACCTAACCTAAATATAAATATACCTAACCTAAATATATATAGTAATACAAACCCTAACATGGAAGAAGTGCCAGGGGGATGCCCATCCCCAGGCTGGACCGTGCATTTCAGGGGACTAAGTAGTCCCCTGACCAAATCCTTAATCCTGACCAGCCAGTGCCGCCTGGGGGCTCATTGGACGTCCCCCTGGCACTTACTAAGCTAAACTAAGCTACCCTAACCCTCTCCCTCCCCCTAACCCTAACCCAAACCCTAATTGTGGCCTAACCCTAACCCCAGTCATAGCCCTAACCCTAACCCTAACCCTAACCCTAGCCCTAACCCTAACCCTAACCCTAACCCTAATCTCCTTTTCCCCGGTAATAAGCTCCCTGCCAGTTTAATTTCCGCATGTCCAAGGTCCATCCAGCCTTAGGAAAATTTACCATGCGAGGTACTCTACTGATAAGACTCCCAAATCGGGAGCACAGTTTTCCAGAATCCCCAATCAGGGATCTGATAGCATCTGGGAAAGGTGAAATGGGAATGGGAAGGGATAGAAAAGGAAAAAGGGAAAAGGTACAAGGGAAGGAGGAATTAGAGGCAAAATAATTGGCTTATAATTGGTTTATTTATTAATTATTAATTGGAAAACCTAAATTTAAAGGGAAAAGGCAAATTGAACATTTAAAAATACTTACCTGAGTTAACCTAAAAAAGGAACAATCATACTTACCTTAATGAAAAGTAAAAAACAAAATATACTTACCAGAAACCTAAAAAAGAAGGGGGTTAGACAAAATTCGTACGGAGAACACATCAGGGGGGAGTATAAACGGGAAGAGGATGAATTCAGGTTCAGTTGGCTCCTGACCATTGAGGAAGAACCATCTCCTCATTTACAGTGGTGGCATGCCTGAAGAAGCCCTAAATATGGGCGAAACGTCGCGGCCCCACCCACAACAATAAAAAAGCCAACCTTATACTTTATATAACAAAGGCGAACCGGCTATTATTAATATATAAATAAATAAACACTATATTATATACCTAACCTAAATATAAATATACCTAACCTAAATATATATAGTAATACAAACCCTAACATGGAAGAAGTGCCAGGGGGATGCCCATCCCCAGGCTGGACCGTGCATTTCAGGGGACTAAGTAGTCCCCTGACCAAATCCTTAATCCTGACCAGCCAGTGCCGCCTGGGGGCTCATTGGACGTCCCCCTGGCACTTACTAAGCTAAACTAAGCTACCCTAACCCTCTCCCTCCCCCTAACCCTAACCCAAACCCTAATTGTGGCCTAACCCTAACCCCAGTCATAGCCCTAACCCTAACCCTAACCCTAACCCTAGCCCTAACCCTAACCCTAACCCTAACCCTAATCTCCTTTTCCCCGGTAATAAGCTCCCTGCCAGTTTAATTTCCGCATGTCCAAGGTCCATCCAGCCTTAGGAAAATTTACCATGCGAGGTACTCTACTGATAAGACTCCCAAATCGGGAGCACAGTTTTCCAGAATCCCCAATCAGGGATCTGATAGCATCTGGGAAAGGTGAAATGGGAATGGGAAGGGATAGAAAAGGAAAAAGGGAAAAGGTACAAGGGAAGGAGGAATTAGAGGCAAAATAATTGGCTTATAATTGGTTTATTTATTAATTATTAATTGGAAAACCTAAATTTAAAGGGAAAAGGCAAATTGAACATTTAAAAATACTTACCTGAGTTAACCTAAAAAAGGAACAATCATACTTACCTTAATGAAAAGTAAAAAACAAAATATACTTACCAGAAACCTAAAAAAGAAGGGGGTTAGACAAAATTCGTACGGAGAACACATCAGGGGGGAGTATAAACGGGAAGAGGATGAATTCAGGTTCAGTTGGCTCCTGACCATTGAGGAAGAACCATCTCCTCATTTACAGTGGTGGCATGCCTGAAGAAGCCCTAAATATGGGCGAAACGTCGCGGCCCCACCCACAACAATAAAAAAGCCAACCTTATACTTTATATAACAAAGGCGAACCGGCTATTATTAATATATAAATAAATAAACACTATATTATATACCTAACCTAAATATAAATATACCTAACCTAAATATATATAGTAATACAAACCCTAACATGGAAGAAGTGCCAGGGGGATGCCCATCCCCAGGCTGGACCGTGCATTTCAGGGGACTAAGTAGTCCCCTGACCAAATCCTTAATCCTGACCAGCCAGTGCCGCCTGGGGGCTCATTGGACGTCCCCCTGGCACTTACTAAGCTAAACTAAGCTACCCTAACCCTCTCCCTCCCCCTAACCCTAACCCAAACCCTAATTGTGGCCTAACCCTAACCCCAGTCATAGCCCTAACCCTAACCCTAACCCTAACCCTAGCCCTAACCCTAACCCTAACCCTAACCCTAATCTCCTTTTCCCCGGTAATAAGCTCCCTGCCAGTTTAATTTCCGCATGTCCAAGGTCCATCCAGCCTTAGGAAAATTTACCATGCGAGGTACTCTACTGATAAGACTCCCAAATCGGGAGCACAGTTTTCCAGAATCCCCAATCAGGGATCTGATAGCATCTGGGAAAGGTGAAATGGGAATGGGAAGGGATAGAAAAGGAAAAAGGGAAAAGGTACAAGGGAAGGAGGAATTAGAGGCAAAATAATTGGCTTATAATTGGTTTATTTATTAATTATTAATTGGAAAACCTAAATTTAAAGGGAAAAGGCAAATTGAACATTTAAAAATACTTACCTGAGTTAACCTAAAAAAGGAACAATCATACTTACCTTAATGAAAAGTAAAAAACAAAATATACTTACCAGAAACCTAAAAAAGAAGGGGGTTAGACAAAATTCGTACGGAGAACACATCAGGGGGGAGTATAAACGGGAAGAGGATGAATTCAGGTTCAGTTGGCTCCTGACCATTGAGGAAGAACCATCTCCTCATTTACAGTGGTGGCATGCCTGAAGAAGCCCTAAATATGGGCGAAACGTCGCGGCCCCACCCACAACAATAAAAAAGCCAACCTTATACTTTATATAACAAAGGCGAACCGGCTATTATTAATATATAAATAAATAAACACTATATTATATACCTAACCTAAATATAAATATACCTAACCTAAATATATATAGTAATACAAACCCTAACATGGAAGAAGTGCCAGGGGGATGCCCATCCCCAGGCTGGACCGTGCATTTCAGGGGACTAAGTAGTCCCCTGACCAAATCCTTAATCCTGACCAGCCAGTGCCGCCTGGGGGCTCATTGGACGTCCCCCTGGCACTTACTAAGCTAAACTAAGCTACCCTAACCCTCTCCCTCCCCCTAACCCTAACCCAAACCCTAATTGTGGCCTAACCCTAACCCCAGTCATAGCCCTAACCCTAACCCTAACCCTAACCCTAGCCCTAACCCTAACCCTAACCCTAACCCTAATCTCCTTTTCCCCGGTAATAAGCTCCCTGCCAGTTTAATTTCCGCATGTCCAAGGTCCATCCAGCCTTAGGAAAATTTACCATGCGAGGTACTCTACTGATAAGACTCCCAAATCGGGAGCACAGTTTTCCAGAATCCCCAATCAGGGATCTGATAGCATCTGGGAAAGGTGAAATGGGAATGGGAAGGGATAGAAAAGGAAAAAGGGAAAAGGTACAAGGGAAGGAGGAATTAGAGGCAAAATAATTGGCTTATAATTGGTTTATTTATTAATTATTAATTGGAAAACCTAAATTTAAAGGGAAAAGGCAAATTGAACATTTAAAAATACTTACCTGAGTTAACCTAAAAAAGGAACAATCATACTTACCTTAATGAAAAGTAAAAAACAAAATATACTTACCAGAAACCTAAAAAAGAAGGGGGTTAGACAAAATTCGTACGGAGAACACATCAGGGGGGAGTATAAACGGGAAGAGGATGAATTCAGGTTCAGTTGGCTCCTGACCATTGAGGAAGAACCATCTCCTCATTTACAGTGGTGGCATGCCTGAAGAAGCCCTAAATATGGGCGAAACGTCGCGGCCCCACCCACAACAATAAAAAAGCCAACCTTATACTTTATATAACAAAGGCGAACCGGCTATTATTAATATATAAATAAATAAACACTATATTATATACCTAACCTAAATATAAATATACCTAACCTAAATATATATAGTAATACAAACCCTAACATGGAAGAAGTGCCAGGGGGATGCCCATCCCCAGGCTGGACCGTGCATTTCAGGGGACTAAGTAGTCCCCTGACCAAATCCTTAATCCTGACCAGCCAGTGCCGCCTGGGGGCTCATTGGACGTCCCCCTGGCACTTACTAAGCTAAACTAAGCTACCCTAACCCTCTCCCTCCCCCTAACCCTAACCCAAACCCTAATTGTGGCCTAACCCTAACCCCAGTCATAGCCCTAACCCTAACCCTAACCCTAACCCTAGCCCTAACCCTAACCCTAACCCTAACCCTAATCTCCTTTTCCCCGGTAATAAGCTCCCTGCCAGTTTAATTTCCGCATGTCCAAGGTCCATCCAGCCTTAGGAAAATTTACCATGCGAGGTACTCTACTGATAAGACTCCCAAATCGGGAGCACAGTTTTCCAGAATCCCCAATCAGGGATCTGATAGCATCTGGGAAAGGTGAAATGGGAATGGGAAGGGATAGAAAAGGAAAAAGGGAAAAGGTACAAGGGAAGGAGGAATTAGAGGCAAAATAATTGGCTTATAATTGGTTTATTTATTAATTATTAATTGGAAAACCTAAATTTAAAGGGAAAAGGCAAATTGAACATTTAAAAATACTTACCTGAGTTAACCTAAAAAAGGAACAATCATACTTACCTTAATGAAAAGTAAAAAACAAAATATACTTACCAGAAACCTAAAAAAGAAGGGGGTTAGACAAAATTCGTACGGAGAACACATCAGGGGGGAGTATAAACGGGAAGAGGATGAATTCAGGTTCAGTTGGCTCCTGACCATTGAGGAAGAACCATCTCCTCATTTACAGTGGTGGCATGCCTGAAGAAGCCCTAAATATGGGCGAAACGTCGCGGCCCCACCCACAACAATAAAAAAGCCAACCTTATACTTTATATAACAAAGGCGAACCGGCTATTATTAATATATAAATAAATAAACACTATATTATATACCTAACCTAAATATAAATATACCTAACCTAAATATATATAGTAATACAAACCCTAACATGGAAGAAGTGCCAGGGGGATGCCCATCCCCAGGCTGGACCGTGCATTTCAGGGGACTAAGTAGTCCCCTGACCAAATCCTTAATCCTGACCAGCCAGTGCCGCCTGGGGGCTCATTGGACGTCCCCCTGGCACTTACTAAGCTAAACTAAGCTACCCTAACCCTCTCCCTCCCCCTAACCCTAACCCAAACCCTAATTGTGGCCTAACCCTAACCCCAGTCATAGCCCTAACCCTAACCCTAACCCTAACCCTAGCCCTAACCCTAACCCTAACCCTAACCCTAATCTCCTTTTCCCCGGTAATAAGCTCCCTGCCAGTTTAATTTCCGCATGTCCAAGGTCCATCCAGCCTTAGGAAAATTTACCATGCGAGGTACTCTACTGATAAGACTCCCAAATCGGGAGCACAGTTTTCCAGAATCCCCAATCAGGGATCTGATAGCATCTGGGAAAGGTGAAATGGGAATGGGAAGGGATAGAAAAGGAAAAAGGGAAAAGGTACAAGGGAAGGAGGAATTAGAGGCAAAATAATTGGCTTATAATTGGTTTATTTATTAATTATTAATTGGAAAACCTAAATTTAAAGGGAAAAGGCAAATTGAACATTTAAAAATACTTACCTGAGTTAACCTAAAAAAGGAACAATCATACTTACCTTAATGAAAAGTAAAAAACAAAATATACTTACCAGAAACCTAAAAAAGAAGGGGGTTAGACAAAATTCGTACGGAGAACACATCAGGGGGGAGTATAAACGGGAAGAGGATGAATTCAGGTTCAGTTGGCTCCTGACCATTGAGGAAGAACCATCTCCTCATTTACAGTGGTGGCATGCCTGAAGAAGCCCTAAATATGGGCGAAACGTCGCGGCCCCACCCACAACAATAAAAAAGCCAACCTTATACTTTATATAACAAAGGCGAACCGGCTATTATTAATATATAAATAAATAAACACTATATTATATACCTAACCTAAATATAAATATACCTAACCTAAATATATATAGTAATACAAACCCTAACATGGAAGAAGTGCCAGGGGGATGCCCATCCCCAGGCTGGACCGTGCATTTCAGGGGACTAAGTAGTCCCCTGACCAAATCCTTAATCCTAACCCTAACCCTAACCCTAACCCTAACCCTAACCCTAACCCTAACCCCTAACCCTAACCCTAACCCTAACCCTAACCCTAACCCTAACCCTAACCCTAACCCTAACCCTAACCCCTAA
>CM060471.1:27119888-27159888 GCA_030544235.1 Lepturacanthus savala | reverse complement strand
CCAATGTCCAACTACTGTTATACTTATTGCAGGCGACCGCAGTTCGATTCCAACAGTGGCCTTTTTTTGCACATAATCCCCCCCTCTCTCTGTCACCCTTTGCTGTCTATCTCGGGTCATTTTTTTTTTATCATATTGGTATAATAAGCCCCAAAAAATAAGTCAAAAAACAAAGGAATACATCATTGAGATTTATTTATTTATTTATAACTGTTATTTTGACAGTGACAAAGTATTGAATTGAATCGAATTTAAGAACTCACCTTTGCAGTTGTGCTGCTTTTGAAATAACCCACTATTCTGCGGGATTGTGCCCTGATATCATTCAGCACCGGGTTATCATCAAGAGCCTTTTTCACGCACAGGTTCACACAGTGTGCCACACAGTGGGAATGGCGCACATTAAGTTCCTTGGCACACGCTACCATATTAGCTGCACCATCAGTCACAAGGCCTGTATTTTTGTGGGTTATCCCCCACTGTGACATCAGTGCTGCTTTTGCTCTAGCCAAATTCTCAGCTGTGTGCGACTGAGGGAAATGCTGCACCCCTAAAACAACAGACTGTAGTGAGGTGCTTGCATCTATGAAATGGCATGTGACAGCCAGATATGAGTCAGTGTTCATAGACGTCCACGTATCTGTTGTCAGGCTAACAGCTGTAGCCTGTGACACAGAGGCTACGGCCTTCTCCTTGGACATCTTGTAGCGCTCCTCCACCATGGCTTTCAAAGTCTGAAAGAGAGAACATTCTTAGCAAATATTGGAAAATGCTTCATGTACTCATATACATTATAAATAAAGTACCTCTAATCTAATATACATACCTGCCTTGTGGGGAGAACATAGTTGGAGTTCAAAGCTTGAACAAGCTTTCTGAACCCCACATCCTCCACAATAGTGAAGGGCTGTGAGTCCAAGATGACCATGTCAACCAAGGCCTCATCCACAGTTCTCTTCTCTCCTGATTAAATAAGTACACAAAATAATTTTAAAAATACAATAATATAGTAATAGACACTTATAGTAAAGACACTTAAGCTACCCAGCTTACCTGAGCTTGGTTGAGCGGCCTCCTTGTTCTCATGCAGAGCTCTGTAATGTCTCAGCATAGATGAAGTGTTATTGTTGTATCCAAGCTCCTTGGAACACAACAGACACTTCACCTTTTAAAAGAATGTGGAAGATGGATATTAGTAAGGGTGGTGCAATACAAATTCATATTAATATGTATTTATAATTTTTAGTTTATATAATAAAATAAAAATATAAACTTTATATTACAAAAAAACAAAAAAACTAAATTATTATACCTTAGTATCCAAGATCAGCTCAAAATGCTGCCACACAGGAGAAAATCTCTTTCTTGCTGGCTCCATGACCAGAACAAAAAAGTTGGAAGCAATGATAATAAGTTCTGCACACAAATAAACCACTAGCACACAAGGTGAGGGGACCTCCATTGCGTTTGTGGGGCACCTATATTTCGATTTGCGCGCGAAGCCACGAAGCATCCTGAACCGGTCACGTGGGGGGCCGGTTCGCGAGGCCTCGAACGTCACCACATACGTCATCAACACACGCCTCGATACGCGCTTCACGAAAATCACCCTGGATTACTCGACACACGCTTCGAAGCCTCGACACAGTAGGACACATCACTACATTTTATCCACTCAAAGATATTAACTTCCTACTTTTCCCACAATCCCTTGCAACTAAACTAATGACCATTTTAATCTTCCCACACAACTAAAGGACAATTCAGCTTGAACCAACCTTTCTTGGATTTAACATATATCTTGTCATCTATACCTGGAAAATAACATTTATAAAACCACTCTATCAAAAATAAAAAGAATAGAGATGTAAACGATATACATTCTCTCCTTCCGACCATCATATATTCACCTGGAATCTTTTCTCATTAAAAACCCTTTCCGTGGATAAAAACAATAACCGCTTCAACCTTAATTTTAATAAAAATAGCTTAATACTTTTCATACAATCCCCTAGAATTTAACTAACGGCCAATTGAAGGGATATCTTCCTACACGATTAAAGGACAATTCCTCTGAAAACCAACAATTCTCTTGAATTCAATATAAACCTGGTCCAAAATAGAATAAAAAATATGAATTATTAAAACTCATTTTTTATCCCTCTCTATTTTTCCTCCTTCCGTTCTCCACTTTAACCCATAAAATGTACACATCCTTTTCCCCACAATCCCTTACTTCTCAACTAACGAGCCCTTTAAAGTATACCCCTCCACACAATTTATGGACAATTCCTCTGTACAATACAAACATGACCTTTCTCTAAAGATTAAAATTAAAAATAAAAACCCTCTCCGCTTAACCAATTTCACAAAAAGGTTCCACTACATATGACGACACTAACCATTCCCATCATTTTTTTAATTTTCTCCACACCCTGACCGAAAGAGATAATACAAAAGAAACAGCCCCCCCTCTCTTTTTTTTCTTCCTGGAACCCTGAGTGAGAGGGACGTCACTGTAGAGGACCTGCCATAACAATTCACATTACTAGCTGAAGTGTAATAAACACAATCATTGTCAAAAAGAAACACTTTTTCTGCTGATTAACTTTTTGTTGCGGTTGTCTAATTAAAATCTCTCTCACCAAATAAATGACAACTTCTATTCTCTTAAACACAAATAAATAGTATGAACATCCTGTTTTTCCCACAATCCTATATGATTAAACTAACGGCAATTTTAACACATAGCTTCCCACGCAATCAAAGCACAATTCCTCTAAAAACCAACCATTGCCTTGAACTCAACATAAACTTCGTCCAAAATAAAATAAATAAAAATGATTTTTTTTTATTCCTCCCTGACCCTCCTTTCTCATTTTTTAACCTGTAGAATATACATTTATTAAATTATCTCTTCCTAAAAAAATTAAAGAAATACATTCTCAACTATCGAATGATTTAAACATTATCCTTCTCTCTGGATCATGTGACCACGACTCTCATTCCAAGTCACACCTTGAATTGGAATGAGAGTCGTTACCACAACGACTCTCATCCAAATTCACACCTTGAAGGGTGACCTATGTGACCCTTTGTTATGGGATGGGAGGTGTGGTCTATAGCTCCACCCTCTGTGATCCAGAGATATAGCTCCTGGTTTCCATCATCAGGCTAGAAATGAAGAAGCCTTTCGGATGAAAGGTGAACCGTCTTCAAGCTCAAAGAAAAAGTCCAGTTGCCTACTTTTTAAAAACCCATTGACTCTCTACTTAACATCTTCCACAAAAAGATCCCACTACATATGACGTCACTAACCATTTCCTCTCCTTCCAATCTCTCCACACCCTGACTGAAAGGACAGTTCAAAAGAGCCCCTTTCCCCGCCCCCTTTTATTCCTTCTCCGCACCCTGAGTGAGAGGGGTGTCGCTATAGATGACATGACATGACAATGACCTCAAGGTGACATGAATCCAGCTCAATCCTTGTCAAAAAACAAATAAACTCTGCTGTATATTTTTACTTGTCATTATTTTCTCATTTAAAATCCATGAATATTTAACCATTTTATCCACTCAAAGATATCAACTTCTTACTTTTCCCACAATTCCTTGCAACTAAACTAACAGCAATTTTAATTAAGATCTCCCCACACATTTAAAGGACAGTTCCACATAAAACCAACCTTTCTTGGATTTAACACATATCTTGCCCATCTATACCTGTAAAATAACAAACCAACACAAAAAACACAAAAAATATAAAAAAATATAAAAATAAAATAAAAATACATTCCCTCCCCCACAATCCCTTACATTTTAACTAACACAAATAACTTTTAGAATAATAATTCTAAAATAACTTTTAGAAGACTTTTTATAAGATCTTTTTTATTAAGAACAGAAAGAGGATCGCAGCCTCGGTGGTTGCCGAGGCAAAAACTCGGGCGTGGGAGGAGTTCGGTGAGGCCATGGAGAAAGACTTTCGAACGGCTTCGAGGAAGTTCTGGACCACCATTCGGCGTCTCAGGAGGGGAAAGCGGCGCACCGTTGACACTGTGTTCAGTGGAGACGGGGTGCTGCTGACCTCGACTCGGGACGTCCTGGATCGGTGGGGGGAATACTTCGAAGACCTCCTCAATCCCACCAGCACGTCTTCTGTTGAAGAAGCAGAGTCTGGGGGATCAGTGGGGGACTCGCCTTTCTCTGGGGCTGAGATCGCCGAGGTAGTCAAAAAGCTCCTCGGCGGCAAGGCCCCGGGGGTGGATGAGATTCGCCCTGAGTTCCTCAAGGCTCTGGATGTTGTAGGGCTGTCTTGGTTGACACGTCTCTGCAACATCGCGTGGACATCGGGGGCAGTGCCTCTGGACTGGCAAACCGGGGTGGTGGTTCCCCTTTATAAAAGGGGGGACCAGAGGGTGTGTTCCAACTATAGAGGGATCACACTCCTCAGCCTCCCTGGGAAAGTCTATTCGGGGGTACTGGAGAGGAGGGTCCGTAAGATAGTCGAACCTCGGATTCAGGAGGAGCAGTGTGGTTTTCGTCCTGGTCGTGGAACTGTGGACCAGCTCTATACCCTTAGCAGGGTGCTTGAGGGTGCGTGGGAGTTCGCCCAACCAGTCTACATGTGTTTTGTGGATCTGGAGAAGGCGTTCGACCGTGTCCCTCGGGCAGTCCTGTGGGGGGTGCTCCGGGAGTATGGGGTCCCGGACCCGTTGACACGGGCTGTCCGGCCCCTGTACTCTCGGTGCCAGAGCTTGGTCCGCATTGCCGGTAATAAGACAAACTTGTTTCCAGTGGGGGTTGGACTCCGTCAGGGCTGCCCTTTGTCACCGATTCTGTTCATAACTTTTATGGACAGAATTTCTAGGCGCAGCCAGGGCGTCGAGGGGCTGCGGTTTGGTGGCCTCAGGATTGGGTCGTTGCTATTTGCGGACGATCTGGTCCTGTTGGCTTCATCGAGCCGTGACCTTCAGCTCTCACTGGAGCAGTTCGCAGCCGAGTGTGAAGCGGCTGGGATGAGAATCAGCACCTCCAAATCCGAGGCCATGGTTCTGGACCGGAAAAGGGTGGAGTGTCGACTCCAGGTCGGGGATGAGATCCTGCCTCAAGTGGAGGAGTTCAAGTATCTCGGGGTCTTGTTCACGAGTGGGGGGAGGATGGAGCGGGAGATTGACCGGCGGATCGGTGCGGCGTCTGCAGTGATGCGGGCCCTGCATCGGTCTGTCGTGGTGAAGAAGGAGCTGAGCCGAAAGGCGAGGCTCCTGATTTACCAGTCAATCTACGTTCCTACCCTCACCTATGGTCACGAGCTTTGGGTAGTGACCGAAAGAACGAGATCGCGAATACAAGCGGCCGAAATGGGTTTCCTTCGCCGGGTGGCTGGGCTCTCCCTTAGAGATAGGGTGAGAAGCTCGGTCATCCGCGAGGAGCTCAGAGTAGAACCGCTGCTCCTCCACATCGAGAGGAGCCAGTTGAGGTGGCTCGGGCATCTAGTGAGGATGCCTCCTGGACGCCTCCCTGGGGAGGTGTTCCGGGCACGTCCCTCCGGGCGGCGGCCCCGGGGAAGACCCAGGACACGCTGGAGAGACTATGTCTCTCGGGTGGTCTGGGAACGCCTTGGGGTCCCCCCGGAAGAGCTGGAGGAAGTAGCTGGGGAGAGGGAAGTCTGGGCTTCCCTGCTGAAGCTGCTGCCCCCGCGACCCGATTACGGATAAGCGGAAGAAGACGAGACGAGACGAGAAAGAGGAGAGAGATAGAAAGAGATAAAAAGAGAGAAACAATGACAAATTGTTCCATTTCCCATTAACGCTCTTAAATGTAAATTTTATTACACACTAAAATTATTTATTGGCTATTATTAATTATTCCTCATTTGTTACAAACATATTACAAATACTTCTAGTTAACAACGAAATATAAAACCTGATAAATATATAAGATATATAAACTAAAATTAAATCAGAAACTTAAAAATTCCTTCTACCATCTAACCCTCTACCCGAATAAATTATTATAATCATTTGAATAATCTCCAAACGGTTTAACAGCCAAAATTGAACCTGGGCCTAACGATTCCCCCTCATCTCCCATCCTTCCCACCCCACACCCTACTTCAATTTCTCCCACTTCAGTTTTTCTCACTATTTTCCTAACTCCTGGCTAAAATTAAAACCTTCAAAACTTCGTGAAAGTATGATACAATAAAAGTAAACTTTTTCAATAAAAGCCTCTATGTTTCTTCTGGTATCCCAATTATTTAATGGCAAATTTCAACCCTATTTATACTTGCATGAAATGTATTCTGTCTCTATATCCAATCATTTCCTTTTAGGTTTTACATTTCATTCTCACACTACCTTTCTAATGTTTTAAATAAAAGATTTTTAACCCTAACCCTATTAATCCTAACCTGAATTTCTAACCCTAACCCCACCCTCTAACCCCAATAACAATCAAAATAAGTCAGTCAAAATAAAAAAAATTATATAGATTTATAATGGGACAAGAAAGGGGCTAAAAATTTTAATTCATAAAAAATATTCAAAACTATAAAAAATTTACTAACCCTAACCCCTACTTTAGATTATATAGATTTGACACCCCCCTCTAAAACAAGAAAAACTTTTTTTCCCGGCACCCTCACACAGGGGGCACGTCAGTTTAATGAGGAGAGGAGAGAAAAAGACACCACACCTTTCATCAAGGGAACTACCCACCTAGAGCTGGTGACTCCAACTCCTCTTATTGAGTTGAGCCACCCACTAAAACTAGGTTTCCCTCAAAATTTGCGATTGTCTGATCCCTGGGACTGTGCGGTGTATGGAGTACAGGGATCATAACCAATACCTCTTGGGATTCCCAGGGGAAACAGGGAGGCAACACTTCAGTGTGGCTGGCTCTGTTTATCCGATCCCTAAAGGTGACTAGGAAGGCAACGCTCGGTCGGAGCTGGTCCAGATCACCTCACGGGGGGAACTCTTTGCAGGGTAGCTAGCTCCCTTAGCAACCCTTTTTTCCCCAAATATTACGCAAATTCCCCGCTTACTCAATGTTGAAATAGATTTTCTTAGTTGTTCTAATTAGGATCTATAAAATAGGACCTATTCGAAGACCCTAAGTCTAAAATCCAATGGACACACGCCAGGGATTTGATCACCCCTGATGGGCCAGCCTCAGGTTAGGGTGTTTAGTTTAATGGCCTAAACACCCGTCTGACCCTGAGGAAACTACTGATGTGTACCCAAATTTAGCTTCCCTGAATCTTTAGCTGATCTCCACCAAACCTTAGATATCTCAGGCATAGGCTCTAACCCTAACCCTAGCTCTAACCATAACCTTACCCCTAACCTTAACCCTGACCCCAAACCCTAACCCCAATCCACGCCCTAACCACAACCCTTACCAACCCTACACCCCTTATTTATTTTATTAAAAATATATTTTTTTATATACATATCCTTTTTAAAAGAAACAACGTATATAAAAAATACAAATAACATTTTATTAAAATTCATAAAATTATAATTGATAAATAATTTAAATTCTTAAACATGGGTATCAAATATTAAGAATTTTAAAAAATATATACTTGTATACATCAGGTTGGACTTCAATCAGGCTGCGGTTAGCCGGGCAGCCACGAAGAGGATCTCCTCTTGGACTGCCCTGATCTCTCTTGATTCCTTGATACTTGGAGATTATAACAACATGGTAATAAACATATTTAATCGGTCACCTTGTGTTATTGGACATCCGGTCGGACTTCAGTTGAGCCGTGGTCAGCTCGGCTGCCGCAAAGAGGTCCTCTGCTGCTTGGCTGCTCTCCTTCTTGATTCCTTTATACTTGGAGATTATAATAACATAATAAATATAGATTTAATTAGCTTCCTTGTGTTACGGGACATCCAGTCGGACTTCAGTTGAGCCGTGGTCAGCTCGGCTGCCGCGAAGAGGTCCTCCTCTGCTGCTTGGCTTCTCATGAGGAATGAGAACAAAGTCCCACTTGATTCCTTGATACTTGGAGATTATAATATAGTAATAAACATATTTAATCGGTCACCTTGTGTTATTGGACATCCGGTCGGACTTCAGTTGAGCCGTGGTCAGCTCGGCTGCCGCGAAGAGGTCCTCCTCTGCTGCTTGGCTTCTCATGAGGAATGAGAACAAAGTCCCTCTTGATTCCTTGATACTTGGAGATTATAACAACATGGTAATAAACAGATTTAATCGGTCACCTTATGTTATTGGACATCCGGTCGGACTTCAGTTGAGCCGTGGTCAGCTCGGCTGCCGCGAAGAGGTCCTCCTCTGCTGCTTGGCTGCTCTCCTTGATTCCTTTATACTTGGAGATTATAATAACATAATAAATATAGATTTAATTAGCTTCCTTGTGTTATTGGACATCCGGTCGGACTTCAGTTGAGCCGTGGTCAGCTCGGCTGCCGCGAAGAGGTCCTCTGCCGCTTGGCTGCTCTCCTTCTTGATTCCTTTATACTTGGAGATTATAATAACATAATAAATATAGATTTAATTAGCTTCCTTGTGTTACGGGACATCCAGTCGGACTTCAGTTGAGCCGTGGTCAGCTCGGCTGCCGCGAAGAGGTCCTCCTCTGCTGCTTGGCTTCTCATGAGGAATGAGAACAAAGTCCCACTTGATTCCTTGATACTTGGAGATTATAATATAGTAATAAACATATTTAATCGGTCACCTTGTGTTATTGGACATCCGGTCGGACTTCAGTTGAGCCGTGGTCAGCTCGGCTGCCGCGAAGAGGTCCTCTGCTGCTTGGCTTGAGGAATGAGAACAAAGTCCCTCTTGATTCCTTGATACTTGGAGATTATAACATGGTAATAAACAGATTTAATCGGTCACCTTGTGTTATTGGACATCCGGTCGGACTTCAGTTGAGCCGTGGTCAGCTCGGCTGCCGCGAAGAGGTCCTCCTCTGCTGCTTGGCTGCTCTCCTTCTTGATTCCTTTATACTTGGAGATTATAATAACATAATAAATATAGATTTAATTAGCTTCCTTGTGTTATTGGACATCCGGTCGGACTTCAGTTGAGCCGTGGTCAGCTCGGCTGCCGCGAAGAGGTCCTCCTCTGCTGCTTGGCTGCTCTCCTTCTTGATTCCTTTATACTTGGAGATTATAATAACATAATAAATATAGATTTAATTAGCTTCCTTGTGTTACGGGACATCCAGTCGGACTTCAGTTGAGCCGTGGTCAGCTTGACTGCCGCGAAGAGGTCCTCCTCTGCTGCTTGGCTTCTCATGAGGAATGAGAACAAAGTCCCACTTGATTCCTTGATACTTGGAGATTATAATATAGTAATAAACATATTTAATCGGTCACCTTGTGTTATTGGACATCCGGTCGGACTTCAGTTGAGCCGTGGTCAGCTCAGCTGCCGCGAAGAGGTCCTCCTCTGCTGCTTGGCTTCTCATGAGGAATGAGAACAAAGTCCCTCTTGATTCCTTGATACTTGGAGATGATAACAAATATAAATTTAATTAGCTTCCTTGTGTTACGGGACATATTATAACAACATAATATAGATTTAATTAGCTTCCTTGTGTTATTGGACATCCGGTCGGACTTCACTTGAGCCGTGGTCAGCTCGGCTGCCGCGAAGAGGTCCTCCTCTGCTGCTTGGCTGGTCTCCTTCTTGATTCCTTTATACTTGGAGATTATAATAACATAATATAGATTTAATTAGCTTCCTTGTGTTATTGGACATCCGGTCGGACTTCAGTTGAGCCGTGGTCAGCTCGGCTGCCGCGAAGAGGTCCTCCTCTGCTGCTTGGCTGCTCTCCTTCTTGATTCCTTGATACTTGGAGATTATAATAACGTAATAACGTAGCTTCCTTGTGGTCTTGGACATCCGGTCGGACTTCAGTTGAGCCGTGGTCAGCTCAGCTGCCGCGAAGAGACTCCTCTGCTGCTTGGCTGCTCTCCTTCCTGATTCCTCCACTAGGAGACACAATAATAACCACCAATTATGATTTGAATCCTTAGAACAAGGAACTAACAAATCCCCCCCCACCTCTCCCTTTTCTATCCACTTTAGGAGCCAGCGGTGGTGGACATTAATAAGTTTCGAGGAGAGTGCAATTCGGTGTTCATATCACCCAAACTTTGGCTTCCCGTAGAGGGTTGCACGGGATATGTTCCTCGTTAACATTCCCAAACTTAACCCCAACCCCAGTTGTATAGCCCTAACCCTAATTCTCTCCTTTCCCCGAAAATAAGTCCTATGAGGACATTGCATTCCGCATGGCCAAGGTCTAGTCCCGCCTATGGCAAAATCAGCATGCGAGGTACATTTACTGTAAGACTCGCCAAATAGGGAGCACAGTCAGCCGAATCCCCAATTAGGGATCAGACCTTCCGGGAAAGGGAGAACAGGAGTGGGAATGGGAAAAAGGAACAAGGGAGGGAGGGACTAGGAACAAATTTGACATTGATTGGTGGCAGAATAATTGATCTAATTAATTACACCTAATTGGAAAAACCTAAACAAAAGGAATAAGTTAAATTAAACATTAAGACCAAATTTGTACTTACCTGGAAGAACCTAAAAAAGGAAAAATTAAAAAATATACTTACCTTAAACCTAAAAGGAAAAAGTTAAACATTAAAACCAATTGGTACTTACCTGGAAAAACCTAAAAAAAAAAAAAAAGGAAAAGTTAAAATATACCTACCTGAAACCTAAAAGGAAGGTTTAGTTGGCTCCTGGCATGAGTAGAAGCAAGAGCTCCTCAGCAGTATAATGGCAAGCCTGAAATGGTGAAATGTTGTGGCACCACAGCTATGACACCTAATTAAAAGCCAATTTGTACATTATATACCAAAGGTGAACTGGCTAATTAAATAACTAGATAATATACCCTAAATATAGGCATGAAATAGCCCTAATATTGGAGGAAGTGCCAGGGGGATGCCCATCCCCATGGTAGGACCGTGCACTCCAGGGGACCATTTGGTCCCCTGCTTTAATTCCCTCACCTAACCCCACTCCATATGGCCATTTTTTAGATTTTGTAAAAGACTATTGGAAACTGGAGACGGGCGGTCCTACCAGGGGAAGGACAGTGCACCACCCGGCTCCTACGGGAGATGGGATCCCTTTCACTTTCCTAACCCCAACCCCTAACCCTAGCATAACGAGTTTGCCAACAGTAAATAAATACAATTTTTGCAAGAAATAGATGGAAATGTGTATAGATTTAAAATGTGTGTGTATATAAATTGCATATTTGTTCATGACCATAGAATTGTAATGAATCACATTCATATGTTGGTCTGTCAGGGTTCATGGTTAGGACCCTGGAGCAGAGAGATGAACATAAGCCAGAGGTTAAGTAGAGAATAGTCTTTATTATTGACAGCAGCAGGGACTGGTGGAGAAATCAGGAGTTCAGAGCAGATGTGGTGTGTGCAGGAGCGAGGCTTGGTCCAACGTCAGACGTCACCGAGGGAGTGTGGGGAGAAGACAGCAAGCGAGAACCAGGCTCACAGAGGCAGGAGCAGGCAGAACTGGAGTGATAAGAGAAAAGAGTTACTGGAGGTCACAAGGCGCAAAAACCCAGGAAGGTCATTAGGAGAGCCAAGCATGAAGACAAAGTATGTGGAACTATCTGGAAAGAAGTGCAAGAGCCAGTGATTATATACTGGAGTTGATCTGAATGGTCAACAGTGTGCCCTTAAACACTATGCCTTGTCTCTACTAAAAAGGGAGTGCAAATAGTACGACCGTTTAATTCTAATTAAACTATAGGTCAAATCTTCTAAAATAAAGCATTCATAATGTCTGTTTCCAGAAACTTTAATCCAAGTAGTCAAAACCATACAGCATTTAAAAAAAAAAAAAAAAAAAAAAAAAAAAAAAAAAAAAACCTACTGGTAATTCTTACCCTTTTAATGGCTGATGCTTCTTCCACTTCCTTGACCCTCTGTTTCTTTTAATGTTTCTGACCCTGGGGTACATAAAAGTAAATTTTATATAACTAAATTTCATACATAAACATCTTTACCTGTAAGCAGTACGTGAATATGTGATTGATTTTATTACCATAATACCACTGACAGTTGGTTTCTACTTGTATCTTTGAAAACAAGAGCACTTCTTAGACAGCATAACCTACATTTCTTGGACACCAATTACCCAATGAACATGCATGTTTAAGTAGTGTTTGTGTGTGGGGGATGTGCTGATCACATTATGTCCCCTCATGGTTGAGCTTGAATTGCCTTCTTACCTCCTGAAGATCAGGTACAGCATCTGACATTTTCTCTGAGATCTAGTAAAAAGAAAAGGCACATTTTATAAATGAGCACTTTTTGGTACCTTATGTGCACAAACATGCAGTCAGTGCTAAGACTTAAATATAAATACACATAATTTACATACATCTTGGACTGTCACTCCAGCTTCGTCAAAAACCATATGTACAAGTTGCACACAGAATTTGAAATTGTCCTGGGCAATCCATCTGAAAGCATCAAAGATACCCTCAAACACTAAATGCCAGAAACAGGCTATTGGGAATATGTAATTTTCCTTTCACATTGTCAGAATGAGAACAGTAGCCAGACCTTGAAAATGCTGGTAAACATACACAACCTTTGGATTCCTTTAAGTTAAAAAAGGGGGGATTTTAGTCTGCCATTAAGGGCTTAGCCATTTGGAATTTGTTCTTTAAGGAAATACCCCTGGAAAAAAAAAAAAAAAAAAGAGATTTATATTCAATATTTGAAATATGTTATAACACTGGAATCATTTATATATGCAACTTAGAAAGTTACATTAACCCTTGAAAACTTTGATAAAGACTAATAACCCTAACCCACCTGTCAATTTTGGTGGGAATAGTGGACCTGAGATTACTCACATCGTCCCCATAGAAGTGGAAATAACCAACTCCAAATTGATAAAATTTGGATTTGAGCATCTTCTGTACAATAAAAATGCAACCAAGTGCTTTACAGGATAACATGGGAAAGTAATGAAGCCCCACATAGACACAGATGTAGAAATACTTTAAAAGTACTGTTTTGGACCAAGCACTTTCAGGAGTCTGACCTCCTGTTTCAAAAATACAATAACCACATTCAAAATGAATACAAGGAGGTAAAACCCTTAACACCACCACAAACGGTACCCACAGAAAGTGTTTACATTTCAGTCAACTGGTACAATTTCTGTAAAAATGTTTTTTAAAGATTGGACAAATGGGCACCAAAGTTGAGGGGTGAGTCAGAGATAGGCTTGGGCTAGATATTAAATCTGAGTGTTTGAGGTTAGGATAATCTACTGGATTGGGTCAAAGATTCTGAATCCATTTATTGGATTTTATCCAATATTGGAACTGGGACCAGTCTACTTTTTTGGGGGGGGGATGATTAATCAATGTCAGTTTTAGCCCTTCATTAATTTAAACTCTTATTCCTACCCGATTTGAAGATAAAGTTACTTAGGTTACAAAAAGTAAAATTTGGGTGAAGGTGGGAAAATATTACGGTCAGTTTTATTTTTGTAAATATTTGAGTGAACATCAGCATGCCTCCATTTCTGGGCATCCTCTTTTAGGCTTTATACAGTCATCTCAAAGTAAAACACCAGTTCATTGGTCAAGCCTGTTGGTGTTAGTTTCACTAATATTTGTCACATTCTTAGCCAAACATTCCTAAAACTGAAACCAATTGACTCCAAATGGACCAAAACTGTCTCTGAAATGCTTTCAAAGTATTGTTTTGGCCTAAGGACTTAATGTCTTTCACCTACTCATTCTCAATGCCGTTATCACTTGCATTTCTGGAACTCAAGGTTAAGAGTCAGGAACAATTCTGGAGTTTAGAAGGGTCAAATTAGGTTATGCGCCACCCACTCCTGAAACCTTCCGTTTCAGAGATTCAAATGATAAATACCCATGTTCAAAGTGAATGTGTAGAGGAGGAGGAAGGTAAAAACTCTAAATACTAGCATCACAAACCATATGCACAGAGAGTGTTTCATGTTTCAGACATCTGAAGTCAACTGGTACAATTTCCGGTTAGGGT
Source organism: Lepturacanthus savala (assembly GCA_030544235.1). Taxonomy (NCBI): domain Eukaryota; kingdom Metazoa; phylum Chordata; class Actinopteri; order Scombriformes; family Trichiuridae; genus Lepturacanthus; species Lepturacanthus savala. Next base: position 27,145,819 of record CM060471.1, on the reverse strand, counting down.
TTGTTTAGAGATTTAGTGAAGGGTCAGGATTAAGGGTAGGAGTTAAAGGTTCATATGTTAATGTAATTTACAGGGTAAACCAGACAGTATTAAACAAAAAAAAATGAAATTTTAGACTGGTTAAGGGAATTACTGTAACTACCATTTTCCTGTCAAGTTTGGTGGTGTTAGTGAACCTAATATGTCATTTTTAGCCAAACATTCCAAAGAGTGAAACTAATTGACTTTAAATGGCCCAAAACCTGCTCTGAAACACTTTGAAAGTACCGTTTTGGCACAAGCACTTAATGGACTCTCACCTACTACCACACATTGATTCTCAATGCAGTTATTCAATCACTTGCATTTCTCAAACTGAAGGTCAGAGATAGTCAGGAACAATTCTGGAGTTTAGAAGGGTTGAATTAGGTTATGCGCCACCCACTCCTGAGTCTCTATGACCTTCTGTTTCAGAGATCCAAATGATAAATAACCTCATTCAAAATGAATGTGGAGGAGGAAGGTAAAGATTCCACTAAACACTAGCACCACAAACCATACCCACAGAAAGTGTTTAGACCATGTTTCAGACATCTGAAGTCAAGGGATAAAATTTCTGGAAAAATGTTTTGTAAATATTAGCCAAACATTAAGCGTTGCCATCAGCACCAAAGTTGAGGGGTGAGTCAGTTTGGGCTAGGGTTAGACATTAAACCTGGGGGAGGAGGTTATTATAATCCATGTTTGAAGTTTAAATTCAGGGATTAAGTAAAAGGTCAGGATGAGATTTAAAGTTCATCAGAATTATCAAAGAAGACAGTCATGTTAAAAAAGGTTTACAGAAGTATTAAGACTCCACATGACCACAAACATGGACACTGACACAAAAACTATTAGTATAGTATGACATAGCATTGTTTTATATTGTTTTAAAACTTGGATTATGGGGGAACGAGTATGAAACCTACAGTTTGTAACTTGGCATGTTCTATTAATTGAGGAAAAAAATTGTAGCATCCTCCATTATTATATTAAACTAACATTTCACTGTAATTAAAAGTACTGATTTAAAGAACACATTTTAGAAGATACATTTACTGATAAAGTTAAAACCTGGGTTAAGGTGGAAAATATAATCAGTTTTTAATTTGGTAAATTGTTTTATTTTAGGGAAGGAAACTCAGCGGCATGCCTCTTCATTGTTTCCTGACATCCTCTTTTATAAAGAAGAAAACCTGTACTGCACTTTATTACAGTCATCTCAATGTTGAATGTGGAGGGGAAAAAGTAATTAAACTGGTTAAAGAAATTAACTACCATGTTCCTGTTGAGTTTGGTGGTGTTAGGTTCACTAACATTTGTCACATTTTAGCCAAACATTATTCCAAAAAGTGAAGCCAATTGACACCAAATGGCCCAAAACCTGCTCTGAAACACTTTGAAAGTACCATTTTGGCACAAGCACTTAATGGACTCTCACCTACTACCACACATTGATTCTCAATGCAGTTATTCAATCACTTGCATTTCTCAAACTGAAGGTCAGAGATAGTCAGGAACAATTCTGGAGTTTAGAAGGGTCGAATTAGGTTATGCGCCACCCACTCCTGAGTCTCTATGACCTTCTGTTTCAGAGATCCAAACGATAAATAACCTCATTCAAAATGAATGTGGAGGAGGAAGGTAAAGATTCCACTAAACACTAGCACCACAAACCGTACCCACAGAAAATGTTTAGACCATGATTCAGACATCTGAAGTCAACTGTACAATTTCTGGAAAAATGTTTTCTAAAAATTAGCCAAACATTAAGAGTTGCTATCAGCACCAAAGTTGAGGGGTGAGTCAGAGTTAGGGTTGGTCTAGGACTAGACTAGATTAAATAGAGTGATTGAGGTTAGGGTAATTACTGGGTTGGGTCAGGTTTAAGGTTAGAGATTAAGTAAAAGGTCAGAGATTAAGTAAAAGGTCAGGCTAATTTCAAACTATTGGATTTTATAATCCAATATTGGAATTGAGACCACTTGGTGCAGTCAGATGTTTTGGGTTTGTCGTGTCCGTTTCAGCCTTTGAGTTTTAATAGAGGCCCATTTCCACCACATTTATGTTTAGAGTACTACACCTAACCCTAACACAGCAGAGATACTGTGCAAAACCAAACCTCCATCCTGACTGGAACTGGTTGTTCATACCTTCCACAGGAGGCTGAAAATATTAGACCATGTCAGAGTGAGAGGAGGTGGGACTCCATGGGGTCCTGCCCCCACAAGACCCAACATCAGGAACATTTACACATTAAAACATCTGGTATTGACAAACCAGCAGCAAAGGGGTTGAATAGAGACTCAAGATCAGAGCAACAGTGTATTAGAGAGAACAGATTTAAATAAACCAATTATAAACACACATTACAGTCAGAACAGCTGGGTAGAAACAGAACAGCTGCACCACAACAGTCAATTTATCACTGGAAAACTCAACTCACCTGGATAGTTGAGACACCACCTCTTACCTCCACCTGAAGACCTGGCTCCACCTCTTACCTGGACTGTCCTCTCTGGTCCTGCAAAGACAACATCTGGACTCAGCAGAAGTTACTTTGATTTCAGTAAACAGCATCTGTGTGTTCTGGGATGAAGGATCAGCATCATATGCAGATATTAACCTGGGTCAGTGGGAGAGTCTGCATTCCATAAAACACCCATCCAACACCTTCAGTAGTCTGGTACCTGGACACAATCAGCCTTTAGAATTAAATAGGAATGAAACTTTTTGGACAAGTTATATACACAGACACCACCCTAAAACATACAGAATTTGTGGATTTCAGCACACTCTAGCTTATTGTCAAAGTTGACTTTGAAGAGAGTTTCCTGCATCTTCCATAAAACTAGTTTCCCAGCACATGTCCAGAGGTGTGATGAAGACTCCCCTAGAAGCTGCAGCTCCCAGATGAATTTCAGTTTGTAGATTTTATTATTGAGGGAAGGAAACTCAGCGGCATGCCTCTTCATTGTTTCCTGGCATCCTCTTTAGTGTACTACAAATTTTATTATAAGAGTCATCTCACAGTACAACAAAAGAAAGAAAAGACCATGTGACTTAGTGATAAATCATTCCTGATTTTTTTTAGCCTGTTTAGAGAACTCAATGCCAATTCATCCATCAAGTTTGATGGTGATCGTGGACATAACATTTGTCACATTTTCCCCCAAACATTATTCCAAAAAGGTGAAACCAATTGACTCCAAACAGCCCAAAACCTGCTCTGAAACACTTTGAAAGTACTGTTTTGGCCCAAGCACCTCATGGAATTTTACCCACTACTGCCACACATTGATTCTTAATGTAGTCATTTAAATCATTTGCATTTCTCAAACTGAATGTCATAGATAGTCAGGAGTGGGTGGCGCATCACCTAATTCAACCCTTCTAAACTCTAGAATTGCTCCTGAGTCTATGACCTTCTGTTTCAGATACAAATGATAAATAACCATATTCAAAATTAATGTGTGGAGGAGGAAGGTAAAACTCCACTAAACACTAGCACCATAAACCGTACCCACAGAAAGTGTTTAGACCACATTTCAGACATTTGAAGGCAATTGGTACAATTTCCAGAGTAATGATGTGGGGAAATGGCCAAATGTTAGGTTTGGCTTTCAGCACCAAAGTTGAGGGGTGAGTTAGTAGATCCAGGTTTAGACATTAAACCCAAGTAGTTTAGGTAATCTACTGGTTTAGGTCAGGTTTAACAATTATATAAAAAAGGTCAGGATCAGGGTTGATGTGATCTTGGATAGTGTTTTGGAGCAACTACTACAGGTCTATTTCATAATTTTTTTTAAACCTGGCGGAGCCCCATCCACACACACACGACCTAACTTTACACATTAAAAGATCAGGTAATCACAAACCAGCAGATAAGGGCTCAGAGATTCAGGGTTAGAGCACCAAAGCTGAAGAACTGATTATAAACAGTCACTTATTATAGTCATAAACAGAACAGCTGCACCACATCAGTCAAAATTCATCACAAGAAACTAAACTTATCTTGAGTTCGGATGAGTCCAGACTGCTTCTTTTACATCCACCTGAAGACCAAGACCAAGCTTCACCTCTACCTCCTGACACCTGGACAATCCCTTGGAATCAAAAAAAAAAAAAATTACAGAAACTAAAACCTGGACTCAGTAGAAACTACTTTGGATTCAGTAAACATCTGCAGCTGTGGGTTCTGGGCTGAAGGATCAGCATCATTTGCCAATATTTACCTGGATCAGTGGGAGGAGTCAGCATTCCAGGATTAACACACTTAGTGTTCTGGTACCTGGACAACATCTTCAGCCCCTGGAATCAAACAGGAATTTAACATTTTCTGGACAAATCAAATACTCCTCACCCTAAAATAAAACAGATAACCTGTTGAGTTTCTAATACCTCAAATCATTTATGAGTCTCCACTAGAAGCTGCAGCTCCCAGATCAATTTAATTTTGTATATTTTAATGGAGGGAAACTCAGTGGCATGCCTCTTCATAGTTTCCTGGCATCCTTATAAAATGTGTAGAGCACCCTATATTACAGCCATCTTAAAGTACCAAAAAAAAAAAAAGGGACTTGTTTGAACTTCACTCCAGACCCCTTTTTAACCTGTTTAGAGGGGAAAAAACCCTCATGGAATCTACTGCCACATTGATTCTTCAGTTATTTAAATCACTTGCATTTCTCAAACTGAAGGTCATAGTCAGGAGTGGGTGGCGCATCACCCAATTCAACCCTTTTAAACTGTAATTGCTCCTGAGTCTGACTTTCTGTTTCAAATACAAATGACCACATTCAAAATTAATGTGTGGAGGAAGGCTAAACACTAGCACCACAAAACTTACCCACAGAAAGTGTTTAGACCACATTTCAGACATTTGAAGGCAAGGGTACAATTTCTAGAGAATGATTTGTAAAAAAAAAAAATACATTAAACCGGAGTGGTTTAAGTAACCCAACATTAGGAACATTTTTACATTAAAATCAGGTAATCACAAACCAGCAGAGAAGGTTGAATAGAGACTCAGGATCAGAGCAACAGAGGCAACAGAGTTAGAGAATCAATTATAAATAGTCACTTGTTAGTCAGAAACTGAACAGCTGCACCACATGGATAAAATTCATCACAAGAAAGAACTTATCTTGATAGTTCAGATGAGTCCAGACTCCACTGCTTTCACTTCCAGCTGAAGATCCGGCTCTACCCCTTTTACCTCCTAACCAGCCCCTCTGGATCAGAAGAAAATGCAACAGAAAATATAAACTGGACTCAGCTGCAGATGTTCCTATCTGAATCTGAAATGTGTTTTGCTGTGTGTTCTGGGCTGAAGGCTCAACATTATATGCAGATATTTACCTGGATCAGTGGGAGGAGTCAGCATACCAGGTCTAAAACACTTAGTATTCTGGTTCCTGGATAACATCTTCAGCCCCTGGAATTGAACAGGAATTTAACATTCTCTGGACAAATTAAAAACACACATCACCCTAAAACACAAAATGTTGAGTATCTGGAAATTCAAGTTTATTTATGAGTCTCAACTAGAAGCTGCAGCTACCAGAGCAATTACATTTTGTACATCTATTATTAGGAGAAGGAAACTCATTGGCATGCCTCTTTGTTTCCTGGCATCCTCTTTTTTTTTAAATGAAGAAAACTTGTACTGCACTTTTACAGTCATCTCAAAGTACAATAGAGAATAAAAAAAATAATTTTAACGTGGTTAAAAATGAATTGCAGAACTTAACTCCCATTTTCCTGTCGAGTTTGGGGGTGTTAGGTTCACTAACATTTGTCACATTTTTAGCCAAACATTCCAAAAAGTGAAACCAACTGACTCCAAATGGCCCAAAACCTGCTCTGAAACACTTTGAAAGTACCGTTTTGGCACAAGCACTTAATGGACTCTCACCTACTACCACACATTGATTCTCAATGCAGTTATTCAATCACTTGCATTTCTCAAACTGAAGGTCAGAGATAGTCAGGAACAATTCTGGAGTTTAGAAGGGTCGAATTAGGTTATGCGCCACCCACTCCTGAGTCTCTATGACCTTCTGTTTCAGAGATCCAAATGATAAATAACCTCATTCAAAATGAATGTGGAGGAGGAAGGTAAAGATTCCACTAAACACTAGCACCACAAACCGTACCCACAGAAAGTGTTTAGACCATGTTTCAGACATCTGAAGTCAACGGGTACAATTTCTGGAAAAAAGTTTTCTAAAAATTAGCCAAACATTAAGTGTTGTTATCAGCACCAAAATTGAGGGGTGAGTCAGAGTTGGGCTAGGACTAGACTAAATCAAGTGGTTGAGGTTAGGGTAATTACTGGGTTGGGTCAGGTTTAAGGTTAGAGATCAAGTAAAAGGTCAGGCTAATTTCAAACTATTGAATTGTATTATCCAATGTTGGAACTGGGACCACTTGGTGCAGTCACAGATGTTTTAGGGTTTGTCGTGTCTGTTTCAGCCTTTGAATTTTAATAGAGGCCCATTTACCCCACATTTGTGTTTAGAGTACTACACCTAACCCTAACACAGCAGAGATACTGAGCAAAACCAAACCTCCATCCTGACTGGAACTCAGGTTGTTCATACCTTCCACAGGAGGCTGAAAATATTAGACCATGTCAGAGTGAGAGGAGGTGGGACTCCATGGGGCCCTGCCCCCACAAGACCCAACATCAGGAACATTTACACATTAAAACATCTGGTATTGACAAACCAGCAGCAAAGGGGTTGAATAGAGACTCAAGATCAGAGCAACAGTGTATTAGAGAGAACAGATTTAAATAAACCAATTATAAACACACATTACAGTCAGAACAGCTGGGTAGAAACAGAACAGCTGCACCACAACAGTCAATTTATCACTGGAAAACTCAACTCACCTGGATAGTTGAGACACCACCTCTTACCTCCACCTGAAGACCTGGCTCTTGAAGAACTGGCTCCACCTCTTACCTGGGCTGTCCTCTCTGGTCCTGCAAAGACAACATCTGGACTCAGCAGAAGTTACTTTGATTTCAGTAAACAGCATCTGTGTGTTCTGGGATGAAGGATCAGCATCATATGCTGATATTTACCTGGCTCAGCAGGAGAGTCAGCATTCCATAAAACACCCATCCAACACCTTCAGTAGTCCGGTACCTGGACATAATCAGCCTTTAGTATTAAATAGGACTTTAACTTTTTTACTCTAGCTTATCGTCACAAAAGTTGACTTCTAAGAGTTTCCTGCATCTTCCATAAAACCAGTTTCCCAGCACATGTCCAGAGGTCTGATAAAGACTCACCTCGAAGCTGCAGCTCCCAGATGAATTTCATTTTGTAGAGATTGAGGGAAGGAACTCAGTGGCATGCCTCTTCAATGTTTCCTGGCATCTTTAATATACAGTGTACTACAAATTTTAAGAGTCATCTCAAAGTACAACAAAGGAAAGAAGACAATGTGACTATGATAATTTAGTCCTGATTTTTAAAACTTGTTTAGAGAACTCAACGCCAACTCATTCACCACGTTTGGTGGTGATAGTGCACCTAACATTTGTCACATTTTTCCAAAAAGGGAAACCAATTGATTCCAGTTGGCCCAAAACCTGCTCTGAAACACTTTGACTTCGTGGAATTTTACCAACTACGGCCACACATTGATTCTTAATGTAGTTATTTAAAACATTTGCATTTCTCAAACTGAAGGTCAAATAGTCAAGAGTGGGTGGCGCATCACCTAATTCAACCCTTCTACACTCTAGAATTGCTCCTGAGTCTCTATGACCTTCTGTTTCAGATACAAATGACAAATAACCACATTCAAAATGAATGTGGTGAGGAGGAAGGTAAAAACTCCACTAAACACTAGCGCCACAAACCGTACCCACAGAAAGTGTTTAGACCAAATGTTAGATGTGGCTCTCAGCACCTAAGTTGAGGGGTGAGTCAGAGTAGATCTAGGGTTAGACTTTGAACCCGAGTGGTTCAGGTAATCTACTGGTTTAGGTCAGGTTTAACAATTATAAAGGGTCAGAATCAGGGTTGAGTTTAGAGTTCTAACCACATTTATTGGATTAAAATTTCTGCTATTCAAACTTGGGCAACTTGGTGTAATCTTTGATAATGTTTTTTGGGACCAATTACTACACATCTGTTTCATAATTTTTTAAAACCTGGTGGAGGCCCACCCACACACAGGGCCCAACTTTAATTAGTAACATTTACACAATAAATCAGGCAATCACAAACAGATAAGGGCTCACATAGAGCCTCAGGATCAGAAAAGTGAAAGCAACAAAGTTAAACCGATTAAACAGTCACTCATTATAGTCAGAAACAGAACAGATGTGCCACACCAGTCAAAATTCATCACAAGAAACTAAATTTATCTTGAGAGTTTGGATGAGTTCAGACTGTTTCTTTTACCTCCGCCTGAAGACCTAGCTCCACCTCTTACCTCCACCTGAAGACCCAGCTCTTCCTCTTTTACCTTCTGACACCTGGACCGTCCTGTGGTAGAGAAACAAGCATCACAGAAGATATAACCTGGACTTGGCAGAAACCACTTTGGAGTCAGTGATCAACATCTGCAACTGTGTGTTCTAGGCTGTAGGATCAGCATCATATGCAGATACAAACCTAGATACATGGGAGGAGTCAGCATTCCAGGTCTAAAATGTTTAGTATTCTGGTACCTGGACAACATCTTCAGCCTTTGGAATTAAACAAGAATTTTACATTTTTTGGACAAATTAAACACAGATCACCCTAAAATAAAAACTTGAGTTTTTGGATATTCAGTCCATTTATGAGTCTCAGCTAGAAGCTGCAGCTCCCAGACCAATTTAATTCTGTATATTATTAAGGGAAAGAAAAGCAACAGCATGCTTCATTAAATTTGAAGCAAGGGGATGCCAGGAAACAATGCAGTGCATTTTATATTACAGTGATCTCAGAGTACAACAAGAGAAAAGACAATGTGACTTAATGACAACTCATTCAGGATTTTTACTTTCCCCTTTAGAGAACTTTACTCCAACTCATTTCTTAAGTTTGGTGGGGACTTGTTTGATTTCCACCCCAAACATTATTCCAAAAAGCAAAACCAATTGACTTCAGATTGCCCAAGACCTGTTCTGAAACACTTTGAAAGTACCATTTTTGTCCAAGCACAGACTTTTACCTACTACTGCCACACATTGATTCTTAATGTAGTTATTTAAATCACTTGCATTTCTCAAACTGAAGGTCATAGGTGGTCAGGAGTGGGTGGCACATCACCTAATTCAACCCTTCTAAACTCTAGAATTGTTCCTGAGTCTCTATGACCTCCTGTTTCAGAGACAAATAATAAATGACCACATTCAAAATTAGTGTGGAGGAAGAAGGTTAAAAACTCCACTAGACTTTACAGCATGTCACTGTGAGGAGGTGGGACCTGGTGGAGCCCCACCCACACAGGACAAGACCCAGCACCTCCTCCTGAAGACCCAGCACCTCCTCTTTTACCTCCTGAAGACCTGGCTCTGCCTCCAGCAGATACAGCACCTCCCCCTGAAAACCCAGCACCACCTCCTCCTGACATATGGACCATCATCCGCTCTGGTTTTGGTCAACATTGTCAGCATCTAGAATCTCACATCAGGAATTTCTAAAATGAAATTGACTTCATTAAGACAGGTTTTCTTAAAAGTCATTTTGTGCAATGACATTTAACGTATTGACATTCAAATGTTTCCTGAAATTAATGTTAGTGACTATGAGTCAATAAGCAGCTACTTCTGTCTGAACCACTTCAGCCTTAAAACTGCAGCTAGTTTCACTTTATGTTAAAGCTGCTGCAGATGTTTGGAGCTGAAACAGAAAAGTTTGACTTACAGACTGAAAGATCCAGGAAACAAAAGCAGTTATTGAAGTCATGCAAGTAATTAACGCTGTCGGAAATACAGACAACATCCAACACAGCTGTGAGGTTTCTCATGTGTTAAATTTAACGTTTAAAAAAATCAACCACAGTCAGAAACAAACCGTCAAACCCAAACCAGCCTCTTCAGTAAATCCAGTTCAGAATCAAGCAGTTTAACATGTATTAAATGAACAGTTTGACTCACAGTTTAAATCCTCAGTCCACACAGAGTGAGTAGAACTGACAAGCAGCAGCAATGATGATTCACCTGCTGAAACTACAGGAACAATGGAGGTAAAGATGCTGCAGCATTTAAACCTGAGCCACCAGGTGACAATCATTAGTCCTGATTAGCCACACCCCCTCATCTGTTGGCATCATCACCTGAGATCACAAACAGTTGTTTCAAATCCCCCTTTTTTGTCCTTTACATGTGATTAGTTCTATTTGTTGCTTCCTTCTCCACTTGATTTTATTTATTCTTGCAGGTTTTAATGATTGTGTGATATGTGTGTGATTCCTATTTTACTCACCATTTATTTGGATCATTGTGGGGTTTTGTATGTTTTAATCACTTGTGTTCTGGTGAAGCATGGATTTTATCACCTTATTATAATGATACAGAGGTGTTTTCAGTTGCTGCTCCACAACCCTGGGGGGTGCTGTGGGTCAGTGTTGGCTGTGTTAACTCTATGCTGTTGTGTGAAGAAGAAGATGAACAATAAAAGGAGGCTTCATCCAAAATCTTATCACTGCCTTCTAGCTAGTAGCTAATCCTAGTTATCACCGCTACCTACAAACCAGTAGCTACTACTAGTTAGCATCACTTCTGCCTAAGCAGTAGCTACTTCAACACCACAGTAGTAGCTTCTATGTAGGAAGTTACCCAGTAGAAGACACAATTCTGACGTACTACAGCAGCCATCATGGCTGTACTATAGCAGCCATCTTGGCCATACTACAGTAGCCATCTTGGCAGTCCTTTAAAGCCAGGGGCCGTATTCCTAAAGATTCTGAGAATCCTCTCAGAGAGCTCCTAACTTAGCCTAAACATTCCCAGCAAGGAGGAGGAGTTAGCTTAGGGGTGATTCCAGGACATTCTCAGAGAACTCTGAAACTCCTATCTTAGTGAGGAGGTGTGGTTGACGCCGTTGCTATGTATGAGTTATCATTTCCAAACCTGTGATTGGTTGATCCTAAAAGCTGGATAAAAAAATGTCCTTCCTTTGATAATAAAAGGAAGGACTCCCAAACTGATAAACTAAATCATCTAATCTTATAAAGACTGTATTTGTAAATGACATATCACATAAAAGAAAATACATGTTCAATGAATAATAAACTGTACTATAAAATAATCCTACTGAATGCCCACATATTCACATAGTGATGGTTATATTGATTTGTTTTTATTAATTGCATGCTTTTGTACTTTCAACATCTCAACTTAATTTGGTATTACTGAGAATAACACAGCTTTCATCAATGTCCTTGATTGCTGACAGATGTATAGAAGTAGATTTGTCTGGCTTTTACATCTGCGACAAACTACTGAACAACAATGGAGAAAAAAAAACTGGAAAACTAGACCGAGGAATAGGGTTTTTTAATAATTCACTGTCTTCCAGTGTTTAGAGAATATCTCTCCTGCCTCTTCCCTCCACCATTTTGTCCTCTGCTTAGGGAACTCCTAATCTGTTTAAAGCCCTCTTCCCTGCTCCTAACAGATCTCACTTTAGGAGCCCTCTTAGCAGCTAGGATTCTTTTGGAATATCTTTTATCTTTACTACGATCTGCTCTTAAATTCTAAGAAAACCCCAAGAGTCTAAGAATTTTCTTAGAATTTGGCCACTAGGAGCAACTTTTTGCACTAAAAATCTTTAGGAATACAGCCCCAGATGTTTAAAGAATGTACTACATCACCTCCAGGAAAAGTTCTTATGTGGAGTCACAGGAAGGGCTGAACAATTTTAATAAAAAAAAAAAAAAGATTTTTCTGGCAAATATTGTGATTTCATTCACAATTTTCTACAAATCAAGTTTCAGTGCACAACATTTACAAGCATCACACAATCTTACATCATACCATTAAAACAATAAATGAATCCAAGTAAAATTTCCATTATATGGTACATTATACTTTCACTTGACTACATTTCAGAGGGAAATATTGCACTTTTTACTATACAGCTAACTTTTTTTAAATTGCCTCCACTGACAAACTACACCTATAAAATATATTTGGTAGTGAAAAAAAAACAATATAATACTCTAAAAGAAGCTGCATAACAGGTACCTTTTTTAGATTTTCCATGCATATTGCTCATAATACTTGTTTAAATTCAGTAACATTTTGAATTCAGGGTATTTACCTGTAAAGGATTATTTTTAGACTACAATGGAAGAGATGCATTTGAATTTTTTTTGTCATGGTTGATGTCGCATAAAAACTGTTCTTTGACAGACTTTCCTGGCTATTCGTTGTTTGCATATGGTCAGTGATGCATTTGCATTTTACATTGAGATAAGGGATATTACCAAATAGATTTTCCTAACTCCAAAGAAACAGGTCACAAACACAGCATGAAAAAGCTGTAACTTGAGTTACAACTCAGGTATGTTGATTAACATCTGTCACATTATGCAGGTTTCAGGAAGAAAAACTGAGAGTAAGTTGACGTTAGATACTGAACACACACAGTTTAGTTTCACAGTAAGTGCTTTTACAGCTACATTTCTAAAGATATTTTAATAAAATTGTCTTTATGTGAATCCATTTATTTTCCAAGATCTGATGCACAGTCAGGACTGAGACGAGCGAAACAACTCCTGGCCCAGATGAAAACGTGAAAATACTTCATGTGAAATCCTTCAACATTCCAGCCCACAAACAGAAGACAGACCATATCGTCAACTGCTACCATTCCATCGTAGTGCCGGAGGAGGAAATAACAACAGCCAAGACCCAAAACAGCACAAAGACTGTAGGAAACGGTTATTGGAGCTCAAAGATGTAGAAATGCCACCTGTCAGAATGGCTGGTAGGTGTGAATGTGGGCCTGGCAGTGGGGACACTGGTGCTGGACAGATTTCAAACGGTCCATGAAGAAAGGGATTAAACAGCAGCCTGCAACACACCTGGTAGGACAACACAGAAACAAAAAAGTCATTTTAGATTAGACGGGACTTTATTGATCCTTTGGGAGGTTCCTCAGGGAAATTGAAGCTCCAACACGTCACATACAGACTGTTATAAACCTATAGACACACTAGAGAAATGTAAAAAACAAAAAACACCCTTAATACCATCACCAACAGAGAAAATAGATAACAAAAAATAAAGTAAATGCCTATACACACCTTGTTATTGCTACATAGTTATCATAAAGTGCACATGGTATGAGATAGGTGAGTAGATTACACCTGGAATTTTTGGAAAAACAAAAATTTAGCTCTGTGTTTCTCCTCACTGCTTGACAGTAAGTCACCGTCTTTTGGTTGTTTATTTCTTTCTCTTATTATATTATTCATTTTGTCATTATCAATTAGTTGTTCTTAATACTATAGTACTACAAAATATATATCTGTAAATAGGATTCAAGAATTTTCTTGTCATTTCACCATGCATTTACATACACAAGAGAACAAGTATTGTGTCTCCATCAGTGACTGCAGTGCGATAATAAAATGATGCATAGATATGAGAAAAAGACCCTAACCCTTTGCCAGGGATTGAACCAGTGTTACATAAATCCAGAGCTTCTGTTCTTCTAATCTGAACTGTATGTACTATTTATTTTTAGTATAACAAAAATTATGCTTTTTTTAATGACATAACATCTGCTTAATTCTAACCAATCCAACTGACTCATTATTGTAGGATTCATAAATTTGAAATACGCTCAATTGCTGCAATTTAGATAAAAATTGTCTCAGTCCAAGGACACACACACGCACGCACACACACACACACACACACACACACACACACGCACGATTTACCCAACGAGTGAACACAGGCAACAAATAATCCATGACGTCTCGCCCACTCTGCTGCGGGTTGCCGTGGATACAACCATGCTACAGGATGGACACCTGGTGACAGCCGGCTTCTTCTGGAGGCTGTTGACTTGTCAGAGAGTCGACTGTTACTGATCTCATAGATCTGTATGAGATCTGATCTCATAGATCAGATCTATGAGATCAGATCTCAGATGAAGACATGTTCTCAGACTAATGAGCTGCTGGTGTGAACTCACCTGGTGTAACTGGGCCTGTTGGGACCACTTCTGCAGGTCTGGTTTTTATCATGTTCTGTGGTAACTGGGGAGGTGGCAGCATGTAGATGCCTCCTTGGGGTGTCTCCATATTATAAAAAGCATTATTGCCCTGTTGACCTGTATCAGACATGCTGTATTAAAAAAGGCCTTAAAGTAAAAAAAAGCCCAAACAAAAAAATTGCTGTGATTAACATTCTATACTTCTGTTCAAGACAACATTATTTTAAAATGTCTTTCCTTGAAAGCAAATTATGGAAGTTAATCTATCTCACTAGAATTGGACACTTAAAAGGCACTGACTTTTTTAGCATTTGAATTTTTATGGAACTACAGTTGTTGCTATATTAAGCAATCAACCACAATAGTTTAGAAATAAAAAAATTGAACAAAAATGTCAAGACTACAAGCAAAAATAAGTTGTTGTAAGTGAAATAAATGATTGTTTAAAATGTAAATCTTTTTTTTTTTTTACCAATATCCAAAGGTTTCATTTGCAAACAATGACAGATTTGTAAACAAAAGATTTGCAAACAAAATGTTTGAGCTAGCTAGGTCAACCCTAACCCCAACAGACGGATTTAAAAAAAAAAAAAAAGAATACTTCTACCGTATTGAGTGATGAATGAACTAGCTTTCCTATGTCCAACAAACACTAAAGGATTTAAAACAAAGAATAGTCTTCCTGTTTCAGTCCAGACAGACACCCTGAACTACATCTAACATCAGGCTAGATTAATTAAGAAATTAATTTGAGTACATTTAATAAAAATTATTCAAACATTTCAATGCAAAAGAAAGCCAATGCTAGAAATTCTGTGTTTTTAAATATCAAAACATAGAGAGCCAAATGTAAAACCTGCCTTCATCATTTCCTGTGAAGCTGCTGCTCTTCTTCTCCCACATCTCCTTTTTCTCCAGCAGGTCCTCCAGCTCCTTCTCGATGTTTGACACTAAATATTTCACACAAGGAAAGGGTGTTCACAAAGGATGAAACAGAAAACAAACCTGCTGCAATAAAAGAACAAAGATGGCAGCTATTGATCTATCAACATTCCTGTAGTTTATTTGATGATTTTGATCTTTCAAACCATTGGACTGATTCATTGAAATTTGCTGCAAACACTCATGTCCTCAGGATGAACTGGTATCACTTTGGTGATCCTCTTACTTTCTATTGTCACTGCATACTGCAAAAACTGAAATCGTATCTATATATCCATCTATCTATATATTAAATAAGTCCAATATTGAGTAGAATTACCTCATTCCACTGGCAGAAAATCTAGTTTATTTCAGGTTTTTCTTCTTGATTTAAGTCTTTAAGAAAACATTTGTTTTGTTCTTTTTTGAAAACATTTCTCTTGAAACAGCACCAAATTGACCAAAATCAGAGTCAATTTTAAAGCATAACAAGCTCAACATTGTATAGACCATGATGAAACCATGATTTACAGGTGATTTTTTACTAAAATCTCACTCACATTCCTCCGTCGTCCCATCCTCCTCCTCTTTATTCTTCATGAAGCCCTGCATCTTCAGCAGGAAGAAACGCCTGTTTTCTAGCTGTTGGATACGAAACTCAATGTGGGCCAGAGACGAAGGTCTGGGTGTGTCCCAGGGCTCCTGGTTGTATTCAGGCTGGGTTTTGGGCTGTTCCTTCTGCTTCTGTTCTAGCTCTGAACTGGCAGCTGTGTCACTATCCAAGCTCTGAGTCCTCTGAAGGAGAAGTGAGTCCTGGTCTGGATTCTCCATCCCTCAGTTAAATAGTTTAAACCAAGCACAAGCAGCTTTGAACCACGAGAAGGCAAAAAGTCTGCACACCTGAGTCCAGCCCTGCAGCTACTGAGGAAACTTTATGTTTCCATGTCCATATATTTCATTTGCATGTTTTCATGTAAATGGAGTCAGCTGATCACACTCTGAAAAAAGCAAAATCACTTTGACATGATGTTCATGGACATGCAAATATTTTACTGTCTGAAACTTGTGCAGAACAATGAACAGAGGCCAACTCTGCCAACTGTGAGAAAACATGCAACACTTCCTCTTCTAGTTTCAGCACAATCCATCGCTGCTAGAAAATACTTTTACTCATACTCCACTGACACTTTTAGGTTAAACTAATGCTTTTGTTGCTGCTGCCTTTTATTATATATTATTTATCCCTGTGTGACTTTTAAATCTCACCATTAATTTGTCCAATTGAATTTAACTGAGTTGTACTTTCTTGATTCCTCCATGATTAATTTTAGTTTTAATGATTCTTTTTTCCATTGTGATTTTTTGTTGAAGTGAGTTGAAATGTCCTCTATGAATTATATCTTTTGCACACAAGGCAGAGAGAGAGGAGTCGTGTTTCTGTCTCAGTAATTTAAGTCTAATATTTACTCTGCTTATAATTAGAGATGTACCAACCCAATACACGGATTGGATATGCCGATCCAGTGTTCCGATCCAGTCACACATCTAGTTACTTTGATTCTATGTTTGCAAGCTGGTTACGTCATCACGCAGAGCAGCACAGCATTCAAGCAAACAGTAACATGGAGCCACCAGACAAAGTCATTTGGAAACATTTTAAACTTAAATCCGACCGCTGTGTGCCATATCTACAATGTGAAAATTGTGCGGGGAGCTAATGTTGCTAAACAAACACCACAAACAACATCTCCAACATGACTCCAGACTCTGAACGACCCGCTAACAAGCTGCTACTGAAGGATGTTTATCACAGTGAGACGTTCTGAGTAGAGGGAACGTGTTGGTCTGATGAATTTAATGGTTCCTCTTCACAGTAGTAACCATACACCAGGTAAAAAAAAACTAAAGAAAGTCCGGCACAAAAAAGAAAAAACACCTAAATAAGACATTCAGGACTGGATGTTTCTTTTTTTTTTAACTTATGCCCACTTAACTTATGAATTAAAGTAATTGACAAATGTGGTAGTTGACAACTTGATTAATCACTGCAGCATTACATTCCGGATTTAGAAACGTTGCCGTTTTGCAGCTCAGTGCAACTACACAGAGTTGAACTTTTGTACATTAAATAGCAAATAATCATGCAAGTGGTATTAAAACTTCTAATAGAAAACATGCAGATATGAAACCTTTAAACCATAACACCAGTGCCTGGGAAAGCCATTCCATAACCATTTCTCAAAAGGTTTTTTTTTTTTTTTACTATAAATAAACTAAAATAAGTTTTATATATATTATAAGTAATTTGTGATATTAAAGCCAAGTTCAGCTCTAGATAAACATAGTTTTATCATGTTAAACACTCAAATCTTGTTGATTATTGGTCTGAAAATGACTTCAGTGTCACACCCAGAACAAACAGAGGACTCAAGTATAGAACAGTCAGGTTTGGCAGTTTATTAACAGAGCTGCAGAAACAGGCACTATGAAAAAAACAAAAACACTACACTCAAACTATACACCATGTCTAACTAAGGTTCCTTACTATGCTCATACTATCACTCATCAAAAACTAAACTAGAACAAAAAGCGCTTCAAAGTGGGAAGGAATATCTAACAAAAGTTAAAACCAAAATATCACTCACTGAGGAGAAGAAAACACTCAGAACTTCCTATAAATAACTGGTCTAACGTCCCTATCATACCTAGAAACAGAAAAAAGAGATCCCGCAGGATGAAAAAGGCTATGAAACACTCAACTCGAGCTGAAAACTATGATACTTACAAAACGTCACAAGGACAATGCTCAGGCTGTGGATATGAGGCTTTGGTGAATGAGGACAAACAATGACACTTCAGCACAAGACAACAGGAGACACAGACTATAAATCCACATGGAGGGAACTGGGGAACAGGAGGACACACTCAGGAATCAGGGAAGACAATCAGACTGGTGACACATGAGGAAACGCAAGTGACCTGAAATGAAAGGAGTTAGGATTTCAAAATAAAACAGGAAATGCACTCAAAACAAAAACCCCAAGACAAGACAACCTCACTGCTGTGACATTCAGACCTTGTGATGTTTGTAACACACAAAGTTCTGACTTACTCAGCCGTGAAATGAGGCAGTTATGGTTATGGCTAGGGTTAGGTTCAGGGTTAGGGTCAGGGTTAGGTTCAGGGTTATATTTAGGGTTAGGTTTAGGGTCAGGGGTAGGGTTAGGGTCAGGGGTAGGGTTAGGGTCAGGGGTAGGGTTATGACATTAACTAGCCACCATTGCATCAATAATACCCGCAGCCAGTTTACAACTTCAGCAGAGCAGATGATGCCTGATCAGTAATTACATGAGCTCACATATAAGGAGCAGCTTTCTTCAGCTTTATCTTTTGACCTTGTTTTAATTTCCCCTCACAGCTTTTCACATTAAAGTTTATTAAGGTTCATCATTCACCTGTGTTTGTCACCTGGTGTGGAAATAAACTCTGAAATTATATAAACATGAATCAGCAATAACTTTAAAATTTAAAGTGTTTTAAGAATTAAAGAAAAGAACAACCTATCAACATGATTTGGCTGCCATTTCTGGAAGTGGCCACTAGATGTCAGGATGGTACATTAAAGAACTAAATAAACTAAATAATCTGTGTCTTTAGTCAAATTTAAACCTGGATTGAACTGTCCTTTCATTCCATAGTGAAACTCTAAACTTACATCACCTGGAGTTAAATTAAACCAATGTCTCCCTTTCTCATCACTTTCCCACTTTCCTTTGCCTGTTTTTACTGAACCTAACTCATCTCCAACTTCCAGTTTTGACAACTTTTAAAAATCTGAGATTTGGAAAATTTCAATGAAGCGATGACATGTTTAATGGACTAAAGATCCTGGAACTTCCTTTATTTCTTTATGTTTGGCTGAATATTTTTTTTAATTTATTGATATGCACAGCACTTTATATCAAGTTATTATTAAAATATAACTTGATAAATTTAGTCTAAATTATGATAAACATTATTAAAATATAACTTGATAAATTTAGTCTAAATTACGATAAAACATTATAGCCTAAAATATTTACCACTCATGAGAAGAAATTGATTCTAGAATTAATTCATTTAGAGCTTCTTCTTGATTCTTGAAGCAGCCACCATCATGAAAGCTGTTAAACTGTCATTTTATCATAAAGAATAAAACACTTTGCCTTGTCCTCAGTAAAATGTTCATTGTCCTATAGGATAAAAAGGGTCTGATCCTTGAACTCGGGATTAAGGTGATTTTAGGTTCAGTTTTAAAATAAATGACTTAGGCCAATATTCTAATAGGGCAACGGTATATATGATCTAAACAGTTTATCTCAGGAAAATACCACGTGGTTCATTGTGGTTTTGACAACTTTACTTTTATTAGGCTCCTTCAGGTTATAGCTTTCTCTCAGACTAATCAACCCCTGTTTTGTTCAGGCTGATTGTTATATTACAGCATTAATATTATATTAACCCAACCTTCATCCATCCAGGCTTCAACAGTCCTTCTGTGAAATGTTCTAAACTGAAAAATGTGTTGTTTTTTGTAGTTTTAACACCAGTCACTTTCCATCTTCACCTGATACACATGTACAGACACAACTTCTCAATGTCTCAGCTTCTCTGTGTGTGTGAGTAAGATCCGATAACAGGAGAGTAGGGTTGTGTGTGTGTGTGTGTGTGTGTAGCCTGGGTCATTAATACCCTGACAGGTGGTACACATGTACACGTACACACACGTATATGTGTACACACACACACACACACACACACACACACAAATGACAAATTTTGACTTTTTTTTTTCTCAGAATTCTGAGATTTTTGAATTTTTTTTCTCGAATAAACTTACTCCATTATTTTTTTTTAATGGACCTAATACTTTCTGTAGATGTTTGTGGATACAAAAAATACAGAGCCTTGAAGAAAAAGGCAATATTTTAAGAAAAAAAAATTCTAGAAAATTTCTAGAAAAAAAGACTATTTAACAACACTTTTGCTCTTTTTTTCCCCCATTGTGCCACTGAGCTCCATCACCTGATAATTCACCTGTCATTCTGATTTAACTCCTTTAGTTTAATTTTTTCTATGCATCGATCTAATTGTGTGAAAATAGGGTGTATGCAAAAGAAAGAGCATGAAAACATAATAAGATGAACAAGACAATAGTATAGATTTAGTGAAATACACTTGCTTATTTGTGTACCTGTCAGTTTCTGTGTGTGAAAGCAGCCTCCCACGATCAAAGTTTAGGTTTAGAGTTTAACACATTCAGCATCAGGAAACAGTCGCTGTTTCCTCCAGAATTAACAACCCTAACCCTCAGATTAGAGTAGGAGTGAGTCTGTGTGAGTGTGTGTGTGTACAGATTATCGTGAACAATAAAGGCATCATTGTTGATGCTCATGAGTCTGGTAGTTATATTTGTTTAAACTATTGATTATTTAAATGATAACTTGATACGTAGTTTGGTTTATTAAATGGCGTAAAATGTGGATCAGTGTTTTCAAAGCTGAAGTTTCAACCTAAAATATATTTTTTTTGTCCAGACCAAACCCAACCCAAAGATCATCAGTTTATTATTATAGAGACTAAAGAAACCAGAATATAATCTAAGAAGAGAAGCTGGAACCAGAGAATTTGGACATTTGTTTCTTAAAAATGTCTCAAATCAATTATGAAAATATTTGGCAATTAATGTAACAGCTGGAAACGAATGGATTAATGGACTAGTCGTTGCAGCTGTAGTGGTGTGACAGCACCCTAACCTAACACTAACCCTAACCTTAACCCTAACTCTGGCCCTGATTCCTTGAACAAAAACAGTTTTGGAACCACTTCCTGTGCAGCAGCTTTGCAGCTGAGGGGGTAGCTGTGACAGAGAGGGACAGAGGATGAGAGGAGGAGGAAAGCATAGATCTTTGGTTTTCAAATTTCATTTATTGCTAACTCATTGACTAACATGAACTAATTTCCTCCAATGAGATGTTTAGAATCAGCCCCCATCCTCTCCCACACTAACCATAACTCCCTAACGCTAACCGCCTGGATCTTAGACAGACACCAGCTCCAGGCTGCCGTCATATTGAGTTTGGTTCCGTCATTTAACCAAATGCCAAACTTGACAAAAAGATCATCAGTGTGTGGGCAAACTTTTTTCCTCATGTTTTATTTTGTACCAAAAATAAACAAAGGAAAAGAAAAAAAGACCATGAAACTAACCCTCAGTATTCATACCTACCTGAAAATATAACTCAATATAACTAAAAAATGAACTGTTCATTTACATGATTGTTGTAAAGCACATATATTACATAACTCTACTCAATAATGGATAATTTCACCAAAAACAAGATAGTTTCACCTGATAATACAATAATAACAGTGCAGAGGAGGGAGAAGGATGTGATGTAAAGGGAAATGAAAAACAAAAAAAAAGGAAATGGAAAGGAACACAAAATAATGTTGTTATAAGTCTACTCGGTCATGTTCACACACACATTCATTGTCTCTTTCTCTCTCTCTCTCACACACACACACACACACACACACACACACCATATGACATTTCATCCCAGCAGTGCTGCATGACATGAGAACAGAAACAACACGTCTGTCTCAGTCACTTCCACCAGCGGTCAAAGGTCTTTATACACACACATACACACACACACACCAGCAGTGAAACAATATAGACTGTGTGTGTGTGTGTGTGTGTGTGTGTGTGTGTGTGTGTGTGTCTGTGTTATAATGTGTGTGTGTGTCAGCACTGATACAACAAAGCAGAGATAAAGCTGCTTTGTGTCCAACTCACAGTGGCTGAAATGGTGCAGAGCCACTTTCACAGGTTCACTGCACACACACACACACACACACACACACACACACACACACACACACACACACACACACACACACACACACACAGCAAAAATAGATATTAAAGGCACAGAAGAGCAACCTGAAGCACATTACACCCACCAACAGAGAAGAAGATCCCAGGGCAAAGGTCATTACTCAAGTCACCAAAGTCCTGTGACAACAGCCTGTGGGAGGAGGTCAATGCTGATGTCCCTAACCCCAATCACCATAAAGAAGAGAGAGAATGAGCAACCTAATCAATGCCTAAGGAGCAGAAGGTTCAGGGTGGTCAAAGGCAAAAGATCTACTCTGTCAATCCCTACTAAGTCCAGAAGGCAGATAGAAATTGAACGACTAGTCAAGGAGAGGAGGCAGCTGAGGAAACAGGGTGGACCTTAAAGAACACCTGAAAAAGTCTTGCACAGATGACCAACACCAGGAAGGAGTCACCAGTCGACACACCAGAACACGAGCTAGACATCAGTCCACCCAGGTGGAGGGAAATGGAAAGAAATGTGCACAGAGCAAGGGCAGCATCAGTTACAGGCCCTAACGGAGTTTCATACAGGCTGTATAAAAATGCTCCAGGTGTCCTGCAATTCCTCTGGAAACTGATGAAAGTTATGTGGCAAAAGAAGGAGATTCAAATGTCCTGAGAACCGGAGGAATCTTTATCCCCAAGTAAAAGGATTCATCGGAAATCAATCAGTTCCCCCAGATCAGCCTTCTAAATGTTGAGGGACAAATCTTCTTCAGCCTTATCGCTCACAGGTTGGTATGTCACCTGCAAAGAAACAACTTGATTGACATGTCAATCGGGGAATCAGTCATCTCAGGCTTCTCAGGATGTGTGGAACACGCTGGTGTCATCCAGCATCAGATTCAGCTTGCCAAGAAGGAGGGAATAGATCTCCAGACCTCCATGTGGTGTTTCTGAATCTCATGAATGGCTTTGGGTCAATTCCACACAACCTCCTGTGGACAGCCTTCGACTAGTTTAGAGTCCCACCAGTTTTTACAACACTTGTCAAGGCCTACTTTAAGGACATCCAGTTCTGTGTTCATCTGGAACATCTGGAAGTGTGAATGATTGCCAGCTGCACCATCTCCTCGCTGGCATTTATCCTGGTCATGGAGGTGGTTGGCGGACAGCAAATAAGAATAAGGTTGAGGTTTCCACAAGTCAGAGCCTACATGGAAAATCTCACAACACTGACTATGATCAAGGATGGCAGAGTATGACTACTATGAAAGCTCTAGGAGAACATCGCACGAAAATCCATCCTCAGGAACAAGACATGTTAAGGTACGCTTGGTGGAAGTAGGCTGCAGAGGGTTAGGGTTAATCTTCAACATGTAGGCTACTCAGGGAGATGGGAAGGCCCACATGCAGGCAGTCAACAACCTGTCCATGACTGCTGGAAAGCGGTTGTGGACTAAGAGGAAGGACTCGACCTGGGCCCCCAAGTGACACATGGGAGCGAGCCTGGGATTCATGGCTGAAACCTCCAGATGTGTCTGGGCTCATCAGCCAAACACTTGTGAAGTATGTCATCACTCACTGGAACACTACAGTGTTTCATTGGTGCCTTAGGTACATCTATTGAGGGATAGTAAGATCTAGTCTTACAAAGCACATCTTGAGATAACAAAGCTTGTTTAATTGAAATAAATAAGTTAATTTATCAACTGAATCAAGCTGACAGTATTGAACTTGGCTCTGTGCTTTTCAAAATAAAACACTTCTGTCTTTCAGATGTGTGAATCATTTACTCTGTGAAAACACAATGAAGAGAGATTCCAAAAGGTGCCATTCACATAATAAAAACATTAAAAACACTTATTTATAATAATCTTTTTAAAGACAATGGACACATGCACCACTGCTAATTGCATTGGTGAACAAAGTAATCAGACACTTAACTAAAATTAAAACTATTAAGACATTATTTTATGTCAAATCTTCATGTGAAAAGTAACTAAAGTTTCAGATAAATGTAGAGCAGAAAGTGGAATATTTTGGTCTGAAAGTCCAGTAATTAGTAGTCAAGTAAAGTACAAGTATCTCATAACTGCAGTGCCCCTCTAAACATAGTGTGGACCTGTTATCATTCTTTTTGAAAATAGATTTTTTTAAATAAAAATTCATCCTTTCATTGTTGTTTTGAATATTAAAGATGTTTATATATATATATATATATATATATATATATATATATATATATATATGATGTATATATAAAGCTGTGTATAAAAACATATTGAAGTTTCTATTTTGAACTCATTTTCCAGTGGTAAACCTGTAGCTTTTGTAAAAAAGGCATGATGTTTACACATAAAACCACACAGTTGATGATGTGTCACATCAGTCACTGACCCAGAAAACAACGTTCTGACTCAGAAACTCAACAATCAGTGGAAGAAGTTCACAGATATACTGCAGTAAAGGATTGATACTAAGAAAAATATCAATTTGGACTTTGAATGCCGAGCAGAGGAGGAGAAATACTTGATGCTGGAATAGAAATGTAGATTCTGTGGGAGAAGAAACCGAGTCAGAATAAACCTAAAAGAGGAGGATCAGACAGTGATGAATGTTCTTCTGGAGACTTTAGATGAAGTGGAGGTGAGTTTCCTGCCGGGAAGAGAAAGGAGTGATAGGGTTAGGATGATTTAACAGGAGAAAAAGGGTAAAGAAACACAGATAGTTGTAGACTTTACAAAAAAGGACAAAGCACTGAAAATATATTTCAAGAAGTAGGAGAAGCACAAAACAACTGTTATATAAATGGAGTGGAGCAGAACTCTAACCCTAGTAAAAGATAAAGTAGCAACAAATAGAAATATAAAGTACAAGCACCTGAAAACTGTACTTTAGTAAAGGTTTTTAGTTACCTCTGACTAACAAGTTATTGTTTTTATGATACACAGACAATAGACGATTTTTTATTTGTGGTTTTAAAGGTCCTGTCAGTTTGTTTTGGGGGAAACAGGAATAAAAGTTGGTACAACAACCAAATGGCTGAAAGGAGAAGGAGAGAACTCAGAAAAACATTTAAGTATAAGGTAAAACCTTAGTTACATTAAAGTTTATGGCACTTCTGTTAGTCTTTACTAAAATACAACTAAATAAACTTATAAAATTAAAAAAAATTAAAAAGTACTGTGATTTCAGTGGGTTTGTACAGTATTAGGTGAATAATCGTATTATAATACAATAACTGACTAGGATTTATTGTCAAATATAAAGTAGTAATGATGGTTTACAGTGTTTTACTCCAGATTTGACTTCGTTTACAGCAGCTACATAAAAAATAATAATAATAATAAAATTTAAATAAATAAAATACCTGAGTCCTTTTAAAGGTTCATGTGTTTCTGGTGATGTTGCTGCTCCTGGATAAACGTGTGTTCATTGCTGCTATTCCTGTAATACACACACACACACACACTACAATACACACACTACAATACACACACACACACACACGCTACAAAACACACACACACACAACACACACACACGCACACACACACTACAATACACACACACACACATGCTACAAAACACACACACACGCTACAAAACACACACACACACACACACACAAACACACACACACAAAAAAACACACACACACAAACACACGCTACAAAACACACACACAACACACGCACACAACAAAACACACACAAACACACACAATACACACACACACACACACTACAATACACACACACTACAATACACACACACACACTACAAAACACACACACACAACACACACACAAACACAACACACACACACACACACACACACACACACACACTACAAAACACACAACACACACACTACAAAACACACACACTACAAAACACACAACACACACACTACAAAACACATACACACACACAAT
>CM060471.1:27077388-27117388 GCA_030544235.1 Lepturacanthus savala | reverse complement strand
TTTTTTCGTTCTTTCTGGATTTTATTGTCGTTGCATTGGTTTCCTCCTCCTCCCCCTCTTCTTCTTCTTTTTAAATTGTCCACGTTGAGTTTTTCTTGGTTTTTTGTCGTCTCTTCCCGTCATGAGTTTAGTAAACGCTGGCGGACGGGTTTTTATCCTCTTCATCTCTCCGCCTCCATGGCAACGCTGGCCTTCTGCTCGTTGGCTGCGTGGGGGGGGGCGGGCCAGGGGGGGCAGGTCTGCGAGGGGGGGGGCGGGCCAGGGGGGGCAGGTCTGCGAGGGGGGGGGCTGCCCCTGAGTCCAGAGTCCCTGTTGAGGCTGAGACGCCCCGGGCCCGTTAGCCGCCAGGCTCCACCCCCCCACCTGGGGGGGAGGGGGGGAGGTCGCCATGGCCGCCGCCATCGAGCCGCCGCCGCCACCACCGCCGAAACTCTCGGACGCCTTCAGCCGAGAAAACATGGTCAACGCGTCGGGGAAGTTGGGCGGCGTCGCTGGCGTGTTGGCGGGGGTGCACATCTGAGGAAAAATAAAAAATAAAATGTCAGTAATTACATTTAAAAAATACATAAAATAAAATCTCATATCTACTGGAATACACCCAGTAATTAAATAAAAGAAATACTAAAAAATTAAATCCAAGATTCTGGTGGAATACACTCTAATTAAATAAAAAATAACTGAAGTAAATCAAATTTAGTGCTTCTAAACACAAACATTTTCTGATTTTTGGACGTTTCATTATTTCCAGGTTCCTGTGGTGTAATTTAACAACAAACCAGAGGATTCTAACCCTAACCCTGCTGCTACGATTGTTGAGGAGGAAACTGGACGTTTCTGATCTTTTATTCATTTATTAACCATTTATTAACCTGTTAAACCTCCTGATCCAGGTCCAGGTTTGAGTTTTACTTAGAAAACCTCAGCTCCAACACCAAATAAAGGATTTTTATCTGTAGTAAAGGACAATCTTAAGATTGTTTTTTCAATATTCTAACTCTATTTTCTCTGTAACAGCAACATAAATTGATTCTGGCTCTTCTGTTGTACATTTATTTTATTCCAGGTTTGAGTCCATAACCTTTGTGCTTGTAGAGATATTTAACATTTATTATCATTTACAGCAGGAAAACTGATGTTAAGTTGTTAACAAGTTCATTCTTCACTAAAAATGAACTTTCACCTCACAACATTAATCCTGAAATCAACATGTGGTTCAGAGGAATCCCAGGAACTTTATGACATCACAAAACTGACTTACACACACACACACACACACACACACACACACACACACACACACACACACACACACACACACACACACACACACACACACACACACACACACACACACACACACACACACACACACACACACACACACACACACACACACACACGTGTTGATCATTAGCCAGGACTTGCTCTGTTTTGTTTGACACTATAATGGAGGAAAGAGAATAAGACAAACAATAGAAAGAAAAGAGGGTAGAAGACTGGAGAGAAAAGGTAGAACATGATAGAAGAGGTAGAACAGGATAGAAGAGGTACACACACACACACACACACACACACAAAGCATTTATCCGGCCAATGGCTTATTCACACTTCATCTGAATTTTTTTTACACAAAAGCATCAATATGAAGCTTTTATTATTCAACATTCCTACTTCACTGCTGAGATATTAGGTTTAGGACCATTAAAACCAGGGTTAGGACCATTAAAAGCAGGGGGTTAGGACCATTAAAACCAGGGTTAGGACCATTAAAACCAGGGTTAGGACCATTAAAACCAGGGTTAGGACCATTAAAAGCAGGGTTAGGACCATTAAAACCAGGGTTAGGACCATTAAAACCAGGGTTAGGACCATTAAAACCAGGGTTAGGACCATTAAAAGCAGGGTTAGGACCATTAAAACCAGGGTTAGGACCATTAAAACCAGGGTTAGGACCATTAAAACCAGGGTTAGGACCATTAAAAGCAGGGTTAGGACCATTAAAACCAGGGTGAGGACCATTAAAACCAGGGTGAGGACCATTAAAACCAGGGTTAGGACCATTAAAACCAGGGTGAGGACCATTAAAACCAGGGTGAGGACCATTAAAACCAGGGTTAGGACCATTAATACCATCACATCTACAGCCTGAGAACAGGGATAAGCAGTCTCCACCTCTGCTGCTCTAGAGGGTTTGGACCCGTATTCAACACAGGCCATTTTAGATTTCCAAATGTCTGACTAGAACTTGGATCGTAAGATTCCTCCTGCTGTTGCAGTATTATACGAAAATAATGACACATAATGACTGTCAGCAGAGTCTGTTGCAATAAAGCTGAAAGAATTCTCTTCTTTATCTTAAAATATAAACCACATGTAGAACCACAGCTGCTCTGAAACTACAAACTAACCACAGTTTTACCATGGTAGGAGCTACTTCATAAACATTTTAGATTATGAAATTATTTTATTTAATGTAAGGATAATGCTGAAAGACAAAAAGACAACAAGCTGATTAGACTTTAACATGTTTCCTTGGTTTAATTTGTTTGGTGCCAACAAATCAAACCACAAACATGGAGAGATATGGTCTGGTTCTTTTTCCATCCAGTCGCTGGCAAAATAAAATGCATTCATCACAAAATGTGGAAAGAATTGACAACACATCATATCGAAATAAACAAAGAACTTGTGCCTTTCCACAGAAATTAACTCTGTATTTACACAAACAAACGTAGGATTCTTGGAGTTAGTTTCACTGTCGACATTCAGTATTTCCTACACATCAACTGTTCTGTGGCGCTGCACCACAGAACATTAGTAAATTATAATAAAGTTATAATTCCTGCTTTTGAATAGCTCAGTCATGGCTTGGCTTCTATAAACCTTTAAACAGCTTTATTGCATTAGTGCATTTTGTCCCACCAGCATTCATGCTAACATTAATAACAGCCTAACTTAACAATTACGATTAATAGGAATTTCCCAATAGCCTGCATATAAAGCATGTACAGATCCTGTAAAACTTGCATCATTCATCCACTTTTTGTGGTAGCCTAGGCTACAAAAAGTGTATTGGGCATCTTTTTTTAACCAAACGCTTCATTTGGACCCTCACTGAGACTTGATCGATGCTTTCAGGCCTAATTATTGCGATATTTCAATATATTAAAATTAAAATATCAAAAATCGGCCCACTCCTATTGTTACTGATATACACTAATGACAATTTCAGAATTTTTCAACCTGGATTTTATTTAACTTTTCATGTCTATTAAGATGAAATGTTGCAGGAATTGTTCCAGTATTGAGTAAGAACTCACTGTAATAGAGCTGGTTCTGGCTGCTAGAAGCAGTATTTTTGCATTTGTGTTGTAATGGAAGCCAGACAGTGAGTGGAGAACCTTCCCAAGTTTAGAGAGTCTCATGAGTCGTGTTATTGCAGCAAAGTCACTGATTAACGGGCCCAATGGAGAATTTTTATTTCATGTGTCTAAAATAAATGGGAAGAGTCACCAGTGATAATGAATAATATGAATAATATGAATAATATGAAGCTGTAGTTTAAAATCTGCAGATGTTTGGGGGGTTTTTTTTCCAACTTTGGGAATTCAATTTTTCCTCCTTTGCTTCTTAACCCTTTAACCTTGATTTTTTTTCAAAGATTTCATGCATATAATTATATCAGTTGAGTCACTAACAATCATGTTATGTATTATTTTTTCCATTTTGTACTATTTTCTCTGCCGAAAATATTATTTTAATGGCTGTTATAGTTGCCGTTTGCACAAAAAAACTAAATAAAAAACAAACATAAAACCCATAAAAAGGTTAGGGTTAGAAAAAAAAATCCCATGTACATAATTTTTTTTGGGGGGGGGATTATTTATCCAGATTATTAAACCTGGGAGGGTTTGTTCATGTTCTTGGGAGGAAGATGATGTCATGTGACAGGAAGTAGGTGGAAAGGTTTTTTTTTGTGCTTAAAACCTTTTGTCTAAGTCGTCTAATATCAGTCAATAATAGCTGTGTGAGTAACATTTAGATTTTTTAGGTTTTAATGGGTTAACCAGTGGTGGAGGACACGAGTCAACACAACATTATGAAAACTCTCTGAGATTAAAAAAGTACAAACACAGCCTCCATATTGGTTTCTGCTCAGATCTCTTCACCAGTTTCATTACTGGTGTTAAATCCTGGATGTGTGAGGACTCGGGTTCCAGCAGCATCAGGTCTGGGCGAGTCCTGGTACGTCTACTACAGGCGTGTTGGAAGGAATTCACATGAATATTCACCCCATTGGTGTGGTTTGTTCAGGCGTGTTCTATTTAAACCTCTATTTAAGCTCTGATAATGCTGTGTTCAGTTCATCAGCAGCAGCAGAACATGGAACTGGACATTAGACACAACATCAGGGCCAAATATACCTCATTCACACCTCTATAAAGAACCTGAACCAACCCCTAACATCCATCACTTCACAAAGGAAAAGCTGATATCTGAAGAACTAGTGGTTGAAAAGCCAAGATTAATAAGATAAACTCAGCCTCCTCAATACATCAAACTACTGGCAACGAACACAGACACAGCATTAATGTTCAGCCAAGTTTACAGGAACTGGAATTTAATGTTTTGACTCTGACATTGTTTCCCAAATCTGTAACTACAACAGACGCCAACTTAGCAAAAACCTGGCCAAGAAGCAGGCTACTTCAAGTCCTGATTTACTTATAATCCATAAACCTCAATGAACCAAAACAGAGATAGGTAGGAAGATTTGCTGCATCCTGGTGTCACTGGTATTTACTGTCATTTAGTTGGGATTGTGGAACTGATAACTGATAATTAATGGAGGCCCATTAAAGTTAATACAAGACAGGTGGAGGAAAGCCCCAAAGAGACAGAAAAAAGAGAGTAAAGGGGGAAAGAAGTGAAAGAAAGAAGTGAAAACCAGATGCTCAGATGGGGAAAGGAGGAGCTTTCAGTAAAATTTAAGAGAGACAGAAACTGCTGCAACAACTACATGATGTTAGTGTTTAAACAGAGTCCTGATGGAAATGTGATTATTCCTGATGTAGACGTGACTTTTTACACCATGAAATCAGCATCTTTAGGACATTTTCAAAGGAAATAATCACCTTTAATTCATGAAATCTAATTATTTCCTGAGGTATATGCATGTACATATATTTTCCTTTCTTTTTACTTGTATTGTTTCTCACACATTTTTTGAACTGTGGTCCATCTAGTGCAGCGGTTCTTAACCTTGTTGGAGGTACCGAACCCCACCAGTTTCATATGCACATTCACCGAACCCCTCTTTAGTGAAAAAGAAAATATGATTTTCATCCAACCAACTTTCTTCTTTTGCCCAACATAGTTAGTATGGATGAAATATTAAAGAAACCACATGAAGTATAACGACAGTCACATGTTGATTACTGAGCGCGCATTAAATTCCCCACAGCGCTGATTGGCTAAGCAGTGATGGCCATGTGGGGCGTGTGTGTCATCATGAATTTACACGATAATTCAAGTGTGTCCGGACCTCCGCGGCGGAGGCTCTGCTAGGCCTGCGCGATGTATCGATTGATTCGATTAATTCAAATGTACAGTTCTGGACAATGTATTTTTTATTAAAATCAATTTTTAATTATTATTTTTTTATTATTATTATTTTTTTTTTTATTTTTTTTTTTTTACACACGAGCATCAAAAGCAGAACTAACCCGCTGCAACGCTCTACACCAGCGGTTCCAAAACTTTTTTAGCTTCTATATCCCAACCTGGTTGATGATATATCAGCTCTACTTTATATAAGCAACTCAACAGTGTCCATCGTTTTCTCAGCACAGTAACAGTGTAATGTCTCTACGTCTGTTTTACATGCTGCTGTATTCATCGCTCACCGAGTCATCGTTACTGATAAATAACAAACATCATCAACAGCTGCTTCATCTGCTGTGTCCACGTTCACAAACGTCTTCTCTGGATTCTCTGCTTAACCACATTTCCGCAAATATGAGTGTGACTCCAGTGACTCGACTGGACTGTGTGTCTGATGCAGGAATAACGACGCACCAAAAAAAAGTGTTAAACCATCATGTCTAAACAGAGAGAAGTTGTATAACAGGATGTTGAATATCTATTTAATATGACAAAAAAAACGTTTATTTAGACGTCTTTATTGTGTTGGAAAATCTCACTTTGAAAAAACTTTATAAAAACACTCCAGACCGCCATCACGTTTTTTAGCTTGCACGCCCCCGAGTGGCCGCTCGTGCACCCCTGGGGGTGCGCGCACCACACTTTGGGAATCCCTGCTCCACACGGTTAAGTTAGCGGGGCGACACCCAAACACTGTAGCATGGGTTAGGGTTAGCATGGCAGCGACCGAGGGAAAAAAATAAACTCAAAACTTGTTTTGAGCCATTTATTCATCATCTCTTGTTTGCTTTTGATTAGGGCAGAGAAAAATGGATTAAAATCGGAAATCAGATTTTTTGTAAAAACAAATCGGAGATTTTGTTTTTAGGCCATATCACCAGCTCTAGGCTGTGCCGAACCCCTGAGATGGACTCAGCGAACCCCTAGGGTTTGATCGAACCCAGGTTAAGAACCACTGTTCTAGTGTTATAGGGTTAGGTTTGTGATATCATCTTATGGCTTCTTGACCTCTCAACACATCTTTTATTTATGTATTATTCCTCACACCCATCAGGTTCTCCTTTTATTTAGTTTTTGTTGGTATTATAATTGTTTTTTCTTATTATGATTTGCTAATATTAATCTGCTATCACTATTATGTAGTTATTTTCTGTAGGTTCCTTTTGTGCTCTCTAAAACACTGTAAAATAATGTTATTTTCTGCATCTTCCTTCACTGTAAATTATTTATTTTTACAGTCATCTGTGTGTTTTTAAACTGTAAAAAATATTTAAAATAAAAAATTAAACAAAACCTCAAACTAATATCAATCTACATTAGGTTTTTTGGCTGAAGCCAAAAAAAATTAACACTCAGCCAGATACCCAAAATTACTGAATATCAAATTCAGTTGCTATTTTTTAATACTGCATAAATAATTTAGAATACATTTTTCAACATGGTTTTGGTAGAAACATGTGGTAATGAGCATCGGACCCATCCTGTCTGCTGGGTTTTATTAATCATTAATCAATGAAGCCAACGTCCTCCACTAAACATCAATCATCCATCAATCATCCATCAACTCCTTCTTCTCTGATTCCGTTTCTTCGTCTTTTCAGAACTTTTCAGACTTTTCAAAGCCAGAGAGGGCGTGTTATGAACAGCTTTTTCCTTTCAGCTGCTGTTTGGCTTTTAAAAGACAAATAAAGCAGTAGAGCTGAAGTTCTTTCAGAGGAACCCTCTGGGTAGTTTGTTTAAACACTTGTTGGAAACTGAAATTCTCTCCAACACATTAAAATATCTCCACACTGCCGATCTCTAATGAAGGAGCCAGGTTCCAGCTACTGAAGGCGACACGTAGACGACATGAAGGCGACACGTAGACGACATGAAGGCGACACGTAGACGACATGAAGGCGACACGTAGACGACATGAAGGTGACACGTAGACGACCATTGGTTGACTAGTTGTGTCCGTTGGTGTCAACTTCATCAGACATTTCTTTTTCAGATAAAAGCAGCCGACAGCTGTTGATGAACGACACACACACACACACACACACACACACACACACACACACACACACACACACACACACACACACACACACACACACACACACACACACACACACACACACACACACACACACACACACACACACACACACACACACACACACACACACACACACACACACACACACACACACACACACACACACACACACACACACACACACACACACACACACACACACACACACACACACACACACACACACACACACACACACACACACACACACACACACACACACACACACACACACACACACACACACACGTTGATCATTAGCCAGGACTTGCTCTGTTTTGTTTGACACTATAATGGAGGAAAGAGAATAAGACAAACAATAGAAAGAAAAGAGGGTAGAAGACTGGAGAGAAAAGGTAGAACATGATAGAAGAGGTAGAACATGATAGAAGAGGTAGAACATGATAGAAGAGGTAGAACATGATAGAAGAGGCAGAACAGGATAGAAGAGGTAGAACATGATAGAAGAGGTAGAACATGATAGAACAGGATAGAAAAGGCAGAACAGGATAGAACACGATAGAACATGAGAGAAAAGGTAGAACATGATAGAAGAGGTAGAACATGATAGAACAGGATAGAAAAGGCAGAACAGGATAGAACACAATAGAACATGAGAGAAAAGGTAGAACATGATAGAAGAGGTAGAACATGATTGAACAGGATAGAAAAGGTAGAACATGATAGAAGAGGTAGAACATGATAGAACATGAGAGAAAAGGTAGAACATGAGAGAAAAGGTAGAACATGATAGAAGAGGTAGAACAGGATAGAAAAGGTAGAACAGGATAGAAAAGGTAGAACAGGATAGAAAAGGTAGAACAGGATAGAAGAGGTAGAACAGGATAGAAGAGGTAGAACATGATAGAAAACGCAGAACAGGATAGAACATGATAGAAAAGGTAGAACATGATAGAAAAGTTAGAACATGATAGATGAGGGAGAACATGATAGAAGAGGGAGAACATGATAGAACATGATACAAAAGGTAGAACATGATAGAAGAGGGAGAACAGGATAGAAAAGGCAGAACATGATAGAAAAGGCAGAACAGGATAGAAAAGTTAGAACATGATAGAAGAGGGAGAACATGATAGAAGAGGTAGAACATGATAGAAGAGGGAGAACATGATAGAACATGATAGAAAAGGTAGAACATGATAGAAAAGTTAGAACATGATAGAAGAGGGAGAACAGGATAGAAAAGGCAGAACATGATAGAAAAGGCAGAACAGGATAGAAAAGTTAGAACATGATAGAAGAGGGAGAACATGATAGAAGAGGGAGAACATGATAGAAGAGGGAGAACAGGATAGAACATGATAGAAAAGGTAGAACATGATAGAAAAGTTAGAACATGATAGAAGAGGGAGAACATGATAGAAGAGGGAGAACATGATAGAAGAGGGAGAACATGATAGAAGAGGGAGAACAGGACAGAACATGATAGAAAAGGTAGAACATGATAGAAAAGGTAGAACATGATAGAAGAGGGAGAACATGATAGAAAAGGCAGAACAGGACAGAACATGATAGAAAAGGTAGAACATGATAGAAAAGGTAGAACATGATAGAAGAGGGAGAACATGATAGAAGAGGGAGAACATGATAGAAGAGGGAGAACATGATAGAAGAGGGAGAACAGGATAGAAAAGGCAGAACATGATAGAAAAGGCAGAACAGGATAGAAAAGTTAGAACATGATAGAAGAGGGAGAACATGATAGAAGAGGGAGAACATGATAGAAGAGGGAGAACAGGATAGAACATGATAGAAAAGGTAGAACATGATAGAAAAGTTAGAACATGATAGAAGAGGGAGAACATGATAGAAGAGGGAGAACAGGACAGAACATGATAGAAAAGGTAGAACATGATAGAAAAGGTAGAACATGATAGAAGAGGGAGAACATGATAGAAAAGGCAGAACAGGACAGAACATGATAGAAAAGGCAGAACAGGACAGAACATGATAGAAAAGGTAGAACATGATAGAAGAGGGAGAACATGATAGAAGAGGGAGAACATGATAGAAAAGGCAGAACAGGATAAGTGGGACTTGATGAATATATGAACAGGACAACAGGTGTTCAGATCCTTTCTAAAATAAACAGCCTGTCGACTTGTAACCAGCAGAAACTATGAGGTCAAAGGGCACTGTGTCACACAGCAAAACAAACACTGAGCTTGTTCTTTCTTCAAGGTTTGGAACGATAGGTCAAGTGTTAGCGTGTCACACGTGTGTTTAGTGTTTAGTGTGTGTGATTAGAGTGTGAAGGACTGAACTATTGGAGCAGAACGTTATTCCCAGTGTTCCACAACTAGAAAGCTGTATTAATCTGAGACAAACTGGTGACTGTTCAGGTGATTATAAAAAATAAAAAGGTGTGACAGTAGCAACAGATTGATAGAATAAAGACATTTAACAACATTTAATATGACATTTAATAACATGCAACACACCCAACAACCTGCTTTGAGAATAGAAAAAAAAACAAAATGATCTTTTACAAATAAGATCATTATGTATAAATTTAAGTGCAGTCCAAACTCTACTTGGGCCAAAAACCTTGAATGACTCCGCTAGCCTGATAAAGGACTACATTTAATTTACACTGCAATTAATGATTAATTTAATAGTCAATCAATCTATTGATGATTGAGACAACTGATCAAATAGTGGTTTGATTCATTAAATGGTGTAAAATGTGGATCAGTGTTTCCAAACCTAAAATGTCTTTTTTTTGTCCACAACCCAAAGATCATTAGTTTACTATTAAAGACACCAGAAAATAATCAGAGAAGAGAAGCTGGAACCAGAGAATTTAGACATTTTCTACTGAAAAATGAATTAATCTGTGACCAAACCCTAAAATATTTTCAACAAACACAAAATCACAATTTCTCTCAAATATTGTTCACTAATCTGTTTAAGATACTGATCTGATAGTGACACTTCTCCTTTGCTGAGATAATCCAGTCCATATAGTTGGCACCTACTTGATTAATCAGTGCAGTACCACAATTTATTCAGTTTGACACAGCAATGAATGATATGATAATAATCAGATAGTAAAACTACAACGTTATGTCTGAAATTAGGAATCTGGCTCCTGCCGTAAGGAATAAGACAAACAGCTGGATGGTTCCAGAAGATTTCTCAATTCAAAACCAAAACAGAAAATGTTTGCAGCTGTTTTCATTTTGCAACTTCACAGCAAAATCTGATCTGAAATCAGAGTGAAGTACAGAGGTGTAAGACGATGAAACACAGACTGGAGGAGGGGCCAGGGGTCAGGGGTCAGACTGGGGACAGTCAGCTGATCTCAGTCTGGCTGCAGCAACAAGCTTCATCTGCTGCCTGTGTTTCCTGTCCCATAACCTTTGTGTGTGTGTGTGTGTGTGTGTCTATGTGTGTGTGTGTGTCTATGTGTGTGTATGACTCGTAGAAACATGAATCCAGCTGCTCATAAACATCTGGTTCCTGCAGCGTGGACCCATAGAGTCCCAGAGTCAGAGTGTGTGGTTAGAGTTCTGGGAAGCTGTCCTGGAAACATACCCTAACCCTAACTAACCAACTAACTAACCAACTAACCAACTAACCAACTAACTAACTAACTAAATAACCAACTAACTAACCAACCAACTAACCAACCAACTAACTAACCAACTAACTAACCAACCAACCAACTAACTAACTAACCAACTAACTAACTAACCAACTAACCAACCAACCAACTAACTAACTAACCAACTAACCAACTAACCAACTCACTAACCAACTAACCAACCAACCAACTAACCAACCAACTAACTAACCAACTAACTAACCAACGAACCAACGAACCAACCAACTAACTAACCAACTAACTAACCAACTAACTAACTAACCAACCAACTAACTAACCAACCAACCAACTAACTAACCAACTAACTAACTAACCAACTAACCAACCAACCAACTAACCAACCAACTAACTAACTCTCACACAATTGGGTTAGTGATGATTGATTTATGATTGATTTATTGAGCTTATTTAGTTCTTGTTTACAGCAGTAAATAAATAATGAGACGTAGCACTGGCGACACAGCAACTTCAAATTAGACATTAAACAAGCACACACACGACCTGTCAGTCAAACCATCAGGGTTCAGGTCTAGACCTTCTCCAATGGATCTGGTTTTCTTCAACTGGAGATTTCTATGAAACAGGAACTAACAGGTTTCTTAGTTTTTATTCAGCACATCAGATATTAAATATATTCATATTCAATAAATAAATATTCATCAGATTATTTTCACTCTGAGAATATAACACCAAACTTTTCACAATGAGTTACATGACTCCAAACAGAAATTACAACAGCAGCTTTATGGCTTTAGTTTCTCAGCTTAGTCACATGATATGGGGGGGGGGGAATCAACCAGCTACTTTTTACGATTTATTCATTTGATTGTAGCAGCACGTGAAGAAGAATTCATCACAGAATCACAGAGATTTATTACTGAACCACAGATTTATCACAGAATCACAGAGATTCATCACAGAATCAGTGATATCAGTGGCATTTTCAGTGTTTTTCCTTCACATTTTCACAGAGAAACTCAGTAATAACCAAGTTCTCACCTGACCAGATCATTTTGGTTCCTATTGTGAAACAAGACATACTCAACAAGTATCAGAAAAAACTCAAACTTGATTTAGTCTTGTTAATTCAAAAATAATGCTGTAAATTAGCTGGAAAACATCCCTGAATGTGAAAGAAAACCAAACAAACAGCTACAAGATGATGTGAATAATATTTTATGAAAGGGATTAGCAGTAAACAGCCAGAAATACAAATGCATCATGATTCTAAAACATGAAGGGTAATTAAATAAATTAATAAATAGATTACAGGCTAATTAAATAACCTGATGCTTGTATCTGTAAACAAAAAGAAAGAGGAGTTTACAGCAGAAAAACAGCAGCTGCTGTCAGAAAGTCATTGAAACAACATGAACACTGCATCCTGATGGATGTGTTGCTGCTGCAGTGTGTGTGTGTGTGTGTGTGTGTGTGTGTGTGTGTGTGTGTGTGTGTGTGTGTGTGTGTGTGTGTGTGTGTGTGTGTGTGTGTTGGTTTTTCTATACTTGTGAGGACCAAGTATTGAGAAACAACCTTTTCTGTGAGTACATTTTTCTTTGTAAAGACATTTTGAGTGGGCCATCCACAAGCCTGTAGATCATGCTGTGAAAATTTGAATGTGTGTGTGTGTGTGTGTGTGTGTGTGTGTGTGTGTGTGTGTGTGTGTGTGTGTGTGTGTGTGTGTGTGTGTGTGTGTGTTAGACTGAAGCTTATCTACAAGGTGTCGTTAAGCTGCCATGACAATATGTTCAGGACAAGATGTGGACCAACATCCGTGTGGACCAACATCCGTGTGGACCAACATCCGTGTGGACCAACATCCATGTAGAAGAACAAACCTGCTGTAGACACATGTAAAAACAACCTGTTCTAAATGTGCAAAGGTTGCAGCTGTTTTACATCATGTGCCTCAGGAACTAATGAAGATAACATAAGCTTTAGTTGAATCCTCCAGAATTTACAGCATTATTCTGAATAATAAGAGTTAATAATAATAATAATAATAATAATAATAATAGTGGACTAACTAACTTCACTGATTGATATAAAGCACAAATTATGTATTAGTGAGAATATTTGGAGTCGCTGCAGACAGTAGCTTAGATTAATAACTAATAACTTTAGATCAGTACATTTGTGGGTGTTCAGAAGCTGAATTATCAGCAGATGTCTTGTCATTAAAATACATAAAACCACTGAATACACTAGTTGACGTTGAAAATAAATAAATCAGTGTTTCTATAATGATTTTCAGAGTGCTAATCAAGCTAATGCTAATATCTGTTGGATTGTTCCTCTGTTACTGAAACCCTTCATTTTTCATTTATAAAAACACCAAGATATTAAAAAGTGTATCGTACAAATGAATAAAAGTCCATTTATAACAGCTGTGGGTTGGCATGTTTAGATCAATCATTAGTTGCTACAAAATAATTACAAAGAAAATTACGTATTAAAAATATTAACACATTTTATCAGTCTCCATGCCGAACAACTCAATGTTTGTCAGTTTATATGGATCAGGACAGTTTAATGATAAAGAAACCCAATGGGAGAGTTTAATATCACAGAAGAACCAACTCTACAATAGCATTGTAGAGTTGTACAAAAGATAATTGTTGCTTTTGCAGCAAATATTATGTATTTAATTGTAATTAATTAATGACAAAACAAGGTTTTTAATCAATTCCCATCCCTAGTTTAGAATAAAATTATTTTTTTTTGTATTTACTACATGGCTGCACATTCATTGACCTCCATGTCCTCCACATGTTGGAGTTGATGACACTAAACAACAGAAATTAACTTAATGTTGGCTGATGTCAGCCATGTTTACTACAAACAAGAGATTAGATCTGTAGATCGCTAAAAATAACCCTTTCACTAACACTAACATCCCTCTAGAAACAAAAGACAAAGCATTGAGATGCTCTGGAGGGACTAACTGGGACTAAATGGGACTAATGGGGACTAACGGGGACTAACGGGGACTAATCAATTAATTGTGACACTACACAGCTGTTAAATCTAAAAATGTTAATCCTGATTATTTTAAACCTGTAATTAGTAATATAATAAATAACATGTCCTTCAGTGTGTTTACTGTCGGGTAGATGGAATCAGTTCTAAAGTGATGTAACAGCTGTTTGGATGGGCATATTCCAAAAAAATAACAAAATTCAAATGTTCCAGGTATTCGGCTCAAATCCATAATAAATATGTAGATCTTTAGAGGTTCTGGATCAGAAGCTCCTTGGACTCAGAACACATCAGGGTGGAGGTTTGGTCTAGTAATGATTTCATCCAGGTTTCTCTCTAAAATCTGTTAAATCTAGGCTGAAACAACATGGAAATGCTGTTTGTGTTGAAGTGACATATAATTGATATTTATATGAATCTGTTGTTGAACTGCTGGTTGTAATTATTGGTGCTTGTCACAGTCAAAAACCTAAACTGTTGTTAACCTGAAGTCAGATTAAAACATGGCTGCTGCATAAGATGCAACTTGTTATTGCCATGTGCACATAAAGAAACAGGTTCCTGGTCCAATGAAATTCTTGCTTCGTTATGATGATGCCAACATAAAACAATGTGAAAGCTGCAGTAATAAGCAGATTGAACCAGTGGAGCAGATTATCCATCTTTTATCTCCATGTTTCTTCCGATTTTCAGGCTAAACATCGCTATGAACTGATAATGCTGAAACTTTCTTTCCTGGTGAGGGTTTATTGATCTTCTGACGTCACGTTCACTCTGATTTAGAGGAAACTGGATATGATTACTCTGCGCTTTCTGCCCTGATGGTGGTGACTCCATTATATGTTTGGTTGTGTATTTGTATACATGCATGTATATTAATAGTAAAAATAAAGAATGCAAAGCTGCAGTCAGATGAAAGATGTAAACTCAGATCAACAATTCCTCCCAACCACAGCCAGCTCTCATCCATCCAGCAGCTGCTGCTGCAGCGAACAAAGAGTTCAGTTCCAGTTTCCTCCTCTATATATGATTTATCTGCCACTAATAAAAAGCTCCTGATGTGTGCATCGTGTCAGGCAGCAACGACAAACCAATCAGCCAAAATGCCTGAATAACCAGAGGCCGAACGTCACTGCATGAGCTTTATTTAAGATCAGCTGTTTCTTCCTGGAAACACTCGCTGTTACCCAGAAAATAAAGATCCTTCCGTTATGCTGCAACACAATGAACAGCAGGAATTCACATATCTGCACTTATCTGTCTACATCCCTCATGTCCTCACACATGCAGAGAAACAGAAAAAACACACACTCAGAAACACACACTCACACACACACAGCCAGCCTCTGCAGCCTGTGTTTATTTCTGGAAGCTACAACATGGCCGACATGTGCTTTGTTATTGTTAGAACAGCATCGTCCCTCTCGGCCTAAAAAGCCTGTTCATCTGCTACAAAACATCACAGGAGGTTTAGTTTCATTACAAATATTATCCTAAAATTCATTATAATTTTATAAAGAGGACATTAAAGAGCAGCTCTCCTCTCACTCACCATTTGATGATGATGGCCATATGGAATATTTGTTTCTTGAAAAAAGGCACTGAGGGCAGTCTATAATAAAAACAGACAGGAAGAATCACGTGTTTTTGGATATTTCAGGCACATATATTGTCCAAATGTAACATTTAAAGAAGGTGAATCAAACAGCTAAATGTATTGGTCCATAAACAGCAGACAGAAGGTTTATATTTATATTTATTATGTAACAGCACTCGCTGTCCCCGCCTGAACACGCTGTCATGTGTGGGATAATAGTATTAAATCTAGAGTAAAGTCTAATTGGATATAGAAGCTGCTGAGTCTGTCCACTAACTGCCTGATTTACTACTATTAAAACCACAGGAAAACGGACACGTTGAATAGCAGCTCCGCTTTGTTTTCTGTTGAATTCAAGAGGGAAAAAAACAAACTGTCGGTGTTCCGGTTTAACTGGTGACCGTGTTATCTGGTGACTTTCAGCTGATTTAAAACTACTAATTTTACGCCATTTACCATTTTAACCTTATGTACGACAGAAGAATTTATATCTTGTTGAACATGTAATCCAATATAATTTGAGGCTAAATGTCGGTCTGTGACTGGCGACAACATTTAAAAACATATAAGACTGAACATTTAATTTAATGCTGTTATTCTTGTTCCCGTCACTAGTTAACATGATCACAATTTAACATGGTCACCAGTCCAGCCGTAACACTAGTTAACACTAGTTAACATGGTCGCTATTTTACATGGTCACCAGTCCAGCCGTAACAGTAGTTAACACTAGTTAACATGGTCGCTATTTTACATGGTCACCAGTCCTGCCGTAACACTAGTTAACACTAGTTAACATGGTCACCATGGCCACATGTTCACCGGATAGCCCGGTCACCAGATAAGTCGTAACACCTCTCCTTTACCTCGAACTGCCAGTGCGCCGCCTGTAGAAGCTGCTTCGCCTGATCCGCAGCACAACCCGCCGTCAGGACGAACTGGTTAATCATCACTTGATGTTTGAGTTCATCCATGTTTGGACGAAGGAGGCCGGGGTTCCTGCTGGCGCTCAAACCGACTTTGGAGCGTGTTTGTCCGATTCTTTGTGTTCTGGGGTCGGGTTCCGCTGCCTCTAACCGTCCACCATTACAGCAACTAAATATTTACTGTAGGAGCGGTAGTGAAGGGGCGGAGCGTCGGGTGATTGACAGGAGTGCTCAGCCAATCAGAGGACAGCGTCTAACCGGGGATTGGTATGCTGGGACCGGAGGGTGTCGGGCAGGGGAGTTTTTAGCGAGCCGCTCCGGGCCGGTTTTAACGGTTAAACACGTTAAACGACGACATTTCGTTAAATCGAGGGAATTTTACACCGTGACACGCGCTCAGTGCAGAAATCACCGTAGAGGAAGCGAGTCCCCGCGCGAGGAACGTCAGAGAGTGTTTGTTTTGGACTACAACTCCCATGAGCCCTCGCTTTGTTTGTAAAGCTGATAAAAAGCTGCCTGTTTTGTGAATGACGGCCTTTCTCGTCCAATTCCCAGATGCGCTGTGTCACTTTCTTTGCCAAATATGGTAAACAAATCCTCCATCGCTGTTAAACCCTGGAGTTAAATTAGTTCTGAAATTCACGCAGCGGGTCAGTACCGCAAATATCTGCGGGTCCCGTTGGTACCGCAGATATCTGCGGGTCCCGTTGGTACCGCAGACATCTGCGGGCATCAGGCGGACTGCGGCGGAACTGACGTCCGCATAGCTCTTTGATGGAAGAAGGAAAAAATAAAAACTAATAAAAAAACATAATCAAAACACCGAGGTCTGTTGGTGCAGGTTCTTCCAGCTGCAGCAGGTCACGTGTATAATTACAGAGTTTAATTAATACACCGAATTCATTAAATAGGAAAAACAGCCTCATCTAGATGGACGCATATTAATTACCACATAAGTATGAATTACTTACTTAATTAATGTTTGTTTCTTTTTAATCAGTCTTTACCTGCTCCGAAAATGGAGAGTGCAGACATTTGTATATATAGTTCAAAGTATATTTTAAAATCAAATATATTATGGGAAATTATTATTGGAGGATGAAGGAAGTTTCCTTTGTTCAGAGAATCTCAGAACTTTAGTTAAAATAGGAACTAGTTCTGCAAATAAAATGATAAAAATCATTTAGTATCAGAACAATATAATAAATGTTTTAATTAAAAATATGAACAATAATGAAACATTTAATTCACCAAAAAAAAAAATATATATATATATATATATATATATATATATATATATATATATATATATATATATATATATATATATATATATATATATATATATATATATATATATATATCCAGCATCACAGCTTTACTGGACGTGCTGAGGTCCAGTTGAAGGAGGAAACCTGGCAACAATAAGAACAGCTGCTCAAACATTTGCTCGAGTCCTTTTGTCAAGAAACTGAACAAACCTGGAGACGTTTTAGAAACCAACAGCTGGTGTCACGATGTCCAAGTTTCCTCAGAGTGTAACAACATAGATTTAACCACTGATTCTCCTGATTTAACCACTGATTCTCCTGATTTAACCACTGATTCTCCTGATTTAACCACTGATTCTCCTGA
The DNA here is from genome assembly GCA_030544235.1 of Lepturacanthus savala. Taxonomy (NCBI): domain Eukaryota; kingdom Metazoa; phylum Chordata; class Actinopteri; order Scombriformes; family Trichiuridae; genus Lepturacanthus; species Lepturacanthus savala. The sequence goes on along the minus strand of CM060471.1, from coordinate 27,098,879 downwards.
TTTAACCACTGATTCTCCTGATTTAACCATTGATTCTCCCAATTTAACCACTGATTCTCCTGATTTAACCATTGATTCTCCTGATTTAACCACTAACCACTGATTCTCCTGATTTAACCACTGATTTTCCTGATTTAACCATTGATTCTCCTGATTTAACCATTGATTCTCCTGCTTTAACCACTGATTCTCCTGATTTAACCACTGATTTTCCTGATTTAACCATTGATTCTCCTGATTTAACCACTGATTTTCCTGATTTAACCACTGATTCTCCTGATTTAACCATTGATTCTCCTGATTTAACCACTAACCACTGATTCTCCTGATTTAACCACTGATTTTCCTGATTTAACCATTGATTCTCCTGATTTAACCATTGATTCTCCTGCTTTAACCACTGATTCTCCTGATTTAACCACTGATTTTCCTGATTTAACCATTGATTCTCCTGATTTAACCACGGATTCTCCTGATTTAACCACTGATCCTGCTGAACACCAGCTTTGTCTGAATATTTAACCTCAGGTGACAGAATGAATTTAGGGAGGCTAGACTGCTAAACTCTATAAAATGTCTTCAGGACCAGGATCAGCTTATTGCATGTTGGTCACAACTCCTGAAAAATATTTCTGTAATAATATTATATTCATGAAGATCCTCAGACTGTTCCAGTCATTTCCTCCTGGTTGTTGGATCATCATCAGTTCTGTTTCTAGATTTTTAATATGTACAACAGGTGCATTTTGTTCCTCTAGTAAAACATGAAAGATATGGAGAACTTTTATTTTGAAAAATTAGGAAAGAGTATCTCTCATCTTTGTTTTGACTCAGCACAGATAATATTATTATTATGATGATGATATAAAGTTGATCTACGAGTGAAAAAATACATTTTTGTGAAGCGAGAATGTATTTTTTCTATTATATTTTCGATTGTCACTTAGTGTCTGCATTTAATGGTTTTCTTTACATAAACAAAGACATTTACACCAGAGATTTGTGCCGAAAAAATCACCAGAATGCAGGAAATAAAGTGTTCAAAGACTGCACAAAAAAGTCAGTTAAAAAAAGAAGTTAAGTTAAACCAAACAAGTGCAGTGCAGCATTCATCCACTGAGAGTCAGTGTTTCCTCATGATTCGTGAACTTCTACAGCAGTAAATGAACAGATTCTGTTGAAATGTTGAACATGGAACACTGACCTGAAAAGGTCCCTGATGTCAAAAATTGCAGTTGCTCTGCTGCACATAATCACTAACGAGCCTGTACAGTACTGCCTCTAAATTATCAATATATTATGAATAAATTGTGAATAAATTATGAATATCCAATAAACCAAGTCTCTAGAAAAACAACATGACTCACTTCACAAAGTTAGAAAAGTCCAGCAGCAACAAGTTATTATATTAAGTCAAATTTAGGCTGAAGTTTCATTGATGTTCTTATTTATTTATGTTTAGTTTAGAAACGTCACCGTAGCCCCGCCCCCCGCCCAGAAATACCTGACATGGCGGCACCTGCAGCGCCAAATAGATAAATAGATAAATATTTACTTATTTTCTAGACTTTTATTTTGAAATACAATGAACACAATTACAACACGTTACTGGAATTGACCTTTTTGCATTTTCTTTATTGTCTGTATTACACAATAAATAAATAAATAAATAAAACATAAATAAATCTCACATTGTAAAGCTATTATAGTGTGTGTGTGTGTGTGTGCGCGCGCGCGTGTGTGTGTGTGTGTGTGTGTGTGTGTGTGTGTGTGTGTGTGTGTGTGTGTGCAGCAGCCAATCACAGAGCCTCCAGCGGTTTAAAGGGACCTGGTCTCGGTTTTTTCAGCCTTTATCAGGACTTATTTTCTGCGTTCTTTCTCATTCTGAACCTGCAGCAGAGGACTAAACAAGACCTGGTTCTGGACCTGGATCTGGACATGGCTCTGGTCTGAGTTTTTTTCTGGATGTGGATCTCCTCCCACGGACTGAGTCCTGGAAGAAGCTGCAACAGGTGGATCAGCATCCCGGACCCACATCAGCCTGATCCTGATCCTGGACTCGGACTCAGACTTCGAACCGTTTCCTTTTCCCTCGAGAGAAATCTGAACTTTAAATGTCGGGTTGAAACCTTGCCGTTCGCCTTCAGTCCAGAACCGAGCCAGGACCCACGACCCAGGACTCAGGACCGAGAACCCAGGATTCAGGATCCAGGACCCAGGAGGTAGGATCCAGGACCCAGGATGCCGGTCCTGACCAGCCCCGACATCGCCAATAAGTTGAAGGAGAACTGGCTGATGGTCTACCCGGAGAACCGGGACTCTGGACCCGGTTCTGCCCCCCTTGACGACAGCCTCACCAGCCTCCACTGGCTCCAGAACTTCTCTATCGTCAGCGCGGACCCGGAACGACCCGGACCCGGACCCGGAGCGGGCTGTCCGTCCTCCCAGCACCCGGACCTGAGGCGGTTCTGGTTCCCCAGGGGAGGCAGCGAGTCCCCGTCCAGCCCCCCCGCCGGGGACACCGCGGCCACCGGGATGCCGCCGCTCAGCCCCGCCACCTCCGGGAGCGGATCCGCGCCCCCGCCGCCGTTCGCCGGGCGCGCGCATCCCGCTTACGCGCCGCAGGTCCCGGTCCAAACCGGCCCCCCCCCGGAGGTGGACTACCGAACCGACCCCAGCGTCAAGCCGCCGTTCTCCTACGCGTCTCTGATCTGCATGGCCATGCGGGACAGCGACCGGGACAAAGTCCCGCTGGCCCACATCTACTCCTGGATCACCAGGAACTTCTGCTACTACAGGACCGCTGAACCCAGCTGGCAGGTACCGATCAATAATCAATCACAGAGTATTACTGATCAATTATTATCAATTAGATGTTATCACTGATCACTGATTATTGATTAGCTGTTACAATAACCAATCACTGATCATTATCTGTTATCATAAGGTATTTCTAACTATTGTTTATCTATTGTTATGTTAATAGTGTGTGTGTGTGTGTGTATATATACAAACTCCTCCTCCTCATAATTAATAGTTTCCATGGTTACCTCCCTCATTAAACACCTTGTGTGTTTTTTAATGTTTTTTTTATTAGAACTCGATCCGTCACAACTTGTCTCTGAACAAGTGTTTTAAGAAGGTTCCGAGGCAGAAAGACGAGCCGGGTAAAGGCGGGTTCTGGCAGCTCGACCCAGATTACGCCCACATGTTCGTTAACGGCATCTTCAAACGCCGCCGGATGTCGTCCAGCAGCTACAACCACAGACCCGGTCGACCGGGCCCTGGTTACCACAGCGACCAGTACCGGGCCGTCAAACGGAAGACTCCGACCACTAAAACCGAGCCATCCGGGCCGACCCGCTCCCCCCTGCTGGCCACCGAGGCCCGGAACCCCGAGGTCCCGCGGGGGGACCTGGACCTGGCCTCGGTGTTCGACGACGTCCTGGGAGGCGGCTGCAGCACCTTCGAGGACCTGGACCTCAACACGGCCCTCAGGTCCCTCGGCTGCGACCCAGAGGCCTCCCTGCAGGGCCGGGGCAGGTGGGGTGGGGACCCGATGGGTCAGAACCAGCAGAACCCCCACCAGTCCTATAGCTACGTGGACCTGATGGACTGCCCCGTCAGCCTGGGGGAGCTGCACCTGGTCCACCACCCTCAACTGGACCAAGACCAGCTGGACCAGGACCAGGTGCTCCAGAACCAGCTGGACCAGAACCAGCAGCACCTTCAGCAGTTCGAGGCGTCCTCGCTGTTCCCCGAGCGGCCAGAGGAGGCGCTGCAGCCGTGGGAGGAGATCAAGGAGGAGGCCGTCCCGCTGACCCTGGACCAGGGCTTCGGACTCTGTGACGGCTTCTTCTCTGAGATGCAGCCATGGGAACGGGTGGAGGCCTACCTGTGACCTTTGACCCCTGACCTCAGTGACCTGAAGAGAGGATAACCCCTGCAATATGCTGTAATTTATTATTTTTATTGGTGACATCTACTTGACTTGTTATTAAAACGGAAACTGTCATCATCCTGAATTCAGAAACAGTCGATCAGGACGATAATGGTTGTTGGGACATTTTTTACATTTTTTTCCTCAGTTCTGATGCAGCTCTGATATTTAAAACATTCAAAATTAAAGACTCGTTTGGACCGTGGAGGAAAACGCTGGAGAAAAGATGTGTCTGGAACTTTAAAGACTGAACTAATCTGGAGTTTTTTCATTAAATAACAACATAGACAAAAGAAAAATGAATAAAAGAACTGGACAAACACTCAGAAAGGGACCGAAAAGACTTCAACTCTATTTGCTACATTAGCATCAAACAGTCTTTACTTACATGCAGTAAAAATCTCATTTATCAAAAGATGTCAGAGCAGGATGGAAAAAAGTTAAAATTCAGAGTCTGAGATTAGAAATCACTCCCTTATATAGTCAATTATGTATATATATATATATATATATATATATATATATATATATAAAGGAAAGGAAGCGGCACGGAGCTGGCAGCAACATTTTCTAGTTGACGTATTTCAAAGCAAAAAGACCTGATTTCACTTTCTAGTCATGAAATCAAACATTATGCACTTTGCTAGCAGCAGTTTCAGAGTTACAGCTTTTATTCAGGATGGTTAGTTTTATTTTTTATGGTGTTTCAATGATGTTTTATAAAGTTTACTGGTGATAATGATTGTATGTATCTCCTTGAAATCCACAATAACTCAAACACTGCAATAATTCAACTGGATGACAGAAAATTTTGTTTTCTTACACTTCTTTTTAAAAAATATATTTACAGTGACGGGGCATTTGTTGATTATATTTCGCCAAATTTGTTAATAAGGAATATGCAGTTCATTGGTGTTCCTGTGTGGGTTAATAAGAAAAAGAGATGTTTTCGTCACTGGTTGATGGATTTGCTTTTGTTCTTGTTGATTATTTTTTGGTGTATGTCTTGACGATTTATGTCAGAAATCTGAATATATATGACATAAATATGCTGTTGGTTTTCAGGGGGAACAATGAAGAGCAGGAAATTCAACTCTTAAAGGCCAGATCCTCTTAGATCGAGTTTGATATCAATTCTTTAATCTTACCATGTTATTTTCATTTGTACTTTTTTTAAAACTGTTTAACAATGCAATCAGCCTTGATGCAACACATGGTGTCAATTAAAGGAAAACGATAAGACAAATGTGGATCCGTCTCATTGTGAAATATCGAGACTCCTTCAGCCTGAATGATGGAGCATGAAGCTGAAGCTGGTTTAATTAGAGTTAGGAGATAAAAAAAAATGATTAAAAAAAATGTTTAAAATGAGATTAAGAAAATAATAGAATTAGTATTTCTAATATTTCTATATATTTTCTATATATATTTCTAGTATTTTCTAACTTCTAACTACTACCAGACTAAGAGTCTCCAGCCATGCTACACATTAGCATGCTAACACACTCACTGCTAACATAGCTACTGGGGTAGCTAGCTTAATATTTCCTATGGCCACCATCTTATACTGCATTCAGCTGAACTGGGAATTCTAAAACTTTGAGTTCAAATCTGAAAATTCAACTGGAGTCAGACTTCAACCACATAGAATAGTGTGAAACGTATAGTATCAGCACTTCTATTTATATCTCATTAAATGATTATCTGTGAACATATGTCTATGATGTTTGAGTGCACATAATAGTGTTATTGCTAATAATAGCTAATATGGCTAGGTGTATTTTAGCTGATAGTGTTGTTTTGCAGGTATGTAGTGATAAATACACAAATACATATTTTAACTAGAATCTAGAGGTTCCTAAAGCTTGAACAACAATCCAATATTTGTTAAGATATTTCTCTCATGAAACAAAAACAGAGTGATGACAGTAGAGGAAAAGTCAGAGCACAATCAAAGTCATTAAGTTTCATCTTCTGGGAACCAAGAATGAAACGTGAAAACACTGGATAAAAAACATTGATCTGCTGGTGGTCCAAGAGGAAAAATCAATTGATCACCAAATTCACTATGTTACATCCTCTGGAATGAATGGTAAAAAAAAATGGCAATCCATCCAATATTGGGCCATCTGTAAAAATAATGTGAAAAAACATGAACTAGAAATAAATAACAGACAAGGACACACTAAACAGAATGAAGCATGTCCAGTGCTAATGACAACGTGGATTCATGATTGGCCAAAGCTGCAGCTTTGTTCTTTGAGTGGAAGCTGAGAGGTCACTCGGGGTCAAACTATCAGTAGTAGAAGTTCAAAGTCAGATTTATTCAATGTGGTGCACATCTTAACATATAAAATGAATTTTTGTTTGTTACAGCTGAGCCAGTTGAAGTATTGACAGAAGTAAAATGAAATAGATGTAAGAGGTACTTCAAATGTCTGGTCTTTACCTCTAAAACTAGTTGAAGGTCATGTATGTATCACACCTGTGAGAACATGCCCTCAAAACCAACATCTCATCTCAACATCTCATCTCAACTTTTTTTCCAGGATTGTAGTTGCATGCATTGTATGAAAATGTGCTTTTCCACTTCAAATCTCTTTTTAATTGAAATTTTTGGAAGGAAAAGGGGAAGAAATGCGGCTTATCCCTGTCCTCATGGCTCCCGGCAGCGACAGGTCATGTGTGGAGATCTCCAGGAATAACTTGGATTCCTAAAAACAGCGGGACCAGATTCCAGGGCACAGGCCGTTCTGCTGGGAGAGAATCACTCCGACATCAGGAGAATGGTCCTGGATAGTCCTGGACATGAGGTGGATGGATCCTGTAGCAGCTGCAGTCTCTACTATATATATATATATATATATATATATATATATATATAGTAGAGACTGTTTCATGATTGCTGGCCTGTGGTGAAGGCAGAAAGGATGTGTGAACTTTCACTGTGCACGTTTATCCGTGCACACACTCATATGTGCATGTGTGCGGTTCCATTAGAGCCGTGATGTTTGTGTTGGTCCACAGTTTCTTTGTGAGGACTCTGATGTGTGTGTACATGATGTGATCCCCCTGCTGGTCCAGATAGTGTGTGTGTGTGTGTGTACATGGTGTGATCCCCCTGCTGGTCCAGATAGTGTGTGTGTGTGTGTGTGTGTGTGTGTGTGTGTGTACATGGTGTGATCCCCCTGCTGGTCCAGATAACATTATCTGTACGGAGCCAGATCCCCGTGGTTCTATTCAGTAACAGCAGGGTAACCCTAACCCAGCACCCGGACCTGGAGGTTTATAACGTCCATGCTGCCCCTCTGGGAGGCTAGGATGGTGTGTGTGTGTGTGTGTGTGTGTGTGTGTGTGTGTGTGTGTGTGTGTGTGTGTGTGTGTTTTATTGCCATCGTAGCAGCCTCTGGTCTGGTCTGATTAGACCCAGCATCAACAGGTCAAGCAGCTTTGCAGCAGGAACCAGACGGAGGGTGAAGGTTAGTTTACTGGGGAGAGAATCTTTATTCTAGCTCTGAGCAGAGAGATTACTCTACAGATACATTACTACATGACAGAGAACTCACATTTCCTGGTAGGACGCAAAGAATCATGATTGTTATTTTAACAAGAAAGGACCTTCAGAGTAACTTCATCCATCTTTGGTTTCTTCATTTATTGATGAGGGAAAAACACTGAATGATGTTTGTCTGTCCTAACCCTAACCACAAACTGATACCTTTTTCATTCTGGCTGCAAATACACCTAAATAGTTTTGTCCAAAAGGCTGCTGTTTATGCATGAAATGCTAATGAGGGTTCCATTCATATTGGCTGTTCAATTTTGAAAGGAATTGCAGATGCCAAATTAAAATAAAAGGTCTTGAGAGGGTTTTCTTTTATTTACAGAGATAAGATATAATGAAAGTTCTAACCATGTTTACATACAATCAGGAACACGGTCACTGCTCAAAGAAAGGAATGTTTCTGGCATTATCTTTCCACAAAAGTGTGTTTTGTCCAGAGAGCTGTTATTCCTCTGAATATGGCAATGACTAATGAAGACCACAAACCCTCACAAAACACTACATTGAGTTTCAGTTTTGATGTGCTAATTTTATTATTCAGGTGTAGAACACATGAACGTCTGCAAACATCTGCCGCACATAAACGTCAATTAGAGACATATTTAGAGGTTCTTTAAAGGCTGAAGTGGCTCTGTTCTCCAGTTACTTTGTGGCACATTCACTAGTTATATTCATATTTATTTCTATCTAGAAAAAATGAAATTAGGTGCATTTCCATCTCTTTTTTTGCAAGCTAGATGTAAAGTTATGAGCGGAAAGTGAAAAGCTCTTCAGAAATGTGTTTTAATTAGACAAAGTAAAGTTGTGGTTATTGGAATTTAAGCAGGAGTGGATCACATGCATCAGCAATGTTGATGTACTGGATGTGGAATAAAGCTGGGGACGATGGAGTTTTTATTAGATTACATAGATACAGCTTTATTGATCCCTTTGGGTTCCTCGGGGAAATTGTATGAAGTACAAGAAGAGAGTTAAAAAACAGAACAAGATTAACACTGAGCCTGCTGACAGGAGGAAAACTGATAAGACTGATATGACCAACAGGAGAAGATGAAGATCAAGAGGAACACAGGTAATCAGCTGCAGGTAATCAGATAGGCAGGAAACAGGGGATCAGGAAGTGAAAGGACCAGACACGAGTTTCAAAATAAACCAGGAAACAGCCAAAATGCACAAAACAGTCATGACAAGACTTTAGCTACTAGATGTTACAGTGCAGTCCTGCTCTGGGTCCACCTTAGGAACTAAACTTTCACTGGGAAAACCAGCGTTTTGTGTGTATCTTCAGGGGGTCTAACAGGGGGTCTAACAGAGTCTAACAGTCTAACAGAGTCTACAACAAGGAAACAAAGAATTGTGTATTTCAGTGGTGGATTTGATTGCTGATGAGGACGTTTATCATTTTATGTGGATGGGACCTCAGAGGGAATTTATCCTGGTGTCTCACCACCCTGGAGACCCTACTCCTAACCCTAACCACCCTGGAGACCCTAACCCCTAACCCTAACCACCCTGGAGACCCTAACCCCCAACCCTAACCACCCTGGAGACCCTACTCCTAACCCTAACCCCCAACCCTAACCACCCTGGAGACCCTAAACCTCTAACCCAACCCTAACCGCTACCCCCCCTCCCCCCCGCTATATGTTAATTACCAGCCTGGTGACATCACAAAGTGACAGTTATCAATGTACAGACAGCTGTCTCTTCTGTCCTCTCTGAACTAGTCCGTAGCCATGTCATTTACTCTAATAAAGAAGCAGCCAGCCCACTAAGCCTCTATGACTGAGCTTGGCTGCTTTGTCCATTGGAAACAGGACAATACATTCACAAACTTTATTCAAAAGACATTTTTGTCAACTTCTGCAAACCACACCTCTTTTATGCAGCAGTTTGTCCTCAAAAAAAGATTTAACACTTCAATTAAAGTGGACGGTGCAACAGTAGATAAACTGTAATGAAGTGAAGGGATTCACTTCCACTGGAATAAAAAATGCTGCTGTGACAGAATTTAGGAGTAAGATAATATATTGAATTAGAATATTTAAAGCAGTCTGTATATATACACACACATATATATATGTTGTGGTGTGTGTGCGTGCACTTCTTGGCATCTACCACCGCTACTGAAAGACATTCTTACCCTGTGTCTTCGGTTTCTGTGGTCGCAGGCAGCAGCTGATTGACACACACACACACACACGCACACGCAGGAGAGCGTGGACCAGATCATGAGCCAGATCCAGGTCTGGATACAGTATCTCTGCCACTGACCCAGCATCCATATCAGAGCCTGGAATCAGATCCAGTTCTGGTCTAGTTCAGGTCCAGTTCTGCTGCTGCTCCAGAAAAATGAAGAATTCATGGTCAAACAATTTCAACAGGTTCAAATGACTTTTTGTCCTGAAGCAACAGAAAGTCATTGTGTTTTCAACACAAATATAATATAATAATATCAAGCTTGGATATTAAATTTCATATTCAGTGAAAACTCTGACTTTTACCACTAGCACTATTACTTTTCTTTAATTCCATGTGTGTTTGGAATTAAATAATTCCTAACACACTCCTGGGCTGCTCCATATGTGTGGTTGTCCAGGTGTGTTCCTTCCTCCTCCTACTATCCAGGAGCTCTTGAAGCCACTAGACCTCCTCCTCCTCCCTCTCCTCCACCTCCTTCCTCCTCCTAAATTCTTCTCCTTATGTCTGAGGGCTCTTATTTGATTAGCTGCAATTTGCTTTGTGAAACAGTGGAGCATTTGGCTGACTGGGGGAGCTGCAAACACACACACACACACACACACACACATTACCCCCAACCTTGTGTCCTTCCTTCATCTGAGCATTGATGCAATGAACTGATTCTATGACAGAAACCCCTAACAGGGTTGGGGTTAGGGTTATGGGTTAGAAAAGATTAACGACGAACACGTCCCATGGGACCCTTGAAGGGAATTGCATGGTTGGATAACGTGAACTACGGGGGCGGCGCGGCCCTTGGACCTTTTGGGGCCTGCTGCTACTGAATTTTGAAGGGATAGAACAGGAGGATATGAGGAGATCCCCCAAAGTTTCCAGTCCCCAACAGGTTTGTGGTTAAATTAGTATTAATGCCTGTGTTCCTACCATCTCTCAGTATAAGGGAACCGGGAGAGAGATCAGAGCAATAAAAGAGGAGACCCTCTTCGCGGGAATCCCACGAACCACGGCCTGGTTGAAGTCCAGTCAGATGTCCCATAATACAGGGAGGGATCTACCTTGGGTTTAGGGTTAAGGTTAGGGTTAAGGTTAGAGCCTATGCTTGAGTTATCCAGGTTTTGGTTGGGATCAGCTAAAAATGACTTTTAGGGGAGCTAAATTTGGGTACACATCATCAGTAGTTTCCTCAGGGTCAAACAGGTGTTTCGGCCATGAAACTAAACACCCTAACCTGAGGCTGGCCCGTCAGGGGTGATCAAATCCCTGGCGTGTGTCCCTTGTGTCAATTGGATTTTAGACTTAGGGTCTTTAGGAGAGGTCCTTTTTGTAGATCCTAATTTGAACAACTAAGAAAATCCACTTCAGCCTAGGGAGAGCAGGAAATTTGCATAATATTTTGGGAAAAAGGCTTGTTAAGGGAGCTAGCTACCCTGCAAGGAGTTCCCCCCGTGAGGTGATCAGGACCAGCACCAACCGAGCGTTGCCTTCCTAGTCACCTTCAGGGATCGGATAAACAGAGCCAGCCACACTGTAGTGTTGCCTCCCTGTTTCCCCTGGGAATCCCAAGAGGTATTGGTTATGATCCCTGTACTCCATACACCGCACAGTCCCAGGGATCAGACAATCGCAGGTTTTTAAGGGCAACCTAGTTTTTGTGGGTGGCTCAACTCAACAAGGAGAGTTGGACTTACCAGCTCTAGGTGGAGGGTTCCCTTGGTGAATGGTGTGGTGTGTTTTCTCTCCTCTCTTCACTAAACTAACCTTCCCCCTGTGTGAGGGTGCCGGAAAAAAATATTTTCTTGTTTTAGAGGAGGGTTATCAAATCTATGTAGTCTAAAGTAGGGGTTTATTGTGGATCGGACCATGAAAATTTTTTTTTGAAATTAAAAGTGGTTTGGACGATATAAGGTTTTTAAAGATTCTGGAGGGACAGGAGGGATTGTGGGAATTGTAGTCCAGAAAGTGCTCTGGCTGACAGGTACACCTGGTTAGGGTTGTGGTTAGAGCTGAGGTTTATGGTTCGAGCTAAGGTTATGGTTATGGTTAGGGTTAGAGCTGAGGTTAGGGTTAGGGGTTAGGGGTTAGGGTTTAGGGATTAGGGATTAGGGTTAGGGGTTAGGGTTTAGGGATTAGGGTTAGGGTTAGGGGTTAGGGTTTAGGGATTAGGGTTAGGGGTTAGGGCTTAGGGGTTAGGGGTTAGGGGTTAGGGTTTAGGGATTAGGGTTAGGGGTTAGGGTTAGGGGTTAGGGGTTAGGGTTATGTTTCCTTATCCCCTCAGACCACCAACCACATGTCGCTTCAATAATGGATGAAAAAAAGACTCAACCAGCGTCTGTCATTGTGTTAAAATCAGTCTGTCGATGCTTTTGTCTCTAACCCTAACCCTTGTGTCTTCAATCATCAGGGAAGATGTTGAATGAATGAAAGGAGACAATATTAAACGTTCACATCATATGTTCACATCACTGGAATGTTGCTTTAAAATCTCCTAAATGTCTCCTGTTGAATTCAGGTCCAGAATACACAGCTGTAAACATCAATCCATGTTATTTCAATCATTGTTTTAAGTATTTTTTTTCTGAAGTGAATAGTTATTGGTTTATTTAGTCTCCAATGATGGGTAGATAAATATCTTTGGGTTATGGACATTTGAGGACGTCCTCTGGAGCATTTTTCTCTAATTTATAGTCCAGTGGTTCTCAAAGTGAGGTCTGGAGACCCCCAGGGGTCCTTATGGGGGTTCAAGGGGGTCCCCAGCAAAAAGGAAAATTTATTTTCACTATAATTTAATCCATAAGAAACACAATGAGAGAATTTATGGCTGTTTTAAAAGTAAAAAATCTGAAGCAAAATTAATTATATTTCATAATTTGTATCAGTTTAAGTGTCCATGATGTGAAGAAGAGCTGCTGTTAAAAAACAAATGACTAATCAATGAATTGAGAAAATAATCAACAGATTAATCAATAATGAATTGTTAGTCAAACCCTTAACCTGTTCCTTGTGAGGGCATCCCCCACCAGAGGTTGTCATTTATAAATAATGAATCTTCTTGTTACACCAACCAACAAGCACCAATATGTTCATGTAACACACCAAAACGTCGACAAGAAACTCAGCTACAGAGGTACCAAGCTTGTACCTCTATAGGAGTGTGAAGTAGCTCCATATAAGACCACATGTAGACACATATAGACCACATTCTATTGGCTCTGACACTTCCATAGAGCTGTCAATCACCCAAATTGACCAATAGGATCTCAGATATCACTCTGTTCCTCCTCACGTTCAGCTTTACGCACACAGCCCAGCTCAATGCATGTGCCCATGAATAGATAATTATTATTATATAGTATGATTATGTATAATGTATCATGGTACTTTTATATAATTATTATTTAGCAAATTATATGGTATATGGAATTTGTCATTATTGTAAATTTTAAGAATGTGCCAAATGTGCCTAAATCAGATCCACCTGGACACACCTGAACTAAAACATCTCTAAAATCAGTCTGGTTCATCTTATGAGGCTGAACATTTGTGAAATTACTTATAACACTTTATTTTACTGATCCATGGGTGAATTGGGCACCTAACACATGATTTTCAGGTGATTTCCAACCTAAATAGATGTTTTTTATGTGGGCGGAGCTAATCTTTTCACTTTTTTGCTTCATTCTAGCTGAATAAATTTAACACTGTACATTTTAAATTGATTCTGGCTCTTCTACAACTATCCCACAGGTGTTAGCTTTATTTTAAACCCAAGATCATTCTGAACACCCCTGTAGTTGTAGAGCATTAAGTCTGGGCAGGTCATTTTCAAGCAGTAGGCTCATAAATAGGTCTAGGGGGGAACAGGTTAATTTAGACAGAAAGATGAATGCTTTATGGTTTTTATATCAAATAAATGGTTCAAAAGCTTTACTTTGTCATCAAAAACATTTTATATAAAACTGAATATATAACTTCATTATATAAACTGTAGTTTCATTTTAGATGTTTGAGATATGGATTTGTGTATAAAATATGAATATAATATATTCCATTTCATAAACTGCTTATTAATCACTAGGGTCACAGGTTCTGCCATTTAAATAAATGTGTATATTTGGTTCAACCAATCCCAGCACAGGAAAACAATATATACAAGAAAACATAAAAAAATCTTAGTTCTAATATTTCATTAATGACTTGTGATAGTTTATCTGTTGAAAAAAAAAATAAATAAAATGACTTGTGATTTTCCTCATATTCACCAGGATTCCTACACACACATATTTGAGATTCATATACTGTATAAGCATGTAAAATACTTTAACACGTCATGCAACTCACCTCTCGTTTGATTCAATTTTGTGATTTTATTTTAAGATTACATGCGATAACATTTAAACCAGCTCAGAGCAGCTTTAATCAGCATCAAACCAAGTATATGCACATTTATTTTAACTGCCATAAATGTTATTTATGTTGATGTTTATAGTTGTATTATATTTATTGTGTTTATTCTTATGACTAAGTTTACTTTGGAGTGAGAGGACAGACTGAGGATGAACTCTGTCTCTAAACATGTTTTTCTCGTTAATTCCCACCTCTCTCTCTCTCTCTCTCTCTCTCTCTCTCTCTCTCTCTCTCTTTCTCTCTCTCTTTCCAAGCAGAAACTCTCCTTCTCACCCCTCCCCCACCCACCCTCCACCACAAGGGGCTAATTAAAACTGATTAGGTCCCCATAGACCACACCTGCCTGAGACAGGTAAGGTATGAGACTAGTTAGTAATGATGCATTAGCTGCAACCTGTCATTTCCCTCTACATCTGCAGCCTTTTACTATTTCACCATCATCTGTATGTGATGGTGTGGGTGGATGTGTGTGTTTCATGTGTTTCATCTTTTCTTTTCTGAGCCACTTAACATGTCTGTGTGTCTGCTGGTTGATTAGAGTCTGACGACTGGAACCAATCGCTGCCTCGCCGCCACATCACGACCACATCACGACCACATCACGACCACCATGTTACCTCAAGAGGGGGAGGAGGGGGGAAGAGGAGGAGGAGTAGACAGATGAAGACAATTCACATCCTCGATATAATCAACTAATAGAAGACATTAATCTTCATGTGAAGCTGCAGTCAAACAAAGAAAGAGTAATTGCATGAATGAAATTTAAAAAAGGCTCATATCAAGGCTCTAATGGAGTCTGTGTTCACTGGCAAGTGAGATGTTTGTGTGTAGAGGGAAGAACTAGTGTTGTATAACAGCAGCTGGCAGGGGAGAACACACACACACACACACACACACACACACGCCTCCCCTGCTAGGTTGGCAAGTAGAACAGTCAAATTAGCCTCTGGAGAACAAAGAGATCCAAGACGTCCACTGGGAAAAGGTGAAGAGAAGAAAAAAAAGAGATAGAGGAGGTGATGGAGGAGGTGATGAAGGAGGAAAGAACAGACATGACAGAGAGGAGGAGGCAGACGAGAAGAAATAAGAGCAGGAGAATGACAGAGTGACAAGAGGCTATCAGAGAAATGAATGAGGAAGAAAATAAAGGTTAAAGGTGGAGAAAAGAACAAAGAAACAGTAACGGTTTAATGAATCCACAAGATAATGAGATTAATATTATAATGTTATACTAGATAAAACATACAATGATTATGTCATTAATGGGGTGGATTACAGCTTTAAGATATTAGCACTAATAGCAGAACAACATGAGACAAACAAACAGGCTGAGGATCAACATGTTTTCCCTGATGAGATGGAGCCTTCATGGCCAATTACATCAAATCTAACCTGGATCTCACCTGGATCTAACCTGGATCTCACCTGGATCTAACCTGGATCTCACCTGGATCTCACCTGGATCTAACCTGGATCTAACCTGGATCTCACCTGGATCTCACCTGGATCTCACCTGAATCTAACCTGGATCTAACCTGAATCTAACCTGGATCTCACCTGGATCTCACCTGAATCTAACCTGGATCTAACCTGAATCTAACCTGGATCTCACCTGGATCTCACCTGAATCTAACCTGGATCTCACCTGGATCTAACCTGGATCTAACCTGGATCTCACCTGGATCTAACCTGGATCTAACCTGGATCTCACCTGGATCTCACCTGGACCTCACCTGAATCTAACCTGGATCTAACCTGAATCTAACCTGGATCTCACCTGGATCTCACCTGAATCTAACCTGGATCTCACCTTGATCTAACCTGGATCTCACCTGGATCTAACCTGGATCTAACCTGGATCTCACCTGGATCTCACCTGGATCTCACCTGGATCTCACCTGAATCTAACCTGGATCTAACCTGAATCTAACCTGGATCTCACCTGGATCTCACCTGAATCTAACCTGGATCTAACCTGAATCTAACCTGGATCTCACCTGGATCTCACCTGAATCTAACCTGGATCTCACCTGGATCTAACCTGGATCTAACCTGGATCTCACCTGGATCTAACCTGGATCTAACCTGGATCTCACCTGGATCTCACCTGGATCTCACCTGAATCTAACCTGGATCTAACCTGAATCTAACCTGGATCTCACCTGGATCTCACCTGAATCTAACCTGGATCTCACCTGGATCCCACCTGGATCTCACCTGAATCTCACCTGGATCTCACCTGGATCTCACCTGGATCTCACCTGGATCTCACCTGAATTTAACCTGAATCTAACCTGGATCTCACCTGGATCTCACCTGGATCTCACCTGAATCTAACCTGGATCTCACCTGGATCTCACCTGAATCTAACCTGGATCTCACCTGAATCTAACCTGAATCTAACCTGGATCTCACCTGGATCTCACCTGAATCTAACCTGGATCTCACCTGAATCTAACCTGGATCTAACCTGGATCTAACCTGAATCTAACCTGGATCTCACCTGGATCTCACCTGAATCTAACCTGAATCTAACCTGGATCTAACCTGGATCTCACCTGGATCTAACCTGAATCTAACCTGGATCTCACCTTGATCTCACCTGAATCTATCCTGGATCTAACCTGGATCTCACCTGAATCTAACCTGGATCTAACCTGAATCTAACCTGGATCTCACCTGGATCTCACCTGAATCTAACCTGGATCTCACCTGAATCTAACCTGGATCTCACCTGAATCTAACCTGAATCTAACCTGAATCTAACCTGGATCTAACCTGGATCTCACCTGAATCTAACCTGAATCTAACCTGGATCTCACCTGAATCTAACCTGAATCTAACCTGAATCTAACCTGGATCTCACCTGAATCTAACCTGGATCTCACCTGGATCTCACCTGAATCTAACCTGGATCTCACCTGAATCTAACCTGGATCTCACCTGAATCTAACCTGGATCTAACCTGGATCTAACCTGGATCTCACCTGAATCTAACCTGAATCTAACCTGAATCTAACCTGGATCTCACCTGAATCTAACCTGAATTTAACCTGAATCTAACCTGGATCTCACCTGGATCTCACCTGAATCTAACCTGGATCTCACCTGAATCTAACCTGAATTTAACCTGAATCTAACCTGGATCTCACCTGGATCTCACCTGAATCTAACCTGGATCTCACCTGAATCTAACCTGAATCTAACCTGGATCTCACCTGGATCTCACCTGAATCTAACCTGGATCTCACCTGAACCTAACCTGGATCTCACCTGAATCTAACCTGAATCTAACCTGGATCTAACCTGGATCTCACCTGAATCTAACCTGAATCTAATCTGGATCTCACCTGAATCTTACCTGGATCTCACATGGATCTCACCTGGATCTGACCTGAATCTAACCTGAATCTCACCTGGATCTAATCTGAATATCACCTGGATCTCACCTGGACCTAATCTGGATCTCACCTGGACCCTGGTCCTGCCCCGATGCTTTTAGAGACTGAAGATGCTTTTTATTTGTTTCAATAAAGGTTGATAATGATTCTCAGCAGTTGAAGAAATTAATAAACGTGTAGAATCTCCAGTTTTATCTCTGAGTCTTTGATAACTTTAACACAGACACATGCTAAAACCTTTAACACGCTAAAACCTTTAACACGCTAAACCTTCAACACGCTAAAACCTTCAACATGTTAAAACCTTCAACACGCTAAAACCTACAACACATTAAAACCTTCAACACGTTAAAACCTTCAACACGCTAAAACCTTCAACACGCTAAAACCTTCAACACGTTAAAACCTTTAACACATTAAAACCTACAACACGTTAAAATCTTTGACACGCTAAAACCTTCAACACGTTAAAACCTTCAACACGTTAAAACCTTCAACACGTTAAAACCTTTGATACGCTAAAACCTTTGACACGCTAAAACCTTCAACACGTTAAAACCTTCAACACATTAAAACCTACAACACGTTAAAACCTTTGACGCGCTAAAACCTTCAACACGTTAAAACCTTCAACACATTAAAACCTTCAACACGTTAAAACCTTCAACACGTTAAAATCTTCAACACGTTAAAACCTTCAACACGTTAAAACCTTCAACACGTTAAAACCTTCAACACTCTAAAACCTTTGACACGTTAAAACCTTCAACACGCTAAAACCTTTGACACGTTAAAACCTTTGACGCACTAAAACCTTCAACACGTTAAAACCTTCAACACATTAAAACCTTCAACACGTTAAAACCTTCAACACGTTAAAACCTTCAACACATTAAAACCTTCAACACGTTAAAACCTTCAACACGTTAAAACCTTTGACACGCTAAAACCTTTGACACGCTAAAACCTTTGACGCGCTAAAACCTTCAACACGTTAAAACCTTCAACACGTTAAAACCTTCAACACATTAAAACCTTTAACACGCAAAAACCTTCAACATGCTAAGACCTTCAACACGTTAAAACCTTCAACACATTAAAACCTTCAACACGCAAAAACCTTCAACATGCTAAAACCTTCAACACGTTAAAACCTTCGACACGCTAAAACCTTCAACATGTTAAGACCTTCAACACGTTAAAACACATTAAAAACGTTAAAACACATTAAAACCTTTAACACACTAAAACACACACACTGATGCAGCTATGGATCCATGTTGGTTAAATGTTTTTATTTCTCTAATATGAGACAAAACGCTGATTAAGGAGGAGGAGGAGAAGGAGGAGGTAGAGGAGGAGGAGGAGGTAGAGGAGGAGGAGGTAGAGGAGGAGGAGGAGGTAGAGGAGGAGGAGGAGGAGGTAGAGGAGGAGGAGGAGGTAGAGGAGGAGGAGAGGAGGAGGAGAGGAGGAGGAGGAGGAGGAGGAGGTAGAGGAGGAGGAGGAGGAGAAGGAGGAGGAGGAGGTAGAGGAGGAGGAGGAGGTAGAGGAGGTAGAGGAGGAGGAGGTAGAGGAGGAGGAGGTAGAGGAAGAGGAGGTAGAGGAAGAGGAGGAGGTAGAGGAGGAGGAGGTAGAGGAGGAGGAGGAGGTAGAGGAGGAGGTAGAGGAGGAGGAGGAGGTAGAGGAGGAGGTAGAGGAGGAGGAGGTAGAGGAGGAGGAGAGGAGGAGGAGGAGAGGAGGAGGAGGTAGAGGAGGAGGTAGAGGAGGAGGAGGATGTTCATAAAGGAACAAGGTTCATAAAATAAATTTAAATATCTTTAAAAACTGCATTAAGTCTCTTGTTCATGTTTCAAGATTGTTCTTTTTAAGACTAAAGAGTCACAGCATGAAAATCAAGAAGAGACGTCTCATTTTACTGTTTCAAATAATTTATACTAATTTATACTAATTTACTATTTATACTAATCTATAATAATAATAATACATTTTATTTGTATTGCACTATATATTTAGTAGAAATCTCAAAGTGCTACAAGAAATAAGAACAGATGAGATGGGCTTTGAGCCCTGAGATGTTCTAGGAGGAGAAGGATGGTGTCTGAGGAGCAGAGGAGGAGAAGGATGGTGTCTGAGGAGTAGAGGAGGAGAAGGATGGTGTCTGAGGAGCAGAGGAGGAGAAGGATGGTGTCTGAGGAGTAGAGGAGGAGAAGGATGGTGTCTGAGGAGCAGAGGAGGAGAAGGATGGTGTCTGAGGAGCAGAGGAGGAGAAGGATGGTGTCTGAGGAGCAGAGGAGGAGAAGGATGGTGTCTGAGGAGCAGAGGAGGAGAAGGATGGTGTCTGAGGAGTAGAGGAGGAGAAGGATGGTGTCTGAGGAGTAGAGGAGGAGAAGGATGGTGTCTGAGGAGCAGAGGAGGAGAAGGATGGTGTCTGAGGAGTAGAGGAGGAGAAGGATGGTGTCTGAGGAGTAGAGGAGGAGAAGGATGGTGTCTGAGGAGCAGAGGAGGAGAAGGATGGTGTCTGAGGAGTAGAGGAGGAGAAGGATGGTGTCTGAGGAGCAGAGGAGGAGAAGGATGGTGTCTGAGGAGCAGAGGAGGAGAAGGATGGTGTCTGAGGAGCAGAGGAGGAGAAGGATGGTGTCTGAGGAGTAGAGGAGGAGAAGGATGGTGTCTGAGGAGTAGAGGAGGAGAAGGATGGTGTCTGAGGAGCAGAGGAGGAGAAGGATGGTGTCTGAGGAGCAGAGGAGGAGAAGGATGGTGTCTGAGGAGCAGAGGAGGAGAAGGATGGTGTCTGAGGAGTAGAGGAGGAGAAGGATGGTGTCTGAGGAGCAGAGGAGGAGAAGGATGGTGTCTGAGGAGCAGAGGAGGAGAAGGATGGTGTCTGAGGAGTAGAGGAGGAGAAGGATGGTGTCTGAGGAGTAGAGGAGGAGAAGGATGGTGTCTGAGGAGCAGAGGAGGAGAAGGATGGTGTCTGAGGAGCAGAGGAGGAGAAGGATGGTGTCTGAGGAGCAGAGGAGGAGAAGGATGGTGTCTGAGGAGCAGAGGAGGAGAAGGATGGTGTCTGAGGAGCAGAGGAGGAGAAGGATGGTGTCTGAGGAGTAGAGGAGGAGAAGGATGGTGTCTGAGGAGCAGAGGAGGAGAAGGATGGTGTCTGAGGAGTAGAGGAGGAGAAGGATGGTGTCTGAGGAGCAGAGGAGGAGAAGGATGGTGTCTGAGGAGCAGAGGAGGAGAAGGATGGTGTCTGAGGAGCAGAGGAGGAGGAGTAGAGGAGGAGAAGGATGGTGTCTGAGGAGTTTTCAGCTGTATGTGTTGTAGTGTTTGGATGCTTTTGTTGGGGGTCCAGCTGAGAAGTGTGTTACAGTACTCCAGTCTGGGTTAGGGGTTAGGGTCCAGTCTGGAGGAAACTAAGACCAGGACAAGTTTCTCAGCATCTCTCAGACTGAGTGTGGAACGAAGTCTGGATAGATTCCAGAGATGAAAGAATGATATTTTACAGAGATGATTTATTTGGGCCTCAAAGGTCAGATGGGGGTCAAACTTGACACAGAGATTAGTGACAGTTGATGTTAATGGGATGTCCTTGCCAGAAAAGGTAATAGAGGTTAAGGTAGAGTTTGGGTCTGATGAGGGCAACCAATGAGGATAGCTTCAATTTTAGAACTGTTCAGCTGGAGAAAGTTGTGCCTCATCCACACCCTTATCTCTACAGACATGTAGTGAGTCCAGATAGAGGTGATGTTGCTGATGGTGGAGAGTATGTGTCTGTCTTCATGTAAAGTTGTGTATCATCTGCATAGCAGTGAAAGGATAGTCCAAAGTGAAGCATGTAGAGGGTGAACAGGATGGGCCGAGCACTGACCCCTGTGGGACCCCGCAGCTAACAGCACGTTGACCTGCCAGTGAAGTACGACTGAAACCAGCTCAGTACTGTTTCAGGACAGAGTGGTGCAGGCGTTGTAGAAGAATGTGATGGTCAACTGTA
>CM060471.1:27057388-27072388 GCA_030544235.1 Lepturacanthus savala | reverse complement strand
ACGTTGTCTTTGTACGACTTCGTTAACTCCAACATCTTTTTCTCAATCGGCCACGAAGGTTGTTTAAAAACAGGAAAGTTTCTGTTTTTTCCTTCTTTTCCTTTGTTGAAGTACATCTGTCTTTGACTACTGTGATTTATAGTAAAATCTTCATTAATCTACTGTAATAATCGTGTTTTAACACAGTAAACTAATTTCACAACAAAGTCTGACAGTTTGAATTAATTCTAAAAAAACTGGATATTTTCACCTTTTTGAGGTATTATTTATGGTGTTTTGGGCCAATGTTAATTTTAAAATGCAAAGAAAAGAATCAAAATGTTGGCTGAAAAATAAGAGTATAGATAGACAAGTGAGTATTTTTATTTGTTTTGACATCTATGTTAAAGCAACTGTTTATTTCTAAGACACAGGGCTGGATAATCAGTAGTGAATGAGCCAGTCGTCAGCAGCTAATCTGGAGCTGGTGTTTCTGATATTTGAGACGTAACTTAAACCGAACCAGAAAAACAGCGTTAAATCTTCAACTGGTTTGAACAAAGAGAAGAACTGTGGAGTAATTTCAGCTTCAGGTGTTGCTGCTGAGTCATGAAGCTTCAAACATGTCCAGACTCGTCCTGGACAATGATTAAACCCACCAACCCAGCGCTAATGCCGCTAATGCTGCTAACGTCGCTAACAGTGCTAATGTCGCTAACGTCGCTAAGCAGCTGGAACACAATGAACTATGGAACCTGAACGCTCCATTAACAACTATAAGGAGATGTGGGAGAGCTGCATTCCAATCAACCAATCAGCTCACAGGATAATGATAACTTTTTTATTATTGATCCATTTTAAGATTTATTCTGAGTTTTCTCTTTAAATCACTACAACCAGTCCTTTACGTCACAGTTTACCAGACTCCTGGCCATGAAACTGAGTTTTATCTGAATTCTTAGAGTTCCTAACAAGTCTGGTTCTTAGTTCAGATAAAATTATTATTGCAGGTGATTTTAATATTCCATCTTTACTGGAATGAGGTGTTCCATTGTAACACTCTAATCCTAACTCTAACCCTAACTCTAACCCTAACTCTAACTCTAACCCTAACTCTAACCCTAAATCTAACCCTAACTCTAACCCTAACTCTAACCCTAACCGTAACTCTAACCCTAACTCTAACCCTAACTCTAACCCTAACTCTAACCCTAACCGTAACTCTAACCCTAACTCTAACCCTAACCGTAACTCTAACCCTAACTCTAACCCTAAATCTAACCCTAACTCTAACCCTAAATCTAACCCTAACTCTAACCCTAACCGTAACTCTAACCCTAACTCTAACCCTAACTCTAACCCTAACCGTAACTCTAACCCTAACTCTAACCCTAACCCTAACCCTAAATCTAACCCTAACTCTAACCCTAAATCTAATCCTAACCCTAACTCTAACCCTAACTCTAACCCTAACTCTAACCCTAAATCTAACCCTAACTCTAACCCTAACTCTAACTCTAACCCTAACTCTAATCCTAACCCTAACTCTAATCCTAACTCTAACCCTAACCCTAACTCTAATCCTAACCCTAACTCTAATCCTAACCCTAACCCTAACTCTAATCCTAACTCTAACCCTAATCCTAACCCTAACTCTAACCCTAACTCTAATCCTAACTCTAACCCTAAATCTAACCCTAACTCTAATCCTAACCCTAACCCTAATCCTAACCCTAACTCTAACCCTAAATCTAACCCTAACCCTAACTCTAATCCTAACCCTAACCCTAACTCTAATCCTAACTCTAATCCTAACCCTAACTCTAATCCTAACTCTAATCCTAACTCTAATCCTAATCCTAACTCTAATCCTAACCCTAACTCTAATCCTAACTCTAACCCTAACTCTAATCCTAACTCTAATCCTAACTCTAATCCTAACCCTAACTCTAATCCTAACTCTAACCCTAACTCTAATCCTAACTCTAATCCTAACTCTAATCCTAACTCTAACCCTAATCCTAGAACATTTATCAATTTTATAATAATTAACTACTGAACGAATCACCATCTGACAACAATAGAATTAGAGTAAGGTTAATATAGTACTACTAATAGTAATATACTACACAAACAGTATAATTACTACATCAACAGTATAATTACTACATGACCAATATAAGTACTACATGAACAGTATAATTACTACATGACCAATATAATTACTACATGACCAGTATAATTACTACATGAACAGTATAATTACTACATGAACAGTATAATTACTACATGACCAGTATAATTACTACATGACCAGTATAATTACTATGTCAACAGTATAATTACTACATGAACAGTATAATTACTACATGAACAGTATAATTACTACATGAACAGTATAATTACTACATGACCAGTATAATTACTACATGAACAGTATAATTACTACATGACCAATATAATTACTACATGACCAATATAATTACTACATGACCAGTATAATTACTACATGAACAGTATAATTACTACATGAACAGTATAATTACTACATGACCAGTATAATTACTACATGAACAGTATAATTACTACATGAACAGTATAAATACTACATGAACAGTATAATTACTATGTCAACAGTATAATTACTACATGAACAGTATAATTACTACATGAACAGTATAATTACTACATGAACAGTATAAATACTACATGAACAGTATAATTACTACATGAACAGTATAATTACTACATGACCAGTATAATTACTACATGAACAGTATAAATACTACATGAACAGTATAATTACTATGTCAACAGTATAATTACTACATGAACAGTATAATTACTATGTCAACAGTATAATTACTACATGAACAGTATAATTACTACATGACCAGTATAATTACTACATGAACAGTATAATTACTACATGACCAGTATAATTACTACATGAACAGTATAATTACTACATGAACAGTATAATTACTACATAACCAATATAATTACTACATGACCAGTATAATTACTACATGAACAGTATAATTACTACATGAACAGTATAATTACTACATGACCAGTATAATTACTACATGAACAGTATAATTACTACATGAACAGTATAATTACTACATGAATAGTATAAATACTACATGAACAGTATAATTACTACATGACCAATATAATTACTACATGACCAGTATAATTACTACATGACCAGTATAATTACTATGTCAACAGTATAATTACTACATGAACAGTATAATTACTACATGAACAGTATAATTACTACATGAACAGTATAATTACTACATGAACAGTATAATTACTACATGACCAATATAATTACTACATGACCAATATAATTACTACATGACCAGTATAATTACTACATGAACAGTATAATTACTACATGAACAGTATAATTACTACATGACCAGTATAATTACTACATGAACAGTATAATTACTACATGAACAGTATAAATACTACATGAACAGTATAATTACTATGTCAACAGTATAATTACTACATGAACAGTATAATTACTACATGAACAGTATAATTACTACATGAACAGTATAAATACTACATGAACAGTATAATTACTATGTCAACAGTATAATTACTACATGAACAGTATAATTACTACATGACCAGTATAATTACTACATGAACAGTATAAATACTACATGAACAGTATAATTACTATGTCAACAGTATAATTACTACATGAACAGTATAATTACTATGTCAACAGTATAATTACTACATGAACAGTATAATTACTACATGACCAGTATAATTACTACATGAACAGTATAATTACTACATGACCAGTATAATTACTACATGAACAGTATAATTACTACATGAACAGTATAATTACTACATAACCAATATAATTACTACATGACCAGTATAATTACTACATGAACAGTATAATTACTACATGAACAGTATAATTACTACATGACCAGTATAATTACTACATGAACAGTATAATTACTACATGAACAGTATAATTACTACATGAACAGTATAAATACTACATGAACAGTATAATTACTATGTCAACAGTATAATTACTACATGAACCGTATAATTACTACATGACCAGTATAATTACTACATGAACAGTATAATTACTACATGAACAGTATAAATACTACATGAACAGTATAATTACTATGTCAACAGTATAATTACTACATGAACAGTATAATTACTACATGACCAGTATAATTACTACATGACCAGTATAATTACTACATGAACAGTATAATTACTACATGACCAGTATAATTACTACATGACCAGTATAATTACTACATGAACAGTATAATTACTACATCAACAGTATAATTACTACATCAACAGTATAATTACTACATGACCAATATAATTACTACATGACCAGTATAATTACTACATGACCAATATAATTACTACATGACCAGTATAATTACTACATGAACAGTATAATTACTACATGAACAGTGTAATTACTACATGACCAGTATAATTACTACATGAACAGTATAATTACTACATGACCAGTATAATTACTACATGAACAGTATAATTACTACATGACCAGTATAATTACTACATGAACAGTATAATTACTACATGAACAGTATAATTACTACATGAACAGTATAATTACTACATGACCAGTATAATTACTACATGAACAGTATAATTACTACATGACCAGTATAATTACTACATGAACAGTATAATTACTACATGAACAGTATAATTACTACATGACCAGTATAATTACTACATGAACAGTATAAATACTACATGAACAGTATAATTACTATGTCAACAGTATAATTACTACATGAACAGTATAATTACTACATGACCAGTATAATTACTACATGAACAGTATAAATACTACATGAACAGTATAATTACTATGTCAACAGTATAATTACTACATGAACAGTATAATTACTACATGAACAGTATAATTACTACTAATTACTAATAGTGTGTGTGTGTGTGTGTGTGTGTGTATAGTGTGTGTGTGTGTGTGTGTATAGTGTGTGTGTGTGTATAGTGTGTGTGTGTGTGTGTATAGTGTGTGTGTGTATAGTGTGTGTGTGTATCGTGTGTGTGTGTGTGTGTGTGTATAGTGTGTGTGTGTGTGTATAGTATGTGTGTGTGTGTGTGTATAGTGTGTGTGTGTGTGTGTGTGTGTGTATAGTGTGTGTGTGTGTATAGTGTGTGTGTGTGTGTATCGTGTGTGTGTGTATCGTGTGTATCGTGTGTGTGTGTGTGTGTGTGTGTGTGTGTATAGTGTGTGTGTGTGTATAGTGTGTGTGTATAGTGTGTGTGTGTGTATCGTGTGTGTGTGTGTGTGTGTGTATAGTGTGTGTGTGTGTGTGTATAGTGTGTGTGTGTATAGTGTGTGTGTATAGTGTGTGTGTGTATCGTGTGTGTGTATAGTGTGTGTGTGTATCATGTGTGTGTATAGTGTGTGTGTGTATAGTGTGTGTGTATAGTGTGTGTGTATAGTGTGTGTGTGTATCATGTGTGTGTATAGTGTGTGTGTGTATCATGTGTGTGTATAGTGTGTGTGTGTATAGTGTGTGTGTATAGTGTGTGTGTGTATAGTGTGTGTGTGTATAGTGTGTGTATGTATCGTGTGTGTGTATAGTGTGTGTGTGTATCATGTGTGTGTATAGTGTGTGTGTGTTTTCCTTCATATCACATGTAAGAACATTATCGATAACCAGAAAAACCATAATCTCTCTAACACAAACCCTTTTCTTGTTTTTCACACATATATTAACAGCATAAATTTTAATTATAATAAATTATAACAACTATTTCTTTGTGTATATTTGTTGACACATGTGATTGAATGTGTTATAATCAATAAAAATACCAATAAATATAAAAAATACCAATATGAGTTCTTAAAATTGTTTTTCTGGAACATTGAAATATGAATTATGCTACGAGGCTAATGATGTGTGTCTTTGCATTTTGTATTAATTTTCATGTGTGTGTTTGACCAATGAAAACACACACACACACACACACGCACACACACACAAGGTGTTTTACTGGGTCCAGGTGGTGGATGGGTCCATATAACATTACTCTCCATCATCTCCCTCTGCTATAGGTGGATCATCAGACAGGTGCATGGTAGGCTTGACCCCCCCCCCACCCCCACCCCCCCACACACACACACTCAGCCCCCTCCCCCCTTTGATTGGCCACCTTCACCTGATGGTGCTGAGTCTGAGGGCTGTGTGTGTGTGTGTGTGTGTGTGTGTGTGTGTGTGTGTGTGTGTGTGTGTGTGTGTGTGTGTGTGTTGACCACCTGTTGACCAGCTGTCAGGGTTCGGTTCCATTTCAGAGTCTCGACTTTCCATCAACAGCAGCTTCACCTGGTGATTTGTATGCTTTATATTTATAATATATAGTATTTATATAGTTATGTAATATAAAGGAACAACGAGATATTTAAAGATGATGAGGAGGAGAATTAGGAGGAGAAGGAGAAGGAGAAGGAGAAGGAGAAGGAGGGGGAGGGTAGAGATATCTAAGTGTCTCATTTGATGCTGATCAATGGTTCATGGAGACAAACCACTTCATGTCACATTAGCATCTCTATAGGAGCCATGATGGGGGAGGGGGAGGAGGAGGGGAGGAGGAGGAGGGGGGAGGGGAATGGGAGGAGGAGGGGGGAGGAGGAGGAGGGGAATGGGGGAGGAGGGGGAGGGGGGAGGAGGGGGAGGGGGGAGCAGGAGACTGACAGGTTTAAGAGGTGGAGTGGATAGTTTGGAGTGGAGAAGAGACCTGTGTGTGTGTGTGTGTGTGTGTGTGTGTGTGTGTGTGTGTGTGTGTGTGTGTGTGTGTGTGTGTGTGTGTGTGTGTGTGTGTGTGTGTGTGTGTGGTGGAAGGGGCGGGCTTAGGGGTTTAGAGGGCGGGGTCTAACATGTTGTTTCTGCTTCTATTAAAAAAAGAGTCCACTAAATGACAGAACAAGACAAACTGAGATGATTGTTAATTCTTCAGTTTTTGCTGCTTCACAATTCACAATTATGAGATAAAACGTCATATTTATGAGATACTAACTAGTCCTAATTGACTACCTCCCACCTGTAACATGCTGCGATTAGCTCCAGTAGATCATGTGACCATAATGAGGAATAAAGAGGTGATAAAAATGATTGACTGATTGATTTTATAATTATGACTTTCCATGATTTTTTATTGTCTTCCATAAATCTGTGACTTTTGGAGGCTGCTTCACTAAATGTGTCGTGTCTTCTGTTCAGATTTTATTTCCTAAGAAAAGTAAACTAAACTGTTATAAACTGTTATAAACTGTTTTAAACTGTTATAAACTGTTTTAAACTGTTATAAAGTGTTATAAACTATTATACACTGTTTTAAACTATTATGATGTGTTATAAAGTGTTATAAAGTGTTATAAAGTGTTATAAACAATTATACACTGTTTTAAACTGTTATAAAGTGTTATAAACTATTATACACTGTTTTAAACTATTATGATGTGTTATAAAGTGTTATAAAGTGTTATAAAGTGTTATAAACAATTATACACTGTTTTAAACTGTTATAAAGTGTTATAAACTATTATACACTATTTTAAACTATTATAACGTGCTATAAACTGTTATAAACTATTATAAAGTGTTATAAAGTGTTATAAACAATTATACACTGTTATAAACTGTTATAAAGTGTTATAAACTATTATAACGTGTTATAAACTGTGATAAACTGTTTTAAACTGTTAAAAGTGTTATAAAGTGTTATAAACTATTATACACTGTTTTAAACTATTATAACGTGCTATAAACTGTAATAAACTGTGATAAACTGTTATAAAGTGTTATAAAGTGTTATTAACTGTTTTAAACCAGCTGCATTAAACTGAACAGCTTGTAGAAGTGAGAAACTTCACATGGAATTTAACATGAACCTTTGTTTGTGTGCGTGACCTTTAACCTCCAGACCTAAACAGTTATATTACTTATAGTTATTTATAATAGTTACAATTATAGTAGCTATAGTTAGTTATAGAAGTTATAATTATAATAGCAGTTATAGTTTTAGTTAGTAGTTATAGTTAATAAGTTATTTTACTGTTTCTCTATCATACAGCATTATTTAGTGTGAAGATGCTGCAGCATCAGGTTAAACATGAGATAATTATAATAACATGAATTAATCTGCTGCTGAATTAACATTAAAATCACACAGATCAGTGTTAAACATGAACAGCAGCTTCTGCTGCCATCTACTGGTTAAACCTAGAACGGCACCTGGGATTCTGGTTCACTGCTCTGAATAACAGTTTCACTAGTACTAGTAGTATTAGTTGTGGTACTAGTAGTATTTAGGAGATATTGTTGTGATGTTGTTAGTAGTACTAGTAGTACTAGTAGTACTAGTAGTAGTAGTAGTAGTAGTAGTAGTAGTAGTAGTAGTAGTAGTAGTAGTAGAATTTCAGGGTATTGTTTGTAGTAAAACTATGACTAAGACTCAGACTCAGACTGAGGATTCAAGGCTTTGATGAATGAATGAGTGTTGATGTTAATGATGAGTTCAGATTTCAAAATAAAACAGGAAATGAACTCAAGACAAAACCCAGACGACGGCGTCACCACTGATACTCGAACTGTAAAAACCACTGAGTTGACTTGATAATTAATTATTATATTATTAATTTATTTATTTCTATAATATTTCTGTGGTATTTCTGTAATATTTCTATTATATTTCTGTGGTATTTCTGTAATATTTCTATAATATTTCTGTGGTATTTCTGTAATATTTCTATTATATTTCTGTGGTATTTCTGTAATATTTCTATTATATTTCTGTAATATTTCTATAATATTTCTGTGGTATTTCTGTAATATTTCTATAATATTTCTGTGGTATTTCTGTAATATTTCTATAATATTTCTGTGGTATTTCTGTGATATTTTGTGGTATTCCTGTAATATTCCAGCAGGTGGAGCTATGAGATAAAGGTAAATGAAGCCACTTTCAGTTCCAGCTGTTAAACTCGTTTAATCTGTAGGTTTGAGTCTAAAACTAAACTGTGATGATGGTTTCAGTCGTTTTATTTGATTTATTTATTGTTGATTTATTTGTTGGTTCTACATGTTTACTTCAGTTTAATTGCAGATGTTCTCTCTGTTTCTCATGAAATCTTCTCACCACATTCTGGAGTTGTTGATCAGTGTTTGATTGTAATTTAAGTACAGAAGAATGCAATAATCTGAATGAATGATGTTTTAGTTAGGATCAGTTTATCTTTAGGTTTCATTTTATTCACTTCACAAACTCTGAGACTGGACTTCACAGGAAGTTTCACTTCTATAGATATGAAGAATCTATAGAAAATGTCGGATTTACAACAACTAGAACACCCAGTATTGGAGAGAAAATCCTTTAAAATGAACTAATCCACCATTTAACATTGGATTTTATTCACTAAATCAATCCTCATTTGATTCTATGAAAGTTTCAGGTTGTGAATTTCCTGTATTCTGATTAATTTTGTTGTTTTATATTAATCAGATTTCTGTCACTCTCACTCAGAAAAAGGCAGAGTTTTGCTGTAAAATAGAAAACTTCAGGATTCGTTTGCTGTAAATCTGCGACTTCATTATTTACAGAAGAAAATTTCTGAAATATTCACTAAATGAAACTTCGTCTTCTTGTCTTACTGGTAACTCACCTTCAGCAAAAAGCAGCTTCCTGTTGTTGCTGTGAAACTAAACAACAGGAAACGAGTGGTTAAATTATAAAAACGTCTATTTGTGACATCACTAGGTATCCTGCTGCTTTCAACACATCCTTCCAGATCAAAAAGTGAAACCATGGGAGGTTTTTTTAATTCCTTTTTGAATAATCAGCAGATTATTTAACTTATTTCATATTTTTGATTTTTAAGTGATCTGGCAGTGGAATGAGATAATTCTCCTCCATAATATATATTGACAAATAAAATGATATAATAAAATGATGTAATAAAATGATAAAGTAAAATGATAAAATGTTCATTCAAGATTCAAAGTGTTTATTGTCATGTTCAGTGTAGAAACAAGTTTCTCTGAACAATGAAATTCTCACTTTGTGTCCACTTGAATGTTGTATCAATAAGAATAATAAGAATAATAATAAGCTATTAATGTTAAGATAAAATAGAGTAAAATAACACACAAGTAACACAATATAAACCAGAAGTAGGCAGATTGTGTATAGATGTTTACAAATAATGTGCAAGGAATGGTTCAGTATGAACAGTTTAAAAACTCAAGAATAAGATGTGTTCCAGGTGTGTTCCAGGTGTGTTCCAGGTGTGTTTCAGATGTATTTACAGGTGTGTTCCAGGTGTGTTCCAGGTGTGTTTCAGATGTATTTACAGGTGTGTTTCAGGTGTGTTCCAGGTGTGTTCCAGGTGTGTTTTAGATGTATTTACAGGTGTGTTTCAGGTGTGTTCCAGGTGTGTTTCAGATGTATTTACAGGTGTGTTTCAGATGTATTTACAGGTGTGTTTCAGGTGTGTTTCAGGTGTGTTTCAGGTGTGTTCCAGGTGTGTTTCAGATGTATTTACAGGTGTGTTTCAGGTGTGTTCCAGGTGTGTTTCAGATGTATTTACAGGTGTGTTCCAGGTGTGTTCCAGGTGTGTTTCAGATGTATTTACAGGTGTGTTTCAGGTGTGTTTCAGGTGTGTTCCAGGTGTGTTTCAGATGTATTTACAGGTGTGTTCCAGGTGTGTTTCAGATGTATTTACAGGTGTGTTCCAGGTGTGTTCCAGGTGTGTTTCAGATGTATTTACAGGTGTGTTTCAGGTGTGTTCCAGGTGTGTTCCAGGTGTGTTTTAGATGTATTTACAGGTGTGTTTCAGGTGTGTTTCAGGTGTATTTACAGGTGTGTTCCAGGTGTGTTTCAGATGTATTTACAGGTGTGTTTCAGATGTATTTACAGGTGTGTTTCAGGTGTGTTTCAGGTGTGTTCCAGGTGTGTTTCAGATGTATTTACAGGTGTGTTTCAGATGTATTTACAGGTGTGTTTCAGGTGTGTTCCAGGTGTGTTTCAGATGTATTTACAGGTGTGTTTCAGGTGTGTTCCAGGTGTGTTTCAGATGTATTTACAGGTGTGTTTCAGGTGTGTTTCAGGTGTGTTCCAGGTGTGTTTCAGATGTATTTACAGGTGTGTTTCAGGTGTGTTTCAGGTGTGTTCCAGGTGTGTTCCAGGTGTGTTTCAGGTGTGTTTCAGGTGTATTGACAGGTGTGTTTCAGGTGTGTTTCAGGTGTATTTACAGGTGTGTTGCAGGTGTATTTCAGGTGTATTTACAGGTGTGTTTCAGGTGTGTTTCAGGTGTATTGACAGGTGTGTTCCAGGTGTGTTTCAGGTGTGTTTCAGGTGTATTGACAGGTGTGTTTCAGGTGTGTTTCAGGTGTATTTCAGGTGTATTTACAGGTGTATTTACAGGTGTGTTTCAGGTGTATTTACAGGTGTGTTTCAGTTTCATGTTGATCCTTAATCATTCCAGATGTTTTTATTGTCATTGGCTGCACAAGTTCTTTCATCAAAGACTAGAAGAGATTTATGATGATCTAATACACATTAAAGCCACTTTAATAGACTAGATAGATTAGATAGAATATATTAGTTGTCAACTATCACACTAATCAATAACTATTCTGATAAATGATTAATGGATTTGAGTTTTTTCAGTAGAAAATGTCCAAATTATCCAGTTCCAGCTTCTCTTCTCTTATTATTTCCTGGTGTGTGTGTGTGTGTGTGTGTGTGTGTGTGTGTGTGTGTGTGTGTGTGTGTGTGTGTGTGTGTGTGTGTGTGTGTGTGTGCTCCATCTTGTGGTGCTGAATCAGTTCTGTTGCAACACCGGTGAAATCAGTCAGTGTGGTACTTCTAGAGAGTAATAGATAATAAATAATATAGAAATTTAGACTTAAATTATAGTAATATAAAGTAATAAAATAAAGTAATAGATAATGTAGAAACATAAACTATAAACAGTAATAGATAACATATAATAACTGTAAAATTATGTGTCATCTGCATAATTATCATTTATGGTTTATTTATTTTGTTTTCTGCCATAATCTTAGATAGTGGGAGCATGTAAATGTTGAATAGTAGAGGACCCAGGATTGAACCTTGGGGGACTCCACAGGTTATGTCTCTATGTTCAGATGTGTAGTTACCTATGGACACAAATTAGTCTCTGCCCTATAAGTAGGATTCAAACCCCATTAGTGCTGTTCCAGTAAGTCCCACCCAGGTCTCCAACTGTGATGAATACAGCACTCAAATCCAGTAATAATAAGAATGAAATGTTGCCACTGTCTTTGTTTAGGTGGATGTCATTGATGCTCAATTGCTGCGCTCCTGATTTATTGAGGCAAATTCCATCAGTTTTGAAGCATTGTCTTTTTTCTCAAAAATGTTAAAATTGTCAATAGAATTCACTGTTTGAGCAGCACAAATATTTTTAAACCATTGGTTGAGCATCATCAGCCTGATGAGTTTTGCTTGACAACATCAAGGGCTCCTGTATATGACAAGAGGTTTCCAAATATTACATTAATCACTAACCCTAACTCTAACCCTAACTTTTCTGATAATCAATTAATAGATTCAAGCGTTTTTTAGTAGAAAATGTGTAAATTCTCTGGTTCCAGCTTCTCTTCTCTGATTATTTTCTGGTTTCTTTACTCTCTATAATAGTAAACTGATGATCTTTGGCTTGCAGCACTAGTTGCAGCACTAGATGCAAAGCTGCAATAACAGAAACCCATTCAAGATGAAACAGAATAAAACTGATGAACTGATGAGGACCAGCAGTTGTTTTTAAAGCATAAAATGAATCTGATCAAAGAATGTTTTATTTATTCAGGATTTATCTGCACTGTATCAGTCACAGATGTGGATTTCTGTTTATGCAGATTCTGCCTAATAAAACCTGTTTCTGTTGGTGGTGGCAGCATGGAGCTGATCAGAAACCTGCAGAGGAAGAAACCACCATGGCTCAAAGTGGAAATCCCCACAATTCAGCTGATACCAGACGAACCAGACACCACCACCACACACACCCAGGTAAAAACAAACACACACACACACACACACACACACACACACACACACACACACACACACACACACACACACACACACACACACACACACACACAGACACACACACACACACACACACACCTCTTTTTGGAAATAGAAAACACAGTCATTGAAATGGCTGAGTAACTAAAACTTAACCAGCAATTGCCTTAATTACAGGTGCTGGTCATACAACAGAATATTGTCATCTTCTATACCTGCTTATTCCTCATTAGGGTCACATGGTCTGCTGGAGCCAATCCCAGTGCGTTACAGGCGAGCGACAGGGATACACCCCAGATGATCGCCAGCCAATCGTGGAACACACACACCATTCACTCACACCTACGGGCAATTTAGAGTCTCCAATTAACCTCAGCATGTTTTTGGACTGTGGGAGGAAGCTGGAGAACCTGGAGAAAACCCACCAGATACAGAGAGAACATGCAAACTTTATTTCAATAATTCCATTACAAAAGTGAAACTTGTATTATATACATGTATTTCACACAGACTGACATATTACAAATGTTTATTTGTCTTTATATTGATGATAATTGCTTTTAATTAATGATATGTGACAACTAATGAAAACTAATTAAAAATAGAATATTGTGGAAAGGTTTAATACTGAAGACTCTAATCAGCTAATTAACTCAAATAACATCTGTTAACACCTTTAAATGGTCTCAGTCTAGTTCTGTAGGTTCCACCATCACAGAGAAGATGCTGACCTGACAGGTGTCCAAAAGACCAACATGGACACCTGGACCAAGGAGGATGAAAAGTAAAGGTCATAGTTAAAGAGGCTGTTCACAGAGATCTGAGTCTAAATGCATTAATAGAGAGGAGAAGGTCAATGCAGCCATCTACCTGGAGGTTTTAGAGACTTCCTGCTGCTGACCAACTTCATAAGGATGCAGATTTCATTTTCCAACAGAATTTGGTATCTGGACACAAAGCTACCAGGACCTGGTTTAAGGACCATGGTCTCTCTGTTCTTAATTAGCCACAAAACTCACCTGACCTTAACCCTATAGGACATCTCTGGGTTGTTGTGAAGAGGAAGATGTGAAACACCAGACCAACAATGAAAAGAGCTGAAGGCCACAATCAGAGCAACCTGCACTCTATAACACCTGAGATAAGACAAAGACTGATGGACTCCTTGATGCAGGAATTCAGGAACAAGGAAAAACAACTAAGTATTGATGCTGTTCATGATTTTACATGTTCATTCTGTGTTTGTGTGTGTGTGTGTGTTGCAATCATTAAAAGCGTCTACTCAGCATCAATGTTCCAGGAGAAAACCCTCAGACCTCCATCACAGCCTTAGAAACATCCAACAACTACCTGAGACCTCAGAGACTGCCGTCAATTAAGGTACTACAATCTATCAAGAGGTTAAACATACCCACAAACGTCTATAAAACACCAACCAGACACTGATCGTGTCTATAAAACACCAACCAGACACTGATCGTGTCTATAAAACACCAACCAGACACTGTTCGTGTCTATAAAACACCAACCAGACACTGTTCGTGTCTATAAAACACCAACCAGACACTGATCGTGTCTATAAAACACCAACCAGACACTGATCGTGTCTATAAAACACCAACCAGACACTGATCGTGTCTATAAAACACCAACCAGACACTGTTCGTGTCTATAAAACACCAACCAGACACTGATCGTGTCTATAAAACACCAACCAGACACTGTTCGTGTCTATAAAACACCAACCAGACACTGTTCGTGTCTATAAAACACCAACCAGACACTGTTCGTGTCTATAAAACACCAACCAGACACTGTTCGTGTCTATAAAACACCAACCAGACACTGTTCGTGTCTATA
>CM060471.1:27049888-27054888 GCA_030544235.1 Lepturacanthus savala | reverse complement strand
CATCTTCTGTCTCCATCTAATCTCTCATTTCCTGTGTTGTGGAGCCAGTATGTCAAAGCAGAGCTGGTGTTTACACACACACTACACACACACACACACACACTCTACACACCCACACACACACACACACAATATACAAACACACACACTACAAACACACAAACAGTTTCAGTTTGACGAGGACCAGAGTTGAGTCTGTTTTCATCTGGAAACTTAACTTTAGAAACAAGGTCAGAAGATTCGGGTCCTGCTGCTGAAAAGAACCAGCTGGACCCACCAGGACCTGCCTGGACCAGGATCTGCCTGGACCAGGATCTGCCTGGACCAGGATCTGTCTGGACTAGGATCTGCCTGGACCAAGATCTGTCTGGACCAGGATCTGTCTGGACTAGGATCTGCCTGGACCAGGATCTGTCTGGACTAGGATCTGCCTGGACTAGGACCTGCCTGGACTAGGATCTGTCTGGACTAGGATCTGCCTGGACTAGGACCTGCCTGGACTAGGATCTGTCTGGACCATCCTGGATGTAACACACATGTGGAACCACTTTGTTTTTTTATGATTTTTGTTCAGGATCCAGACCAGAACCATCAGGGATTCTTCCAGGATAATAAAGGATTTCGTGGGTCCAGGGACCCGTGGGGGTCCAGGCGGGTCAGGGTGTGAACGGGGACCACATGGGCCTGATGGGAGGGAGGGAGGTGGATCCCTGTCCCCCTCAGGTATGACCCAGACCCCAAACCCCACCTGGAACTCCCTGGACAGGTGAGACCCACAGAAGATGAAACCAGTAGCTTTGTTTAAAATACCAATTATTAATTAATTAAAAAAAACAGGATTTAGATTCAGTTCTGGGGCGACACAGTGGTTCAGGGGTTAGAGCTGTAGCCTCACAGCAAGAAGGTCCAGGTTCTAGACCTCCTTGGTCCTGGGTCTGGGACCTTTCTGTGTGGAGGTTCATGTTCTCTCTGTGTCTGGTGGGTTTTCTCCAGGTTCTAGTCCTGGTCCAGGTTCTAGTCCTGGTCCAGGTTCTCCAGCTTCCTCCCACAGTCCAAAAACATGCTGAGGTTAATTGAAGACTCTAAATCACCGTAGGTGTGAGTGTGTGAGTGAATGGTGTGTGTGCTCCATGATTGGTGGAGACCATCTGGGGTGTATCCTGCCTCTCACCCTAACGCGCTGTGATTGGCTGCAGCAGACCATGTGACCCTAATGAGGAATAAGCAGGTATAGAAGATGAGATGAGATTCAGTTCTGGTATTTTACTTTGTTTTATTTTACTGAGGTTTACTCTACATCATAAAATATGAAATCGTAACAGGTGAAAATATCTTGTTATTGTACAATTAGTACAAATATTAGTACCAATATTGAGTCAAATTATCTTATTCCAGTGGCTGATAATTTATCTTAGTTTTCAAGTTTTTTTCTTGATTTTAGTTAATTTAATCTTTTTTTAAGAGTTTTAAAAGTCTAGTTTTCTTAAATCAAGGTTGAATTGACCCACATCAAAAAGGATGAATAACAATGAACAAGAACAATTGATAGTTTGAAAAATATACTTTATACCTTTTATACTGAGAGTTAGATAAGAAAAACATTTTAATGACATCTGATTTGATGCAGATGAACAAACTCCTTCAAAGTAAAAGTCCTTTGATTCAAATTAAACCTACATGAATAAAATAACTGAAACTGAGAAAACAAAGTTTGTGTTACAGTTAATTTAATGTTAATTAAAGGTCACCAGCAGCTGATATTTTGTGACAATTGTACTTATTATACTTACAAATAATTATACTTATTATATTATCATTATTTACCGTATTTTCCATATTTTCCGGACTAGTCGCTCCGGAGTACAAGTCACACCAGCCATAAAATGCATAATAACGAAGGAAAGAACATATAGAAGTCTCACTGGAGTATAAGTTGCATTTTTGAGGGAAATTTATTTGATAAAATCCAACACAAATAACAGACTTGACATTTATAATATAGAGTATATATATATAGAATAGAGGCAACAACAGGCTGAACGGTGCTGACGTTACATGACACAACTGAGAACGTTAAGAGTTATTCTGATAACTATAGCATCAATAACATGCTAAGAAGTTTAACTATAGTATCTATAACACGCTAAGAAGTTTAACTATAGTATCTATAACACGCTAAGAAGTTTAACTATAGCATCAATAACAT
Organism: Lepturacanthus savala; assembly: GCA_030544235.1. Classification (NCBI taxonomy): domain Eukaryota; kingdom Metazoa; phylum Chordata; class Actinopteri; order Scombriformes; family Trichiuridae; genus Lepturacanthus; species Lepturacanthus savala. The sequence goes on along the minus strand of CM060471.1, from coordinate 27,052,682 downwards.
GCTAAGAAGTTTAACTATAGCATCAATAACATGCTAAGAAGTTTAACTATAGCATCAATAACACGCTAAGAAGTTTAACTATAGCATCAATAACACGCTAAGAAGTTTAACTACAGCATCAATAACATGCTAAGAAGTTTAACTGTAGCATCAATAACATGATAAGAAGTTTAACTATAGCATCAATAACATGATAAGAAGTTTAACTATAGCATCAATAACATGCTAAGAAGTTTAACTATAGCATCAATAACATGCTAAGAAGTTTAACTATAGCATCAATAACACGCTAAGAAGTTTAACTATAGCATCAATAACATGCTAAGAAGTTTAACTATAGCATCAATAACACGCTAAGAAGTTTAACTATAGCATCAATAACATGCTAAGAAGTTTAACTATAGCATCAATAACATGCTAAGAAGTTTAACTATAGCATCAATAACATGCTAAGAAGTTTAACTATAGCATCAATAACATTCTAAGAAGTTTAACTATAGCATCAATAACACGCTAAGAAGTTTAACTATAGCATCAATAACACGCTAAGAAGTTTAACTATAGCATCAATAACATGCTAAGAAGTTTAACTATAGCATCAATAACACGCTAAGAAGTTTAACTATAGCATCAATAACACGCTAAGAAGTTTAACTATAGCATCAATAACATGCTAAGAAGTTTAACTATAGCATCAATAACACGCTAAGAAGTTTAACTATAGCATCAATAACATGCTAAGAAGTTTAACTATAGCATCAATAACACGCTAAGAAGTTTAACTATAGCATCAATAACACGCTAAGAAGTTTAACTATAGCATCAATAACACGCTAAGAAGTTTAACTATAGCATCAATAACATTCTAAGAAGTTAAGAAGTTAATTAAAGCTTTAACTGCCTTTAAATGAAGAATCAACAGCAGTGAATACAAGACTAAAAAAAAAGGAAAGTTGAAAGACACAGAAGAGAAAATGAACTAATTCATGTGGATTTAATGTTAAATCTGTGCTGTCCTGAATGTTTAATTCACAGATAAAAACAGTTTAAACCTCTTTTATCTGCTTTTCCGTTCAAGGTTAAACCTCTAAAGGCTGAAAAAGGAAAAAAGGAAAAAGGCATCGCAGCTGGAAAAAACAGGGTTGTTTATGACTGAGAAAGAATTCAGATCCAAACAGAAACATCCAGAAACTACCCCCATCTACTGATCTACTACCCCATCTACTGATCTACTACCCCATCTACTGATCTACTACCCCCATCTACTAATCTACTACCCCATCTACTGATCTACTACCCCCATCTACTAATCTACTACCCCATCTACTGATCTACTACCCCATCTACTGATCTACTACCCCCATCTACTAATCTACTACCCCATCTACTGATCTACTACCCCATCTACTGATCTACTACCCCATCTACTAATCTACTACCCCATCTACTGATCTACTACCCCATCTACTGATCTACTACCCCCATCTACTAATCTACTACCCCATCTACTGATCTACTACCCCATCTACTGATCTACTACCCCATCTACTGATCTACTACCCCCATCTACTAATCTACTACCCCATCTACTGATCTACTACCCCATCTACTGATCTACTACCCCATCTACTAATCTACTACCCCATCTACTGATCTACTACCCCCATCTACTAATCTACTACCCCATCTACTGATCTACTACCCCATCTACTGATCTACTACCCCCATCTACTGATCTACTACCCCATCTACTAATCTACTACCCCCATCTACTGATCTACTACCCCCCATCTACTGATCTACTACCCCCATCTACTGATCTACTACCCCATCTACTGATCTACTACCCCATCTACTAATCTACTACCCCCATCTACTAATCTACTACCCCCATCTACTAATCTACTACCCCATCTACTAATCTACTACCCCATCTACTGATCTACTACCCCCATCTACTGATCTACTACCCCCATCTACTGATCTACTACCCCATCTACTAATCTACTACCCCATCTACTGATCTACTACCCCATCTACTAATCTACTACCCCATCTACTGATCTACTACCCCCATCTACTAATCTACTACCCCATCTACTGATCTACTACCCCCATCTACTGATCTACTACCCCCATCTACTGATCTACTACCCCCATCTACTAATCTACTACCCCATCTACTGATCTACTACCCCATCTACTGATCTACTACCCCATCTACTAATCTACTACCCCATCTACTGATCTACTACCCCATCTACTAATCTACTACCCCATCTACTGATCTACTACCCCATCTACTGATCTACTACCCCATCTACTGATCTACTACCCCATCTACTAATCTACTACCCCATCTACTGATCTACTACCCCCATCTACTAATCTACTACCCCATCTACTGATCTACTACCCCCATCTACTAATCTACTACCCCATCTACTGATCTACTACCCCATCTACTAATCTACTACCCCATCTACTGATCTACTACCCCATCTAATACCCTCTAATACCCTCAGATATATCTACACCTAACCCATCTACCACCACCTCATCCTAACCCACATCTTCATCAGTTTTGTTTTGTTGAAGCTGATTTATCTTGTTTTTCATTTCTATTCAAACTAATTTACTTTGGTTTGTTTCCTTTCTGCTGCAGCTAAATATTTTCATCAGTTTCTCTCCTTGTTTGATTTTAATTAAAAAAAACACAAAGCTCAGACTAATCAGTCTTTTCTACTGTATAAACACAATGATGTATAATTAAATATCACAAAACCACATGATC
>CM060471.1:27029888-27044888 GCA_030544235.1 Lepturacanthus savala | reverse complement strand
TATTATTATTAATCCTTATTATTTCTCTAATTTATAGAAAGTCTCTCTCTTATCACTTTAAATTTATAGGCTTTTAAAGTTAAATTGTCAAAATCAAACATTTTAGAAAAAAAATGGTACCTAAAGGGTTAACCACTGCAGCATATATATATATATATATATATATATATATATATATATATATATATATATATACACCTCATAACGTGTCTTCAGCCAATTGGAGCGAGGTTGGAGGAAGCTGAAGGACGGGTCCCAGCAGAAGGTGCATCTGAAACAGGAAGTGGTGGATGTGGTGGACGCGGTGAGAGTCCAGCACCATCGAGGACGGAGGATCTCAGGTCCCTTTAAGAAGCTGTTCTCCCACCAGAAGAGGCCTTATGGGCTGGGGATGGTGGGACGTCTCACCAACAGGACATACCGGGACCACCTGGACAGCCTGGTCAGGAAGCAGATAGAGGACATGGACGACCACAGGTAGGACAGGTGCTACTGGACACTGTCCTGATTCACAGCTAGGTCAACCTGTCCTCAACCTGTCCTCAATCTGTCCTCAACCTGTCCTCAACCTGTCCTCAACCTGTCCTCAACCTGTCCTAAAATCATCCTGAATCTGTCCCCTCTTGTCCACAGACCGTTTTTCACCTACTGGATCACATTTGTCCATGTGCTGATCACTATCCTGTCCGTCAGTATTTATGGAATCGCTCCTGTCGGCTTCAGCCAACATGAAACAGTCGACTCAGTACGTCCAGTCCACACATTTCACTTCATTTTGGAATTTGCAGACTGAATAATAGCAGTAAACCATTTTTTTAGGTGTTGAGAAACAAGGGAGTTTATGAAAATGTGAAATTTGTGCAACAACAGAACTTCTGGATCGGCCCAAGTTCAGTAAGTATTTTCTATTCTATTCAATTCTATTCAATCTCTGATTGTTCTTAACTCAGCTCTTAAAGGTGCAGTTTGTAGTTTTCTGGCTCCATCTAGTGGTGAAGTAGCAGATGATTGTAATAATGTCTTAAACTGATTAAAACATGGTATTGAACATTTTATTATGGAGCAGTTTGCTGGTGAATCTGTTTCTAGTTAATCGGACAGTTTATTTTATTCCTGAAGGAGTCACTCATCCATCTCGGAGCCAAGTTTTCTCCGTGCATGCGTCAAGACGAAGAAATTCATCATCTGATCCAGGAAAAACGAGCAAGGGAACGAGAGTCAGGATGCTGCGTCAGGAACGACCGGTCGGGATGTCTGCAAACGCTGCAGGAGGACTGTTCTGTAATAAAATTAATATATATTTATTAAATCGTATAAATTAATGTCTGCAAACGCTGCAGGAGGACTGTTCTGTAATAAAATTAATATATATTTATTAAATCGTATAAATTAATGTCTGCAAACGCTGCAGGAGGACTGTTCTGTAATAAAATTAATATATATTTATTAAATCGTATAAATTAATGTCTGCAAACGCTGCAGGAGGACTGTTCTGTAATAAAATTAATATATATTTATTAAATCGTATAAAAACGTATGTTTGCAGATGCTGCTCGGTCAGAAACTATTTATATCTATTTTTACATTATACATTTCTATAAATCTATCTCTATCATTTTTCTTTTTTAATCATGTTACATTTCTATAAATCTATCTCTATCATTTTTCTTTTTTAATCATGTTCTCTTAAAATTCTGTAAAAGTTTTAATCTAATTTGTTTTGTCATCTTCATATCAGCCAGAATAGAAACGTTTTTTGGGTTTTGTGCAACAAGTTGAAGGTGAAGAAACAATTAGTCAAGCTGCTTATGATGTTTTTGATTATTTTATTGATTATGGTATTAATTATTGTAAGTGATTATTGTGTGTTGAGTACGGTATAATTATTGTAAATGACCATAAATGATTATTGTGTTTGTTCCCCTGTGCAGATCACCCTGGCCGTGTGGGTGAAGTGGCCTCAACACCCGACCAGAACCGGTCTGAACGGATCCATGAGGCAGCACGGGGCCGTGTGCCACCAGGACCCCAGGTCCTTAATATATGAATTAATTAATACAAATAACCTTACTGCCACCAGGACCCCAGGTCCTTAATATATGAATTAATTAATACAAATAACCTTACTGCCACCAGGACCCCAGGTCCTTAATATATGAATTAATTAATACAAATAACCTTACTGCCACCAGGACCCCAGGTCCTTAATATATGAATTAATTAATACAAATAACCTTACTGCCACCAGGACCCAGGTCCTTAATATATGAATTAATTAATACAAATAACCTTACTGCCACCAGGACCCCAGGTCCTTAATATATTAATTAATTAATACAAATAACCTTACTGCCACCAGGACCCAGGTCCTTAATATATGAATTAATTAATACAAATAACCTTACTGCCACCAGGACCCCAGGTCCTTAATATATGAATTAATTAATACAAATAACCTTACTGCCACCAGGACCCAGGTCCTTAATATATGAATTAATTAATACAAATAACCTTACTGCCACCAGGACCCAGGTCCTTAATATATTAATTAATTAATACAAATAACCTTACTGCCACCAGGACCCAGGTCCTTAATATATGAATTAATTAATACAAATAACCTTACTGCCACCAGGACCCAGGTCCTTAATATATGAATTAATTAATACAAATAACCTTACTGCCACCAGGACCCAGGTCCTTAATATATGAATTAATTAATTAATACAAATCACAAATAAACTCATATTCTTAATTAAAACCACCTTTTTGTATTTTATAGCAGGTCATCATACTTGCAGTTCTAACAGCATTTTATTCAACCTTGTAGAACGTGTCTGGAACCAGCTTCAGTTTCACAGTGAGTGGTTTACCTGTTTAAACACTAATTATACCATATATTTATTAAATATAATATATTTAAATATAATATAAATATAATATTTTTATTATTTATTTCTGATTATATATATATATATATATTATTATTATTATATACTCATTATTTTTCTCTAGTTAATTTTTTTAATTTCTTTTTTTTCAATTTTTACATACTCTATATTTATACATGTATAGTTTACTTATTATTTTACTTACAAATAATACAGTATAATTGTCATTTTGGTTTTATTTGTCAAGGTTTACATGATGTGTTAAATTCTGAAAAAAAGGGGAAAAAAAACTAGAAATCATTAAAGAGAATAAAAGGTCCAAATATATCTGTCATATCTCTTTCTGCAGGTTTGTACTAAATTTAATTCTGGAAATCACCAAACGAACCTTCCTCACATGGACTGTAGCATCACAGGCCGGCCCTGCTGCATAGGAACCAAAGGAAGGTTAGAAATATTATTTATTATAATTAATATTAATATTGATAACAGCCCCGCTGCATAGGAACCAAAGGAAGGTTAGAAATATTATTTATTATAATTAATATTAATATTGATAGCAGCCCTGCTGCATAGGAACCAAAGGAAGGTTAGAAATATTATTTATTATAATTAATATTAATATTGATAACAGCCCTGCTGCATAGGAACCAAAGGAAGGTTAGAAATATTATTTATTATAATTAATATTAATATTGATAACAGCCCTGCTGCATAGGAACCAAAGGAAGGTTAGAAATATTATTTATTATAATTAATATTAATATTGATAACAGCCCTGCTGCATAGGAACCAAAGGAAGGTTAGAAATATTATTTATTATAATTAATATTAATATTGATAACAGCCCTGCTGCATAGGAACCAAAGGAAGGTTAGAAATATTATTTATTATAATTAATATTAATATTGATAACAGCCCTGCTGCATAGGAACCAAAGGAAGGTTAGAAATATTATTTATTATAATTAATATTAATAACAGAAATCTAAATTAAATCTAAATAGTCACTACTACTGATGTATTGATGATATATATTGATGATGTATTGATGCTGTAACAGTAACATTGGGTTTTACTACAAATAAAATATTTATTGTTGGAGCTGAGGTTTTCTATGTCATTTATAAAGAAAACTCTGGACTTGGACCTGGACCAGAAGAATCTGGTCCTGAATCTTTGGTGACTGTTGTTTCTGGGTCTGTTTCTTGTTTAGATGTGAGATCACCTCCAGAGAATTCTGCAGCTTCATGCAGGGCCACTTCCATGAGGAGGCCACCCTCTGCTCCCAGGTAGGACCAGAACCACCAGATCTTCCTGGGTCCGGATATGTATTCATTAGAATCTGGTCTCTCTGGGATCTGGTCTCTCAGAGAACTGGTTTCTCTCCTCCAGGTTGCCTGCATGGATGATGTTTGTGGTCTGCTGCCTTTCCTGAACCCAGAGATCCCAGACCAGGTTTCCAGACTCTGGCTGTCCCTGTTCCTTCATGCTGGGTAATGAAATCCCTTGATATTAGACCAGAGTTCTATCTGGTCCTGAGACCAGTCTGACAGTCCAGAACCAGCCTGAGGACTAAGTCCTGTCTTCCAGGATCCTGCACTGCCTGGTCTCGGTCCTGTTCCAGATGACGGTCCTGAGGGACCTGGAGAAGTTGGCGGGGTGGATGCGGATCTCCATCATCTACCTGCTGAGCGGCATCACGGGGAACCTGGCGTCGGCCATCTTCCTGCCCTACAGGGCCGAGGTCCAGACCCTGCTCCAGAACCTGGTCCAGAACTTTCAGTGAAGATCAGGACTAAACGTGCAGATTCTAATAATAAAAACTAGAACTGAGGCCTGAAGACATGTTTTAATGCAGATTCACTTTAACACAACTAACCAAGATTAAAATTAAGTTTCAAGTTTAAGTGAAAACGACTGCTCTGATAGTTGATTAACATATTGATTACAGAAACAATTAATCAGTAGTCTGGTTCATTAAATGGTGCAAATTGTGGATCAGTGTTTCCAAAGTTGAAGATTCAACCTAAAATGCTTTTTTTTTGTCCACAACCCAAAGATCATCAGTTTATTATTATAGAGACTAAAGAAACCAGGAAATAATCAGAGAAGAGAAGCTGGAACCAGAAAATTTACACATTTTCTACTGAATCAATGACTCTAATCCATTAATTGATTATCAGAATAGTTGTTGATTAATGTGATAGTTGGAAACTAGTTGACTGATAGTTGACAACTTTACAGCTGTAAGATCAGGCTCCAATCAGAAGATTCAGCTTTTACTGATGTTAGATGATTGTTTATTGTTTACTGGTTGTTTATTGTTTTCTGTGGTCTAGGTGGGTCCAGCAGGCAGCCACTTCGGGATCCTGGCCTGTGTTTTTGTGGAGTTGTTCCAGAGTTGGCGGATCCTGGAACGGCCGTGGAGAGCCTTCTCTAAACTTCTCGCCATCTCCACCTTCTTCTTCTCCTTCGGGTTCCTGCCCTGGATCGACAACTTCTCCCACATCAGTGGATTCATCTCTGGATTCTTCTTGTCATTCAGCTTCCTGCCATACATCAGGTGATGAAGATGACGATGATGATGAAGAAGAAGATGATGATGATGATGGTGATGATGGTGATGATGGTGACGATGGTGATGATGGTGATGATGGTGATGATGATGGTGATGATGATGAAGAAGGTGATGATGATGATGGTGATGATGGTGATGATGATGAAGAAGATGATGATGATGATGATGATGATGATGGTGATGATGGTGATGATGGTGATGATGGTGATGATGATGATGGTGATGATGAAGAAGAAGATGATGATGATGACGATGATGATGAAGAAGAAGAAGACAATGATGATGATGATGATGATGGTGATGATGGTGATGATGGTGATGATGATGATGAAGAAGAAGAAGACAATGATGATGGTGATGATGATGATGATGATGATGATGGTGATGATGATGATGAAGAAGAAGAAGACAATGATGATGATGATGGTGATGATGATGATGATGATGATGGTGATGATGATGATGAAGAAGAAGACAATGATGATGGTGATGATGATGATGATGATGGTGATGATGATGATGAAGAAGAAGACAATGATGATGGTGATGATGATGATGATGATGGTGATGATGATGATGATGATGAAGAAGAAGAAGACAATGATGATGGTGATGATGGTGATGATGGTGATGATGATGATGATGAAGAAGAAGAAGACAATGATGATGGTGATGATGGTGATGGTGATGATGATGATGATGATTATGATGATGATGGTGATGATGATGATGATGATGATGATGATGATGATGATGATGGTGATGATGATGATGATGATGATGATGGTGATGATGATGGTGATGATGATGATTAGTTGATGATGATGATGATGATGATGGTGATGATGGTGATGATGATGATGATGATGGTGATGATGATGATGATGATGATGATTATGATGATGATGGTGATGATGATGATGATGATGATGATGATGATGATGATGATGATGATGATGATGATGGTGATGATGATGATGATGATGATGATGATGATGATGATGATGATGATGATGATTAGTTGGGTCTGGTTAAACCAACTCTGCTCCACAGCATTGAAACTATTCAACTGTTAAAATTCATTCTCCACATGAAATGAATTCTTCTTCTTTCCTTTTTTTCCTCTGCAGCTTTGGTCGTTCTGACATGTTCCGGAAGCGGCTCCAGATCTGTGTTTTCCTGCTGGTTTTCATGGCTCTGGTCTCCGTCCTCGCCGTCCTCTTCTACGTTTTCCCACTGAAATGCGACTGGTGTGAATTCCTGACCTGCATCCCCATCACGGACCAGTTCTGTGAGAAGTATGACCTGAACGCCCACCTCCTCTAGACCTCTGTTAGACCCCTATAGACCTCCTCTAGAACTCTTCTAGACCTCCTCTAGACCTCCTCTAGACCTCTGTTAGACCCCTCTAGACCCCCTCTAGACCTCCTCTAGACCTCCTCTAGACCTCTGTTAGACCCCTATAGACCTCCTCTAGACCTCTGTTAGACCCCTATAGACCTCCTCTAGAACTCTTCTAGACCTCCTCTAGACCTCCTCTAGACCTCTGTTAGACCCCTCTAGACCTCCTCTAGACCTCCTCTAGACCTCTGTTAGACCCCTATAGACCTCCTCTAGAACTCTTCTAGACCTCCTCTAGACCTCTGTTAGACCCCTATAGACCTCCTCTAGAACTCTTCTAGACCTCCTCTAGACCTCTGTTAGACCCCTCTAGACCCCTCTAGACCTCCTCTAGACCTCTGTTAGACCCCTATAGACCACCTCTAGACCTCCTCTAGACCTCTGTTAGACCCCTATAGACCTCCTCTAGAACTCTTCTAGACCTCCGTTAGACCTCCGTTTGACCACTATAGACATCCACTAGACCCCGTCTATACCTCCTCTAGAGCCCCCCCCCAGATCCCCTATAGACCTCCTATAGACCTCCTCTAGACCTCCGTTTGACCACTATAGACATCCTCTAGTAAAATATGCCTTATCTGCAATTTTCAGGTGTGAGTTGACTGTTTTTTGTATTGTTTTTAACAGACTGGGAACTTTTCTGCCTTTAATGTTCATCTTTCACAAGTTTTATTTTTTTTATACATTTTCCATGTGTAAAAGGACAAATTTATATGTTCAGTTGCTCCAAACTAAATAAACTCAAGATGCGGGATTTAAGATCATTTTTGTGTGAGTGGGTTCCTTTAAAAAGTCTTAATGACTCTTTAAACTCTCTATAATCATATTATTAATAATGACAAAAATATTAACAATTAGCATTTTATATTTTATGACCTATACTCGTTTTTAAACATCCGAATATATTTGTCATGTTCTGGAATGATCCTCAGTGGGATTTATATCATTTTATGGACTAATAATTGACCTTTGACCTCTGATCTTATTAATCATTGATCTTTGCATTGCAGATAATTTAGATTATTTCAAGTTTTTTTTCCTGATTTGAGTCAGTTTGATCTTGTTTTACGTTTTAAATTAAGTAGTTTTATCTGTGGATAAAACGTCTCCTCATATGTTGGAGATTTATTCTGATTCCAGGTTTAAACCAACAACCTTTGTGTTTGTAGAGATATTTAACATTTATTATCATTTACAGCAGGAAAAGTGAATACATTTTCTCAGCCTCAACATATTAATCACAACACATTTTATGAAACCATCTTCTTCTTTATTTGCATTTAAAGCAGACTGAGTTAGAGGCTCACCACCAGGGGTGGATGATTTGTAATTTGATGGATTGTTCCAGTGATTTTATTATATTATGATAAAAAAGATCATTATTATTATTATTATCATAGAAGAAGCTACATCATCAGACATTATTTCTGCTGAACCTCATAATGAGATAAATTAAAATGCTTTTTATTAGACGTATAGTTTTATTTGCATTGACATGCTGCATAAAGTAGAGAAGTACTAGTAAAGTACTAGTAGAGTAATAATAAAGTAGGAGTAGTGGTGGTGTTGTATGACCCTCATGTGCAGCAAAAGATAGTCATAGTAAAGTAGTAAAGCAGTAGTAAAGTAGTAGTAAAGCAGTAGTAAAGTAGCAGTAAAGTACTAGTAAAGTAGCAGTAAAGTAGCAGTAAAGTAGTAGTAAAGCAGTAGTAAAGTAGTAGTAAAGCAGTAGTGAAGTAGTAGTAAAGCAGTAGTAAAGCAGTAGTAAAGTAGTAGTAAAGCAGTAGTAAAGTAGTAGTAAAGTAGTAGTAAAGTAGTAGTAAAGCAGTAGTAAAGAAGTAGTAAAGTAGTAGTAAAGCAGTAGTAAAGCAGTAGTAAAGCAGTAGTGAAGTAGTAGTAAAGTAGTAGTAAAGTAGTAGTAAAGCAGTAGTGAAGTAGCAGTAAAGCAGTAGTAAAGCAGTAGTAAAGTAGTAGTAAAGCAGTAGTAAAGCAGTAGTAAAGTAGTAGTAAAGTAGTAGTAAAGTAGTAGTAAAGCAGTAGTAAAGCAGTAGTAAAGCAGTAGTGAAGTAGTAGTAAAGCAGTAGTAAAGTAGTAGTAAAGCAGTGGTAAAGAAGTAGTAAAGTAGTAGTAAAGTAGTAGTAAAGTAGTAGTAAAGCAGTAGTGAAGAAGTAGTAAAGTAGTAGTAAAGTAGTAGTAAAGTAGTAGTAAAGCAGTAGTAAAGAAGTAGTAAAGTAGTAGTAAAGTAGTAGTAAAGAAGTAGTAAAGCAGTAGTGAAGTAGTAGTAAAGCAGTAGTAAAGTAGTAGTAAAGCAGTAGTAAAGTAGTAGTAAAGCAGTAGTGAAGTAGTAGTAAAGTAGTAGTAAAGCAGTAGTAAAGCAGTAGTGAAGTAGTAGTAAAGCAGTAGTAAAGCAGTAGTAAAGTAGTAGTAAAGCAGTAGTAAAGCAGTAGTAAAGTAGTAGTAAAGCAGTAGTAAAGCAGTAGTAAAGTAGTAGTAAAGTAGTAGTAAAGTAGTAGTAAAGCAGTAGTAAAGCAGTAGTGAAGTAGTAGTAAAGTAGTAGTAAAGTAGTAGTGAAGTAGTAGTAAAGCAGTAGTAAAGCAGTAGTAAAGCAGTAGTGAAGTAGTAGTAAAGCAGTAGTAAAGTAGTAGTAAAGCAGTAGTAAAGCAGTAGTGAAGTAGTAGTAAAGCAGTAGTAAAGTAGTAGTAAAGCAGTAGTAAAGAAGTAGTAAAGTAGTAGTAAAGTAGTAGTAAAGTAGTAGTAAAGCAGTAGTAAAGCAGTAGTAAAGCAGTAGTGAAGTAGTAGTAAAGCAGTAGTAAAGTAGTAGTAAAGCAGTAGTAAAGCAGTAGTAAAGTAGTAGTAAAGCAGTAGTGAAGTAGTAGTAAAGTAGTAGTAAAGCAGTAGTAAAGTAGTAGTAAAGTAGTAGTAAAGCAGTAGTGAAGTAGTATTAAAGCAGTAGTAAAGCAGTAGTGAAGTAGTAGTAAAGTAGTAGTAAAGTAGTATTAAAGCAGTAGTAAAGCAGTAGTAAAGCAGTAGTGAAGTAGTAGTAAAGTAGTAGTAAAGCAGTAGTAAAGCAGTAGTAAAGCAGTAGTGAAGTAGTAGTAAAGTAGTAGTAAAGCAGTAGTAAAGCAGTAGTGAAGTAGTATTAAAGCAGTAGTAAAGCAGTAGTGAAGTAGTAGTAAAGCAGTAGTAAAGCAGTGGTAAAGCAGTAGTAAAGTAGTAGTAAAGCAGTAGTGAAGTAGTATTAACGTAGTAGTAAAGTAGTAGTAAAGTAGTAGTAAAGCAGTAGTAAAGCAGTAGTAAAGCAGTAGTAAAGCAGTAGTAAAGTAGTAGTAAAGCAGTAGTAAAGCAGTAGTGAAGTAGTAGTAAAGCAGTAGTAAAGTAGTAGTAAAGCAGTAGTAAAGAAGTAGTAAAGTAGTAGTAAAGTAGTAGTAAAGCAGTAGTAAAGTAGTAGTAAAGTAGTAGTAAAGCAGTAGTAAAGTAGTAGTAAAGCAGTAGTAAAGCAGTAGTAAAGCAGTAGTGAAGTAGTAGTAAAGCAGTAGTAAAGTAGTAGTAAAGCAGTAGTAAAGCAGTAGTAAAGCAGTAGTAAAGCAGTAGTAAAGCAGTAGTAAAGTAGTAGTAAAGTAGTAGTAAAGCAGTAGTAAAGTAGTAGTAAAGCAGTAGTAAAGCAGTAGTAAAGCAGTAGTAAAGTAGTAGTAAAGCAGTAGTAAAGCAGTAGTAAAGTAGTAGTAAAGCAGTAGTAAAGTAGTAGTAAAGCAGTAGTAAAGCAGTAGTAAAGCAGTAGTAAAGCAGTAGTAAAGTAGTAGTAAAGCAGTAGTAAAGCAGTAGTAAAGCAGTAGTAAAGCAGTAGTAAAGTAGTAGTAAAGCAGTAGTAAAGCAGTAGTAAAGCAGTAGTAAAGCAGTAGTAAAGTAGTAGTAAAGCAGTAGTAAAGTAGTAGTAAAGTAGTAGTAAAGCAGTAGTAAAGCAGTAGTAAAGCAGTAGTAAAGCAGTAGTAAAGTAGTAGTAAAGTGGTAGTAAAGCGGTAGTAAAGTAGTAGTAAAGCAGTAGTAAAGCAGTAGTAAAGCAGTAGTAAAGCAGTAGTAAAGTAGTAGTAAAGCGGTAGTAAAGTAGTAGTAAAGCAGTAGTAAAGCAGTAGTAAAGCAGTAGTAAAGCAGTAGTAAAGCAGTAGTAAAGCGGTAGTAAAGCGGTAGTAAAGTAGTAGTAAAGCAGTAGTAAAGCAGTAGTAAAGTAGTAGTAAAGCAGTAGTAAAGTAGTAGTAAAGTAGTAGTAAAGCAGTAGTAAAGCAGTAGTAAAGCAGTAGTAAAGCAGTAGTAAAGTAGTAGTAAAGTGGTAGTAAAGCGGTAGTAAAGTGGTAGTAAAGCAGTAGTAAAGCAGTAGTAAAGCAGTAGTAAAGCAGTAGTAAAGCGGTAGTAAAGCGGTAGTAAAGCGGTAGTAAAGCGGTAGTAAAGCAGTAGTAAAGCGGTAGTAAAGCAGTAGTAAAGCAGTAGTAAAGCGGTAGTAAAGCAGTAGTAAAGCAGTAGTAAAGCAGTAGTAAAGTAGTAGTAAAGCGGTAGTAAAGCGGTAGTAAAGCAGTAGTAAAGCAGTAGTAAAGCAGTAGTAAAGCAGTAGTAAAGTAGTAGTAAAGCAGTAGTAAAGCAGTAGTAAAGCAGTAGTAAAGCAGTAGTAAAGCAGTAGTAAAGTAGTAGTAAAGCAGTAGTAAAGCAGTAGTAAAGTAGTAGTAAAGCAGTAGTAAAGCAGTAGTAAAGCAGTAGTAAAGTAGTAGTAAAGTAGTAGTAAAGCAGTAGTAAAGTAGTAGTAAAGCGGTAGTAAAGCAGTAGTAAAGCAGTAGTAGTACTGGTGTTGTATGTACTCTAACCCTCATGTGCAGCAGCAGATAATGAACCTCACCCTCTCTGCTGCTGCTGATAACAGGACGAACACCCTGAAACAGCTGGAATACACAAGAGAAAACATCCAAACACTCAGAGCTGCAGCAGGAGCCATCAGCTCTCTACTTTTAGTTTTAGTGATGTGGTTAATTTATTAAAGATGAACCTTCACACTCACTCTGACCGCTGCTCTGCTGTAAAATAACTTCTCAGAGTATTTTTACTAATCATCAGGAGGCGATGCTTTCAGAGAAGGAGAAAAAACTCATTGCAGAAATCTGGGAAAAACTGACTCCTGTGGCTGAGGATATTGGTTCAGATGCACTTTATCGGTACGTTTCACCTCCATAATCTACATGTTGTATGTTTTACATGTTGAGTAGTAAATAAAGTATCAGGAGTCCATGTTCTATGTTCTGATGTGTTCATGAACATGTTTAATAGGCAAAAATAAAAGGATTTCTGATCTTCATTTCTGTTCTTATTTGTCAGCGAGTTTTCACCAGTGAAACTGTGTTTTTCCCAAATATCTTTATTGAAAATTATGAAATTATACATTCAGACAATCAGCTGTGAATGAAATGGATGTTAATATATAATTCACAACTTCTAGGAGTGAAAATAGAATATGCAGCAAAATTATTTATAAAATTAAGATATATAAACACATCAATAAATAATAAGATAACGTTGATAAAGTTAAGTACAGGAAAGAATTGGATGTTATAATTCTACTCTATAATATTATAATTATACAATAATTTAAATCATCACCTGTGCTACAGGTTATTGTGTAATAATATTGTGTTTTTAAGATTTATTATATTACATTTTACTACTATTCAATAATGAGTTTAGATGCACTGATGAATAAAACAAAGTTGGAATTCTTCATAAGATGAAAGTAAAATGACTTTTCCTGTTTGTTCCCAGCAGAAGTTTAGTGATATAACCATGTTGTTTTTGTTTGTTGTTTGCAGGATGTTTGTGACGTGTCCCGGCAGTAAAACCTACTTCTCTCACCTGGACATCAGCGAGCGCTCGGAGCAGCTGTTGGACCACGGCAGGAAGATCGTGGAGGCGTTCGCTGAAGGAGCTCAGGACATCGATCAGCTGATGGAGACGCTGGCGCCGCTGCAGACGTTTCACGCCTTCAAGCTGAGGATCGACCCCACCAAGTTCAAGGTGTGTGTCTGCTAATATACCAAATACAATCACAATCATATATACATCCATGAATATATGAAGGAATGACTTCAACATGAACGAAATCACAATAGAAAATAATTACTGAACATAATGAATATTAAACTGGGTTACCCTACATCACCATAGGAGGGAGGGTGTGTGTGTGTGTGTGTGTGCGTGCGTGCGTGCGTGCGTGTGTGTGTGTGAGTGTGTGTGTGTGTGTGTGTGTGCTCCATGATAGGCTGCTACCTGTCTGGGTGGATCCTGCCTCTCACCTGTGCTGTGATTGGCTGCAGCAGACCATGTGACCAGAAGATGACTGATGATGACATCACAAAACGTTCTAAAAACGCTGCTTAGATGTTTTTTGGGAATGAAGCAATAATGTTGGTTTGTTTCAGAAAAACAATTAAATTAAAATTAATAAATCAAATGAATGAACCAGAACCAAACAGCCTCAGAACCATTTGGGCTGAACCTCATTTAGCAAAAAAAATAAAAATTAAATCAGAGAAATTAAATTCACGAGATTCTGATACGAGAATGGAGGAGATCAAAGACTTAAAAAATGGAAAAAACATGTATCTGTTAATCCTTGGATGATGTTCACAGGTTCATAAACATGAAAGTGATGCAGCAACATGTTATAATCAGCTGATTCCAGGTGAGTCAGCTGATTCCAGGTGAATCAGCTGATTCCAGGTGAGTCAGCTGATTCCAGGTGAATCAGCTGATTCCAGGTGAGTCAGCTGATTCCAGGTGAGTCAGTTGATTCCAGGTGAGTCAGCTGATTCCAGGTGAGTCAGTTGATTCCAGGTGAGTCAGTTGATTCCAGGTGAGTCAGCTGATTCCAGGTGAGTCAGCTGATTCCAGGTGAGTCAGTTGATTCCAGGTGAGTCAGTTGATTCCAGGTGAATCAGCTGATTCCAGGTGAATCAGCTGAACTGTTTGGAAAAGTTTGAAGTTTCATGCTTAGTCTTATGTTGGAGTCACTGTGTTTTATTATATTTTTATTGTTTTATAGTTATATTTTATTGTTATATATATATATATATATATATATATATATATATATATATATATATATATATATATATATATATATATATATATATATATATATATATATATATATATATATATATATATATATATAATATCAATTCTATATTTATGTATTAACCTGTTCTCGTTATTTTACCTAACACCTGATCATCTCTGTTATTTCTGTCATTTCTGCTGCTTCATGCTACAAACCCACTTTGCAGATCCAGTGCATCTAATGACTGAAAGTTTCACAGTTTCTTTGTTTTATTTATTGGTCGATTGTTCACATCTCATCTTAAACTGTGAAGTTTGGTGACAACAAACAATAAATCATATCAGAGAGATATGTTAGTATATATGATATTCAATATTACAGATGTTGTGATGTTATCAGCTTCATAGTTAATATCAGTAACAGGTGTTTTATTGGTGTTTTCCCAGGTGTTTTCTCACTGTATGCTGGTGACTCTGGCCAGTCACATGGGCGACAGGTTTGATCCGGTGGCTCATGCAGCGATGGATAAGTTCCTGTCAGCGTTTGCTGCTGTTCTCGCCCTGAAATACAGATGAGACTCGATATGAAATATATGAGACCTTTATAATGATGTATGATATATAATATGGATATTCATGTATATATGTAGTTGTTATGTCATGTTTTGTAATAAAATGATACAATTAACACGTTGGTTTTGAATCCTTTGGGTTTAAAAGAAGAGGTTTATACAAATGACTTTAAAATGGGCTGGTCTTTCAAAATAATAATTATTATGACGCTGATTCCTGTGGAGAAGGTTGATATAGATTCTCTGATGAATCCACCGACCACATGTTTACACATGAACACATGTTTATGGTGTTATGTACTTAACAAAAGGTGAAATAACATGTTTTATATTCTAGTTGCTAGCCACCATTTGATCTGATGACTGCTGTTCATTCTCTGGATGAACTAAAACCATTTCAGGTTTTCACTTCATAGTTGTGTCTTATCCGAGTTAATTAGTGGTTATTTATAGTACGTAACACC
>CM060471.1:26872388-27024888 GCA_030544235.1 Lepturacanthus savala | reverse complement strand
TAAATACTCCTCCCTGCTGTAAATTAATAAATACCCCTCCCTGCTGTAAATTAATAAATACCCCACCCTGCTGTAAATTAATAAATACCCCTCCCTGCTGTAAATTAATAAATACCCCTCCCTGCTGTAAATTAATAAATACCCCTCCCTGCTGTAAATTAATAAATACCCCTCCCTGCTGTAAATTAATAAATACCCCACCCTGCTGTAAATTAATAAATACCCCTCCCTGCTGTAAATTAATAAATACCCCTCCCTGCTTTAATAAATACCCCTCCCTGCTGTAAATTAATAAATACCCCTCCCTGCTGTAAATTAATAAATACCCCACCCTGCTGTAAATTAATAAATACCCCTCCCTGCTTTAATAAATACCCCTCCCTGCTGTAAATTAATAAATACCCCACCCTGCTGTAAATTAATAAATACCCCTCCCTGCTGTAAATTAATAAATACCCCTCCCTGCTGTAAATTAATAAATACCCCTCCCTGCTGTAAATTAATAAATACCCCTCCCTGCTTTAATAAATACCCCTCCCTGCTGTAAATTAATAAATACCCCTCCCTGCTTTAATAAATACCCCTCCCTGCTTTAATAAATACCCCACCCTGCTGTAAATTAATAAATACCCCTCCCTGCTGTAAATTAATAAATACCCCTCCCTGCTTTAATAAATACCCCTCCCTGCTTTAATAAATACCCCTCCCTGCTTTAATAAATACCCCACCGTGCTGTAATTATATACATGCTGATAATAACTGTAATATACTTAAATACCCCTGCTTTAATTTAATAAAGACCTTTGATAACAGTTTGATCACTAATTCCTCAGAAATGTCAAGACTAAAATACATGAGTAAAATCACTGACTGGTATTTATTCAGTATTTATAGTTAGTTTGTGGAACATCTGCTGTGGAATCCTGTTCTGATGACTGTATTATATCTTTAGATGTTGTATTTTAGTTATTTTTCTGTTTAATTTCTACAGGATGTGTTCAATCATTGAAACTCTTTTCAAATCCTTTCAATCACATTTTCTTTTTTAATAAATGAAATTAGAAAAGACATTAAACACATTAAACATCTGTCTTCAGATTCTGATTCAACATTAATATTAATAAATATAGAAATTAAATCCTGGAGGTTTGTGACATTCACACATTCGTGTTACATTAAATTACAATAATTTAATTTATTATTGAATTGATGATGATGGTGAGCAGGTGTCATATTATTTTATATGTAATATATGATTTTTACTGGTTTTTGTACCTTAGTTGACGTTAAGTTTTCTTCAGCTTTATTTATTATTTATTCATCTTTTCTGTTGCTATTGTAAGACGTTTATTGTGTATTTAAAACAAACTACAGTTCATTTATTAATTCATGACTTCATGCATCATTTTTAGAATTGTTCTATAAACTAATCTACTTCAATGCATTGTCAGTGTTAATGTTTAATATTAATGTGTTAATCACATATTGATTTAGTCTTTTCTGTCATGTGACCCTGGTTCCTTCATGTGGTCGTCGCCCTTCTTTTATCTGCTGGTGCCAGGGTGAATCCGGCTGCCAGCTGACTGGTATCAGGGCTCCGTCCTGGTCTCTGGAGGCCGAGCGGCATCCGCCCGGTGGGTGTGACCCCTCCGCCGGCGGTTAAATAGACCCTCCAACGGAGCTGGGCACAGCAGAGTTAGAAATAACGAGGCAGACATGACTTCTCTGAGCTCTAACGACGTGGCGACCATCAAGGCCCTATGGGGCAAAATCTCCAAGTCAGCGGATAAAATTGGTGCTGAAGCTCTGGCCAGGTGAGAAGCAGCCGGTGACGTAGTCGTTTAATGATTTAAACCTTTTCTCTTAGTGTTTAATCTTTTATTAAAACACTTATTCTGTTGTTTAGTCGTGTGCAACATTGATTAATTTGTGTTTCCATTTTATTTTATAAAAAAGTTATTCTGAACGTACTTGACCTTAAATTACAGCCTTTCCACATTATATGATTGTGTAGTTGAGTTTTTAACAAGTAAAAGCAGCACTTTGCTCCAAGTGACCGATTTTACCGCTAGTTTCTCCTCCTGACGTGTTTTGCTTCTTGTCCTGCAGGATGATCGTGGTCTACCCACAGACCAAGACCTACTTCTCCCACTGGTCCAGCCTGAACCCGGATTCTGAAGACGTGAAGGTCCACGGTCAGCGCATCATGGGCGGAGTCACTCTGGCTGTGTCCAAGATCGACGACCTGACCAAAGGTCTGCTGGAGCTCAGCGAGCTGCACGCCTTCACCCTGAGGGTGGACCCGGCCAACTTCAAGGTAGAGACCCCCAATGACGTCTTTATGACGTCACAGATTAACTTTAATACGATTTAGGACTTTAGTACTAGTTGTTTGAACCCTGTACGTGTGTTTGCTCTGCAGATAATGTGCCACTGCATGCTGGTGACCATCGCCGCCATGTTCCCGAAGGAGCTGACCCCCACCGCCCACGTCTCCATGGACAAGTTCCTGGCTGCCGTGAGCCTGGCTCTGTCTGAGAAATACCGCTAAACCTGCAGGGAGCCGCGGGCTGCAGCAGCCATGTTACATGGAAATGATTCAAATAAACAGCACACCGCAAAAAAACTGTCATCATGTGTCTTTTATGTCTCAAAACTTCACACCTTCACGGTTTTATGGCTTTTCATGAGGGAAACACATCAGGTTTTGTACATTTTTTTATTTCATAATGAAAAATCCATAGAGGTTGACATGAAAAAACCCAGAAAACTACAGCATGAAATTATAACATGACATGAGGACGTTGAACAGGATCTGCTGCTTTATTTACAGGTTTATTTCTGCTGAGGAATAAACGCTGGGTTAGGATTTCATGATGAGTCGCAGCTTGTGGTCCCCGAGGATCAGTCTGGAACAGAAGAAACACGTCGGGTTACCAGTGGTTGGGGCTTTGGTCTTTGCTGTGGAACATCTCCAGATGATTACTGTTCTGTCACCTGAGTAAAGCAGCAGCCGCCAGGCCTCCTCCGATTGGTCCCACCCAGTAAACCCAGTGGTAGAGCCAGTAGTTGGCCCACAGCGCCGGCCCGAAGGCCCGGGCCGGGTTCAGACACGTCCCCGAAACATCACCCCTGACCCGCAGGAAACACACGGGAGAAAGACGGGGAAACACGGGAGAAAGACGGGGAAACACAGGGAAACACGGAAAAACACGGGAGAAAGACGGGGAAACACAGGGAAACACGGGAAAACACGGAAAAACACGGGAGAAAGACGGGAAAACACAGGGAAACACGGGAGAAAGACGGGAAAACACGGGAGAAAGACGGGGAAACACAGGGAAACACGGGAGAAAGACGGGGAAACACAGGGAAACACGGGAAAACACGGAAAAACACGGGAGAAAGACGGGGAAACACAGGAGAACATGGGGAAAGATAAGATCAGGTCAGAAATATAAAGTTTATATATATATATATATATATATATATATATATATATATATAATATAGAGAGAAATAACAAACATTTTCAGTTTCAGTGTCATTGTAGATGTATTATCCAAAAGTAAAAAAACCCATAACCCATAAACTAAATTCAACATGAGTAAATAATAATAAACAAACTACTTTCAAATGAAATAAATAATATATTGTCGACCCATCGTAAACATCTCACCCAGCCAGAACGTTGATGATGACGGTGCAGCCCACCAGGAACGGGGCCAGGGGCGTTTTGGTTTTGCCGTTCACGGCCACCAGCAGCACCACCATGGTCACCAGGCACGTCATGGCCACCTCGCCGAAGATGGCGCCGGGCAGCTGGCTGTCGGACTTCAGGAGGTCGAACGCCGCCCCGGTGGCGTTGATGTACCGGTCTGCAGGGACCATCATCTGGACAGAGAAAAAAACCTGATAGCTGATCCAGAAGAGGAAAAAACACAGGTTCTTCCTCAGTTTCAGCAGTTTCAGCAGTTTGTTTCCAGCTCAGGTTGAACCTACCTTGGCCATCCCGGCTCCCAGGACTCCTCCGATCAGCTGACTGGCGAGGTAGCACGGCACCATCATCATCTTCATGCCGCCACACAGGAAGATGGCGATGGTGAAGGGAGGGTTGAAGTGGGAGCCGCTGGAGGAGGAAAAAATGAACAGTGTTGAAGAACATCCAGCTAGAATAAAGCAAAAAAGGGAAAAAATGATCTCTACCCAACCCCCCATGTATTTAGGTTGTCAATTCTAGAGATGTTTCAGTTCAGCTGTGTTTGGTTCATTTCACTAATATTATCACAAAATATCACAGAAATCTACAGATTTAGGTTTTCTCTATATTCTCATATTATTGCTTGTTGTGTAAATGATGTTTAGTTAATCTAATAATGTTGATATAGACGTGTAGCTGAGTTTATTGGTGTGTTACATGAACATATTGATGCTGCTACTGAACAACAGGGATTCATTATTTATAATGAAATAACTTAGGGGGACCAGGTTAAACCCAGAACCAGGTTCTCCTGACTCCTGTACCTGATGTTGTCCATCACCGCCACCATCACGGCCACCGCCAGCCCGTGGACCAGCGCCGGCTGTAGCCGCCCGGCCGCTGGAACGTTCTCGATGACGGAAACGCAGCCGATGAACACGAAGAACATCGTCCCTACGATCTCAGCCAGGCACGGCTGGACCAGACACTCAAACTTGTTGGGTCTCCTGGTCTCCAGCTTCTTCTCCATCAGTGTGGCCTCCTGCAGCTCCAGCTTCTCATCTGCCATGGTGGTGCCTGAGGAGGTGTATCCTCTGATGAAGAGGTGGTTTATCCTCTGAGAAGCTGATCTGTCTGCAGCACAGCAAGGAGCTGGCATCTTTTATATGTCTCCAGTTGGCACGCCGTCCTCTGATTACATCACACGTCATAAACCAGGTGAAGGAGAGGTGAAGGAACTAAGCCCCGCCCACAACTCTCACCTTAATGTGACACCTGTGGAACTTTAGACCGTCAGGCCATAAGCTAACAGTCCAGTAGCTAACAGTCCATTAGCTAACAGTCCTCTCTAGAGTTAACTCTCTAAGATAAGTTAAGCCTCTAGAGTTAAGCCTCTAGAGTTACCCCTCTAGTGTTACCCCTCTAGAGTTAACCCTCTAGAGTTAACTCCCTAGAGTTACCCCTCTAGAGTTAACCCTCTAGAGTTAACCCTCTAGAGTTAACCCTCTAGAGTTAACTCTCTAGAGTTAACCCTCTAGAGTTACCCCTCTAGAGTTAAACCTCTAGAGTTAACCCTCTAGAGTTAACTCCCTAGAGTTACCCCTCTAGAGTTAACCCTCTAGAGTTAACTCCCTAGAGTTACCCCTCTAGAGTTAACCCTCTAGAGTTAACTCTCTAGAGTTAACCCTCTAGAGTTAACCCTCTAGAGTTACCCCTCTAGAGTTACCCCTCTAGAGTTAAACCTCTAGAATTAACTCTCTAGAGTTAACCCTCTAGAGTTACCCCTCTAGAATTAACCCTCTAGAGTTAACCCTCTAGAATTAACCCTCTAGAGTTAATCCTCTAGAGTTACCCCTCTAGAATTAACCCTCTAGAGTTACCCCTCTAGAGTTAAACCTCTAGAGTTAATCCTCTAGAGTTACCCCTCTAGAATTAACCCTCTAGAGTTAAACCTCTAGAGTTAACCCTCTAGAATTAACCCTCTAGAGTTAAACCTCTAGAGTTAAACCTCTAGAGTTACCCCTCTAGAATTACCCCTCTAGAGTTAAACCTCTAGAGTTAACCCTCTAGAGTTACCCCTCTAGAATTACCCCTCTAGAGTTAAACCTCTAGAGTTAACCCTCTAGAGTTACCCCTCTAGAATTAACCCTCTAGAGTTAAACCTCTAGAGTTAAACCTCTAGAGTTAAACCTCTAGAGTTACCCCTCTAGAATTACCCCTCTAGAGTTAAACCTCTAGAGTTAACCCTCTAGAGTTACCCCTCTAGAATTAACCCTCTAGAGTTAACCCTCTAGTTAACCCTCTAGAGTTAACCCTCTAGTTAACCCTCTAGAGTTAACCATCTACAGTTACCCCTCTAGAATTAACCCTCTAGAGTTAACCCTCTAGTTAACCCTCTAGAGTTAACCCTCTAGTTAACCCTCTAGAGTTAACCCTCTACAGTTACCCCTCTAGAATTAACCCTCTAGAGTTAACCCTCTAGAATTAACCCTCTACAGTTACCACTCTAGAATTAACCCTCTAGAGTAGTAAACACACAGTCTCAGGACAGTTTGATGTCAGTGGGTCCATTAGGTTCATTCTCTAGGAATTTATCATGTTTTTATGTTGTTGGGGAGAAAAGTGGAGAGGTGTGTGTGTGTGTGTGTGTGTGTGTGTGTGTGTGTGTGTGTGTGTGTGTGTGTGTGTGTGTGTGTGTGTGTGTGTGTGTGTGTGTGTGTGTGTTAGTGTGCTCCATGATAGGCTGCTACCTGTCTGGGTGGATCCTGCCTCTCACCTGTAGTGAGCTGTGATTGGCTGCAGCAGACCATATGATTCTAATGAGTAATAAGCAACTATATAAGATGAACATGAATTAATTGATTAATGAACGCATATTGTTGCCGTATAGAAACAAATCTATTTTAGCATATAGAAAAAAAAACTGAATTAAATTCAAGTTCAATTTTTTATTTGGTGAAAACAGACAGAAAACAGACAACATTTGGAATGTGGATATGGAAACACTATGAAATATAGTGAAAATATGTGACATTTCATGAATATTCTATAATCCCCTAATATGATGTCATAATATGCAAATTAGATGGGTTAATTTAATCCCTACATAAAATTTGGGTCAGCCTTAATATTTCTCTAATTTACAGAAAGTCCCTCTTATCACGTTTAATGTATAGCCTTTTGATTTTAAAACGTCATGTGGTGCCTAAAGGGTTAAAATGTAAAGTTCTGCTGAAGCACCAATTAAATGCATAACTTGAAGTAATATTTATTATTCCATGGAATATAGAGCAGTTTATGGCTTTGACATATTTACATTGATTGAAGGCACCTCTTTATGATTCTAATCTATTGAACACAGACTGACCTGCCCTTGTCTTTATTTTAAGTAATAAAAAGCTATCAAAGCTGAGTTTTCCAGGACTTTGACTCAAACAATGAGGACAAGTCAAACTGTTAATAAATAACAGAAGGTGTGATCCTGAAGTTCATCTTTACAGATCAGATCATATCAGAAACATCTTGATTCATTCATGTCAAATATTACAGCTGATCCTCCGACAGATGGAACATTCAATCACAAACATCTGATTAAAGGAGAAATGCAACAACATCCGAATGAATTAACCTTAACCCTTTAATTAGTTTAATTCAACTTTAATTAGATGAACGTCTTCAGCACAACTCAAGTTTTCTCGTCACCAAACAACAAACTGCAGAAGAAACACATTGAGTTAGTAGATTCTATAAGTAATAGATTATATTTATATTATATTTAATCAGATTTAAATGTTTCATATTTCATCTCCTGGATTAAAAACACTTTCTTCATAGTTTCTAGTGGAATAAACTTCCAGAGAACTGTGTTTTATTTTAAATATATTTCCACTATATTGAATGAATTATAATAGATTACACTACAAATATACCGTCAATAATTAATATTTAAAAATAATTCAAATACAGTGTTAATATTAATATAAAGAATCCAGCTGTTAGATTAGTGATAGAATATATTCATATATAAATAGTTGAACCAGTTTCTATCTATAACTAGAGTATAAGTAGAATAATAGTAGAGGTCTGAGTGTAATTTAAGTGAATTCTAACAGAAGCAGCATTTCTTGTTTAATTCTTAGTCTGAAGTCCAGAAAAACATGGAGTGTAATAAAGTCTAGTTTAGAACGGAGCTCTCAGGTTTAAACCAGCTGCTTATCTCTGTCCAGCTGCTTCCAAACCTGCTGCAACGTTCACGTCTGTTAATTAATGTTTTATTAGACACATAAAAAACTGGATTTATTACAGATTTATGCAACAGCAGCAGGAGAAGAATGAGAAACTGAAGCTGGATAGAACACGAAGGTTCTACTACTATATATCTGGTCTAGTCTGATCTGGTCTAGTCTGTTCTGGTCTTACCGGGCTCCACAGACCGGTCTGACCCATTAGACCCAGTGGTTCTTCCAGTGGTTCGCTGCCACCACTGGACCGAAGGCTGGAGCAGGATTCATTCTGGATCTCATGTTCTAGTTCTTATGTTCTGGATCTCATGTTCTAGTTCTTATGTTCTGGTTCTTATGTTCTGGTTCTCATGCATCTGCGATGCAGATCTAAGCTAGCTAAGCTAAGATAAACTAAGGTAAGATGAGATAAACTAAAATAAACTAAGCTAGCTGAGCTGAGATAAACTAAGCTAACATAAAATAAACTAAGCTAGCTGAGCCTATTTTTATAACAACAAGCTGCCTTTCAGACTTCCAGTTCCCCCAAAAAAGATGATAAACACACTGTAATTACATAAAATATAGATTTTCAGAAAAATATTTATTCCCTTTCTAAATTACCCATAGGTGTGTGTGTGTGTGTGTGTGTGTGTGTGTGTGTGTGTGTGTGTGTGTGTGTGTGTGTGTGTGTGTGATAGACTGGAGACCCTCTGGGTGGATCCTGCCTCTCACCTGTCCTGTGCTGTGATTGGCTGCAGCAGACCATGTGACCCTAATGAGGAATAATCAGGTGGAGGAGACGAATGACTGTTTAGTCCCTGTTTCAAAACTATGTTTAAATTAATGGTAGTGATGTAATTAGATCAAACTAATTCATGAGAATTCCATTTTCTTTTCTAAATAAAATATAACAACAAAGAAATCTGGTAAATTTCAAATCAAACTATTTTACTGTTTTCTGTTTATAAAGAATTTGTTCAGATGTGAAAATGAATTGATTATTTTCTTAAACCATCAAAGTGACGGTGGATTTTAATCTCATTTTACAATAAATCCCCAAAAAATATGTTAAATAAAATCCAGATGGTTAGGGTCTGGTAGTTTTCAAGTGGATCTCTGGTAGTTTTCAAGTGGATCTCTGGTAGTTTTCAAGTGGATCTCTGGTAGTTTTCAAGTGGATCTCTGGTAGTTTTCAAGTGGATCTCTGGTAGTTTTCAGGTGGATCTCTGGTAGTTTTCAGGTGGATCTCTGGTAGTTTTCTGGTGGATCTCTGGTAGTTTTCAGGTGGATCTCTGGTAGTTTTCAAGTGGATCTCTGGTAGTTTTCAGGTGGATCTCTGGTAGTTTTCTGGTGGATCTCTGGTAGTTTTCAAGTGGATCTCTGGTAGTTTTCTGGTGGATCTCTGGTAGTTTTCAAGTGGATCTCTGGTAGTTTTCAAGTGGATCTCAGGTAGTTTTCAGGTGGATCTCAGGTAGTTTTCTGGTGGATCTCAGGTAGTTTTCTGGTGGATCTCAGGTAGTTTTCTGGTGGATCTCTGGTAGTTTTCAGGTGGATCTCTGGTAGTTTTCAGGTGGATCTCAGGTAGTTTTCTGGTGGATCTCAGGTAGTTTTCAGGTGGATCTCAGGTAGTTTTCAGGTGGATCTCAGGTAGTTTTCAGGTGGATCTCAGGTAGTTTTCTGGTGGATCTCAGGTAGTTTTCTGGTGGATCTCAGGTAGTTTTCAGGTGGATCTCAGGTAGTTTTCAGGTGGATCTCAGGTAGTTTTCAGGTGGATCTCAGGTAGTTTTCTGGTGGATCTCAGGTAGTTTTCAGGTGGATCTCAGGTAGTTTTCAGGTGGATCTCAGGTAGTTTTCAGGTGGATCTCTGGTAGTTTTCTGGTGGATCTCTGGTAGTTTTCTGGTGGATCTCTGGTAGTTTTCTGGTGGATCTCAGGTAGTTTTCAGGTGGATCTCTGGTAGTTTTCTGGTGGACCTCTGGTAGTTTTCAGGTGGATCTCTGGTAGTTTTCAGGTGGATCTCTGGTAGTTTTCAGGTGGATCTCAGGTAGTTTTCAGGTGGATCTCTGGTAGTTTTCTGGTGGATCTCAGGTAGTTTTCTGGTGGATCTCAGGTAGTTTTCTGCTGGATCTCTGGTAGTTTTCTGGTGGACCTCTGGTAGTTTTCAGGTGGATCTCTGGTAGTTTTCAGGTGGATCTCAGATAGTTTTCAGGTGGATCTCAGGTAGTTTTCAGGTGGATCTCAGGTAGTTTTCAGGTGGATCTCTGGTAGTTTTCTGGTGGATCTCTGGTAGTTTTCTGGTGGATCTCTGGTAGTTTTCTGGTGGATCTCTGGTAGTTTTCTGGTGGATCTCTGGTAGTTTTCTGGTGGATCTCAGGTAGTTTTCTGCTGGATCTCAGGTAGTTTTCTGGTGGATCTCAGGTAGTTTTCTGCTGGATCTCAGGTAGTTTTCTGCTGGATCTCAGGTAGTTTTCAGGTGGATCTCTGGTAGTTTTCAAGTGGATCTCTGGTAGTTTTCAAGTGGATCTCTGGTAGTTTTCAAGTGGATCTCTGGTAGTTTTCAGGTGGATCTCTGGTAGTTTTCAAGTGGATCTCTGGTAGTTTTCTGGTGGATCTCAGGTAGTTTTCAGGTGGATCTCAGGTAGTTTTCAGGTGGATCTCAGGTAGTTTTCAGGTGGATCTCAGGTAGTTTTCTGGTGGATCTCAGGTAGTTTTCAGGTGGATCTCAGGTAGTTTTCAGGTGGATCTCAGGTAGTTTTCAGGTGGATCTCTGGTAGTTTTCTGGTGGATCTCTGGTAGTTTTCTGGTGGATCTCTGGTAGTTTTCTGGTGGATCTCAGGTAGTTTTCTGGTGGATCTCTGGTAGTTTTCAGGTGGATCTCTGGTAGTTTTCTGGTGGACCTCTGGTAGTTTTCAGGTGGATCTCTGGTAGTTTTCAGGTGGATCTCAGGTAGTTTTCAGGTGGATCTCTGGTAGTTTTCAGGTGGATCTCTGGTAGTTTTCTGGTGGATCTCTGGTAGTTTTCTGGTGGATCTCAGGTAGTTTTCTGGTGGATCTCTGGTAGTTTTCAGGTGGATCTCTGGTAGTTTTCTGGTGGACCTCTGGTAGTTTTCAGGTGGATCTCTGGTAGTTTTCAGGTGGATCTCAGGTAGTTTTCAGGTGGATCTCTGGTAGTTTTCAGGTGGATCTCTGGTAGTTTTCTGGTGGATCTCTGGTAGTTTTCTGGTGGATCTCAGGTAGTTTTCTGGTGGATCTCAGGTAGTTTTCTGGTGGATCTCAGGTAGTTTTCTGCTGGATCTCTGGTAGTTTTCTGGTGGACCTCTGGTAGTTTTCAGGTGGATCTCTGGTAGTTTTCAGGTGGATCTCAGATAGTTTTCAGGTGGATCTCAGGTAGTTTTCAGGTGGATCTCAGGTAGTTTTCAGGTGGATCTCTGGTAGTTTTCTGGTGGATCTCTGGTAGTTTTCTGGTGGATCTCTGGTAGTTTTCTGGTGGATCTCTGGTAGTTTTCTGGTGGATCTCAGGTAGTTTTCTGCTGGATCTCAGGTAGTTTTCTGGTGGATCTCAGGTAGTTTTCTGCTGGATCTCAGGTAGTTTTCTGCTGGATCTCAGGTAGTTTTCAGGTGGATCTCTGGTAGTTTTCAAGTGGATCTCTGGTAGTTTTCAAGTGGATCTCTGGTAGTTTTCAAGTGGATCTCTGGTAGTTTTCAGGTGGATCTCTGGTAGTTTTCAAGTGGATCTCTGGTAGTTTTCTGGTGGATCTCAGGTAGTTTTCAGGTTTTCTGGTGGATCTCAGGTAGTTTTCAGGTGGATCTCTGGTAGTTTTCAGGTGGATCTCAGGTAGTTTTCTGGTGGATCTCAGGTAGTTTTCAGGTGGATCTCTGGTAGTTTTCTGGTGGATCTCTGGTAGTTTTCTGGTGGATCTCAGGTAGTTTTCTGGTGGATCTCAGGTAGTTTTCTGGTGGATCTCAGGTAGTTTTCAGGTGGATCTCAGGTAGTTTTCAGGTGGATCTCAGGTAGTTTTCTGGTGGATCTCAGGTAGTTTTCTGGTGGATCTCAGGTAGTTTTCTGGTGGATCTCAGGTAGTTTTCTGGTGGATCTCAGGTAGTTTTCAGGTGGATCTCAGGTAGTTTTCTGGTGGATCTCAGGTAGTTTTCTGGTGGATCTCAGGTAGTTTTCTGGTGGATCTCAGGTAGTTTTCAGGTGGATCTCAGGTAGTTTTCTGGTGGATCTCAGGTAGTTTTCAGGTGGATCTCAGGTAGTTTTCAGGTGGATCTCAGGTAGTTTTCAGGTAGATCTCAGGTAGTTTTCTGGTGGATCTCAGGTAGTTTTCAGGTGGATCTCAGGTAGTTTTCAGGTGGATCTCAGGTAGTTTTCAGGTGGATCTCAGGTAGTTTTCAGGTAGATCTCAGGTAGTTTTCTGGTGGATCTCAGCCTGACTTGCTGCAGGTGATGGACATTTATCAGAATTTATAGATGTGTTGTGGACATGATGCAACAAAGGACGTATCCACAGCTTCCTGTGATTGTCTGAAATGTCCAGATACTCAGCTTCAATCAGTCAAAGCTCATAAAAATATTCATTAAATCAAAGAAAACGCAGTTAACGCTGAGTTATCGCTCATCCTTTATACGTCTGTTCTGTTGCTGCCTCAACTTTGACTTTTTCATCTGAAAAATCACTTTAATACGTCTGAAAAGTGTTTAAACAAAACTATTAAAATAACAAGAAGTACAATTAGAAAAAATCAACTCAAATAAAAATAAAATAGGTTTGACAGAAAAAAGATGTTGAAACCATATAAACCAACTAAAAGCAACTAAATTTAGAGAAAATGTTCTTCTTGTTTGACTGAGTTGTATTAACTTTGTTTTGTTGTTCATTGTCCAAAGTGATTTATTTTATAATTGTTTGATGTTCTGTTGAATTTTTATGAACTAATAACTCAATCTAATAAAACCTAAACTAAAACTGAATAAAACAAACTGAAACTCCTTAAAATGTAATAATTACTACAGTACTAATTAATAAATTACTACAGTACTGATTAATTATTAATTACTACAGTACTAATTCATTAATTACTACAGTACTCATTAATTGTTAATTACTACAGTACTGATTAATTGTAATTGTATTTTTATTCTTGTTCTTGTATTAATATTCATACAAGATAAATTCATGGTTTAAAAACTAAAAGTCGTGTGATTCTAGTTTTTATCTCCTCAGAATAAACAACTGATTTAATTTATATCACTTAAACTTTCCTTTTAATCAAAAAGTCATTAAAACTCACTTTAGTGAATAATCTACGACACGTTATATAAAGACTGAGTCAGTCAGTCAAAATGTTTATTAGGTAAAAATGATCAGATAAGTTATATATGTAAAGATTCAAGTAGTAAATATTAATAATAATAATAAATACCCAACCAATCACAGACCTTATGAAGCTGATAACGTATGACGCTGCGGATAACTGATAAATTAGATATAGTAAATAAATATATATATAATTATCTAATAAATGAGGCAGCAGCTTTAAACAAAGAAAATCTTTTATTCAATGCAGAGAAACATTCATTAAATATAATCTCTTACAAACTAATGAAACATTTCCAGTTCAACGCTCGTTTTTCCACATGCGAGAATGATTTGTCAGAAAAAGTGTCAGGAAGAAGCTGTTGATCAATAAATACGAGAAAAATGGCACAAAAAAGGATTCGATGACATGAAACATCAACACAGACGAGGAGGTTTGGATAAAGATGAACGTAGGTAAATAATTAGAAAACCAGGTTTTAATTCAGGTTTAATTCAGGTTTTAATTCAGGTTTAATTCAGGTTTTAATTTAGGTTTAATTCAGGTTTAATTCAGGTTTTAATTCAGGTTTAATTCAGGTTTAATTCAGGTTTAAATTCAGGTTTAATTCAGGTTTTAATTCAGGTTTAATTCAGGTTTAAATTCAGGTTTAATTCAGGTTTAATTCAGGTTTTAATTCAGGTTTAATTCAGGTTTTAATTTAGGTTTAATTCAGGTTTAATTCAGGTTTTAATTCAGGTTTAATTCAGGTTTAATTCAGGTTTTAATTCAGGTTTAATTCAGGTTTAATTCAGGTTTAATTCAGGTTTAAATTCAGGTTTAATTCAGGTTTTAATTCAGGTTTAATTCAGGTTTAATTCAGGTTTAATTCAGGTTTTAATTCCGGTTTTAATTCAGGTTTTAATTCAGGTTTAATTCAGGTTTTAATTCAGGTTTAATTCAGGTTTT
This sequence comes from Lepturacanthus savala, assembly GCA_030544235.1. Taxonomy (NCBI): domain Eukaryota; kingdom Metazoa; phylum Chordata; class Actinopteri; order Scombriformes; family Trichiuridae; genus Lepturacanthus; species Lepturacanthus savala. Next base: position 27,010,700 of record CM060471.1, on the reverse strand, counting down.
AATTCAGGTTTAATTCAGGTTTTAATTTAGGTTTAATTCAGGTTTAATTCAGGTTTTAATTCAGGTTTAATTCAGGTTTAATTCAGGTTTTAATTCAGGTTTAATTCAGGTTTAATTCAGGTTTAATTCAGGTTTAAATTCAGGTTTAATTCAGGTTTTAATTCAGGTTTAATTCAGGTTTAATTCAGGTTTAATTCAGGTTTAATTCAGGTTTTAATTCAGGTTTAATTCCGGTTTTAATTCAGGTTTAATTCAGGTTTTAATTCAGGTTTTAATTCAGGTTTAATTCAGTGCCAGTTTGAGACAAACCTCTTCACATGTGATGATTAAACCGGGTCAACAGGACCAAACATTCCACTCATGTTCTTCATGCTGCGTTTCCTTCACTCATATTGACTTTGGCCAAAAACGCCTCCAAACCTCCGACTGCAGCGAGTTTCAGCGTCAAAACGCCAGCTGAGTCAAACCTGAGGAAACAGAAGATGACGCTGTGAAAATGGAAAAAAGAACATTTAACACGTGAGTAACAGAGTCAGGGACTCCAGAGGATTCTAGAGACCGAGAATTATGATCTACGTCGCCATGGTTACGGCAGGAATTACTGGATGGAATTACTCTACCACAAAACTTTGTTCGTTAACTCCAACATCTTTTTCTCAATCGGCCACGAAGGTTGTTTAAAAACAGGAAAGTTTCTGTTTGTTCCTTCTTTTCCTTTGTTGAAGTACATCTGTCATTACTTTCTGCTACTTTCTATTCTTTAATATTTAGCATAGCAACACTAAACCATAGATTCATGAAATAAATCAATAGTTAATAGTGGTTATCAGCAGATTCTGGTATGAGTCTCTACATATCTGTGATGATTTTAATGGTTAATAATTAGACGCTAACAACAATACAACATTATTTCTGCTGCAGCTGATTTTAAATTCTGGTTAAAATCTTAGTGAATTGTCAGCAGCACTATTATGAGTGAAGAGGTAATTATATAATATAAGAACATATATGATGATAATAATATGTAGATACATAGATATGATCTTTATAATTGGTCCTTTGAGTGAAACCAGAACACTGTTGTGATGAAACTGAGTTAAACTCCTCTGATATATCAGCAGCTGTAGTTTAAACTGATTTAACAACAGTTCTCATTGATATTAACAGATATTAACACACATTAACAGATATTAAGAGGTGTCACTAATGATAACTAAGGTTCACTTCAGGTCAAACGGGGTTTAGATGCTCGTTTTGTTCAGTTAAAAGCGCTGCTGCACTAAATGAACCAACAGGTGTTACCGTGACGACCACAGCAAACAGGAAGTTAAATGTGATGTTTATATTACCCAGCTTCAGTTTGTCTTTAGTCGCCCAGCAGATGCTGTAATGTTGGAGAAGCTGCTGCAAAAGCTCCTTCTCATCCAGGAACTCCAGCCGCTCAATCCTGTAAACAATAAACTGAGAATAAAACACCTACTAAACTACCGGTGTTACTGTAAAACACCTACTAAACTACCAGTGTTACTGTAAAACACCTACTAAACTACCGGTGTTACTGTAAAACACCTACTAAACTACCAGTGTTACTGTAAAACACCCACTAAACTACCAGTGTTACTGTAAAACACCTACTAAACTACCAGTGTTACTGTAAAACACCCACTAAACTACCAGTGTTACTGTAAATCACCTACTAAACTACCAGTGTTACTGTAAAACACCCACTAAACTACCAGTGTTACTGTAAATCACCTATTAAACTACCGGTGTTACTGTAAAACACCCAATAAACTACCGGTGTTACTGTAAAACACCTACTAAACTACCGGTGTTACTGTAAATCACCTACTAAACTACCAGTGTTACTTTAACGCACCTACTAAACTACCAGTGTTACTGTAAAACACCTACTAAACTACCGGTGTTACTGTAAATCACCTACTAAACTACCGGTGTTACTGTAAATCACCTACTAAACTACCAGTGTTACTTTAAAGCACCTACTAAACTACCAGTGTTACTGTAAAACACCTACTAAACTACCGGTGTTACTGTAAATCACCTACTAAACTACCGGTGTTACTGTAAATCACCTACTAAACTACCAGTGTTACTGTAAAACACCTACTAAACTACCAGTGTTACTGTAAAACACCCACTAAACTACCAGTGTTACTGTAAAACACCTACTAAACTACCAGTGTTACTGTAAATCACCTATTAAACTACCGGTGTTACTGTAAAACACCCATTAAACTACCGGTGTTACTGTAAAACACCTACTAAACTACCGGTGTTACTGTAAATCACCTACTAAACTACCAGTGTTACTTTAAAGCACCTACTAAACTACCGGTGTTACTGTAAAACACCTACTAAACTACCAGTGTTACTGTAAAACACCTACTAAACTACCAGTGTTACTGTAAATCACCTATTAAACTACCGGTGTTACTGTAAAACACCTACTAAACTACCAGTGTTACTGTAAAACACCTACTAAACTACCAGTGTTACTGTAAATCACCTACTAAACTACCAGTGTTACTGTAAAACACCTACTAAACTACCAGTGTTACTGTAAATCACCTACTAAACTACCAGTGTTACTTTAAATCACCTACTAAACTACCGGTGTTACTGTAAATCACCTACTAAACTACCAGTGTTACTTTAAAGCACCTACTAAACTACCAGTGTTACTGTAAATCACCTACTAAACTCCCTGCCGGGTGGGGTTAGGCCTGTTTTACCTGGTCTTTGCTCCCTGCCGGGTGGGGTTAGGCCTGTTTTACCTGGTCTTTGCTCCCTGCCGGGTGGGGTTAGGGGTCTTTACCTGGTCTTTGCTCCCTGCCGGGTGGGGTTAGGGGTCTTTACCTGGCCACGTCGTCCTGGGGCAGTGAACTGTAGACGCTCATCATGTCCAGGGCATCAGCGTGGTCCCAGCCGGATTTCAGGAACCGATCCCTCTGCATGAAACAGTCAACTATTTACTACCTGGATGATCATTTTGGAGCCGGTTTAAACGTCTGATCCGTTAGTTGTTGTTGTTTTAAAGGAGAAGCTGCAGCTCACCTGAGATTCCAGAGACTGGCAGGTATGGACTCCAGCCAGGCTGCACTGACGCCGCTGCAGGTTCTCCACCATCACCTGGCCGAACCGGTCGCTCATGTTCACCTGGACACACCACAGGTGTGATTAAAGCTGTGTTTATATTATTGATGATTATATACAGTATTTATACAGGTAAATACTGCTGGACGTCTTCACAGCTGCTGCAGGTGTTCAGGTTAATGAGGATCACTGAGTATAAACAGGATGATTTAATATTAATGTGTTCAAGCTGCTGTTAATAATTCTGGCTTGTTGTTGTTTACCTGTACTTGTTGACTTATTTACCTGTTCATAGTTGATGAACATGGCCGTGTGGAAGGTCTCTGAGGCCCAGTGGATCAGGTTGGAGGACTGGGAGGGCGTCAGGTAGACCAGGACACACTCTGATAGGAGGAGGGTGGGTAACCTGGAGGAGATTATAAAAAACACACACCTGTTACAACACACACACCTGTTACAACACACACACCTGTTATAACACACACACCTGTTACAACACACACACCTGTTATAACACACACACACACCTGTTATAACACACACACACACCTGTTATAACACACACACCTGTTATAATACACACACACCTGTTATAACACACACACCTGTTATAACACACACACCTGTTATAACACACACACCTGTTATAACACACACACCTGTTATAACACACACACCTGTTATAACACACACACCTGTTATAACACACACACCTGTTATAACACACACACCTGTTATAACACACACACCTGTTATAACACACACACCTGTTATAACACACACACCTGTTATAACACACACACCTGTTATAACACACACACCTGTTATAACACACACACCTGTTACAACACACACACCTGTTATAACACACACACCTGTTATAACACACACACCTGTTATAATACACACACACCTGTTACAACACACACACCTGTTACAACACACACACCTGTTATAACACACACACCTGTTATAATACACACACACACACCTGTTATAACACACACACCTGTTACAACACACACACCTGTTATAACACACACACCTGTTACAACACACACACCTGTTATAACACACACACCTGTTACAACACACACACACACCTGTTATAACACACACACCTGTTATAACACACACACACACCTGTTATAACACACACACACACCTGTTATAACACACACACACCTGTTATAACACACACACACACACCTGTTATAACACACACACCTGTTATAACACACACACACACACACCTGTTATAACACACACACACACACCTGTTATAACACACACACACACCTGTTGTAACACACACACACACACCTGTTTTAATACACACACCTGTTATAACACAAACACACACACAGACACACACACACCTGTTGTAACACACACACCTGTTGTAACACATACACACCTGTTATAATACATACACCTGTTATAATACATACACCTGTTATAACACACACACACACACCTGTTATAACACACACACACACCTGTTGTAACACACACACACACACCTGTTTTAATACACACACCTGTTATAACACAAACACACACACAGACACACACACACCTGTTGTAACACACACACCTGTTGTAACACATACACACCTGTTATAATACATACACCTGTTATAATACATACACCTGTTATAATACATACACCTGTTATAATACATACACCTGTTATAATACATACACCTGTTATAACACACACACACCTGTTTTAACACACACACACCTGTTTTAATACACACACACCTGTTTTAATACACACACACACCTGTTTTAATGCACACACACACCTGTTTTAATACACACACACACCTGTTATAACACACACACACCTGTTTTAATACACACACCTGTTATAACACACACACACACACCTGTTATAACACACACACCTGTTTTAATACACACACACACACCTGTTATAACACACACACACCTGTTATAACACACAGACATGTTTTAATACACACACACACACCTGTTATAACACACACACACCTCTTATAACACACAGACCTGTTTTAATACACACACCTGTTATAACACACACACCTGTTTTAATACACACACCTGTTTTAATACACACACCTGTTTTAATACACACACCTGTTATAACACACACACCTGTTATAACACACACACACACACACCTGTTTTAACACACACACCTGTTTTAATACACACACCTGTTATAACACACACACCTGTTTTAATACACACACCATGTTTTTACATGTTTCTCAGTGTTTTCCGTGTTTTTCCGTGTTTGTTGCTGAGAAATGGTTCAACCTCTATCAACTTCCTGACCTTACACCACTAACACACACAACACTATTAATCCTATTTGTTGTGGAGAATTACACGTTGACTCCAGGTGTTTATTAATGTGACGAGGAAGCAGCTCCACAATAAAAATAATCTAAATAATCCCATCCTGGATGTAACTCCTTGGATAAAAACATCCAATGATCCAGAAAAAGAAGTCATAGTAATTTAAAAAGGTCCATTGGCTCCGATTTAATCCTAAATATATATGAATCATATGAACTAAACAGGCCTGAAGGCTTAAAAAGTGTCGATGAAGGGTTTGAATTAGTTTTTATAAATATCTGTTTAGGATTTTACAAACTGCTGCAGTTCATCACATCATTATTTATCTATTCATGATATAAAACTATAAATAAAATCCATAATAAGAGCTACAGACTCTGGGTTGAGCTGGAACTTCTTGAGTTTTTCATCCATGGAGGAGACGTCTCTGAGGTCTGCTCCAATGATACAGAACCGGTCCGAGTCCAGGCTGTGAGCATCTGGAAAATAAAAGTCACCATGAGATGATTCTAGAGTCCGAATCAGAAGATAAAGAATAGAATAAAATGAAGAGTATTCATGTTAAACAGCAGCTTCATCACCGAGCAGCAGGGAGTCTGTAGAGTGGCTTTCTATCAGCGGTTTAGACAGAGGAGGTTTAGTCCTGGAAATATACAGAAAATCATTATAGAATTATATTATTATTATTGTTATATAAGAATAATAATAGTAACAGCTTCATTAACATCAATAGTAACAACTTAACATCAATAGTAACAACTTAACATCAATAGTAACAACTTCATTAACATCAATAGTAACAACTTAACATCAATAGTAACAACTTAACATCAATAGTAACAACTTCATTAACATCAATAGTAACAACTTCATTAACATCAATAGTAACAACTTCATTAACATCAATAGTAACAACTTCATTAACATCAATAGTAACAACTTCATTAACATCAATAGTAACAACTTCATTAACATCAATATTAACAACTTAACATCAATAGTAACAACTTCATTAACATCAATAGTAACAACTTCATTAACATCAATAGTAACAACTTAACATCAATAGTAACAACTTCATTAACATCAATAGTAACAACTTCATTAACATCAATAGTAACAACTTAACATCAATAGTAACAACTTCATTAACATCAATAGTAACAACTTCATTAACATCAATAGTAACAACTTCATTAACATCAATAGTAACAACTTCATTAACATCAATAGTAACAACTTCATTAACATCAATAGTAACAACTTCATTAATATCAATAGTAACAACTTCATTAACATCAATAGTAACAACTTCATTAACATCAATAGTAACAACTTAACATCAATAGTAACAACTTCATTAACATCAATAGTAACAACTTTATTAACATCAATAGTAACAACTTCATTAACATCAATAGTAACAACTTAACATCAATAGTAACAACTTCATTAACATCAATAGTAACAACTTCATTAACATCAATAGTAACAACTTCATTAACATCAATAGTAACAACTTCATTAACATCAATAGTAACAACTTCATTAACATCAATAGTAACAACTTCATTAACATCAATAGTAACAACTTCATTAACATCAATAGTAACAACTTCATTAACATCAATAGTAACAACTTCATTAACATCAATAGTAACAACATAATATCAATAGTAACAACTTCATTAACATCAATAGTAACAACTTCATTAACATCAATAGTAACAACTTCATTAACATCAATAGTAACAACTTCATTAACATCAATAGTAACAACTTCATTAACATCAATAGTAACAACTTCATTAACATCAATAGTAACAACTTCATTAACATCAATAGTAACAACTTAACATCAATAGTAACAACTTCATTAACATCAATAGTAACAACTTCATTAACATCAATAGTAACAACTTCATTAACATCAATAGTAACAACTTCATTAACATCAATAGTAACAACTTCATTAACATCAATAGTAACAACTTCATTAACATCAATAGTAACAACTTCATTAACATCAATAGTAACAACTTAACATCAATAGTAACAACTTCATTAACATCAATAGTAACAACTTCATTAACATCAATAGTAACAACATAACATCAATAGTAACAACATAACATCAATAGTAACAACTTCATTAACATCAATAGTAACAACTTCATTAACATCAATAGTAACAACTTCATTAACATCAATAGTAACAACTTCATTAACATCAATAGTAACAACTTCATTAACATCAATAGTAACAACTTAACATCAATAGTAACAACTTCATTAACATCAATAGTAACAACTTCATTAACATCAATAGTAACAACTTCATTAACATCAATAGTAACAACTTCATTATCATCAATAGTAACAACGTCATTAACATCAATAGTAACAACTTCATTAACATCAATAGTAACAACTTAACATCAATAGTAACAATTGCTAATTAATTATTGTATAATTATTGTATAATGAATATGTTCTAATAGAATCAGCTGTAATCCAGGAAAACAGAGAATCAATAACCTCAAGTTATTTTAGTTGATGTCTCCATCTGCTGGTTTTTACGAGCCATTACAACACAGAAAATAAGATTATTACACTTAAATTATAAAAGTAAAGATAGTAAAGATATCCTGATGGGTTCTGATAATCTGTGAATCCTGATGGGTTCTGATAATCTGTGAATCCTGATGGGTCCTGATAATCTGTGGATCCTGATAATCTGTGGATCCTGATGGATCCTGATAATCTGTGGATCCTGATGGATCCTGATGGATCCTGATAATCTGTGGATCCTGTGGATCTGAACAGTTTGACTTACTTTATGTTGTGGATTTTTCTGGCCACAACTGTTGGGAAATCAACCTCGAAAAACTTCCTCGGCATCAGGTTTTCATCCTGAAACAAAGAATAAATTAAATAAATTAAAATTAAATTAAAGGGTCTGCTGCTGCTAATTAAATCAAAGAATAACATATGTACGGTGGCCTGGAGGGAACATTTCAGGAAAAAAATAAATGTTGCTGTGTTTTATTGAACGTTGCTGTGTTTTATTGAACGTTGCTGTGTTTTATTGAATGTGCTTTATTGTGTTTTATTGCTGTGTTTTGGTGGAATCCTGCTGTAGATTCCGTGGAGCTGCTGACCTTCAGCCTCCAGAAGGTCGTGTCCAGTCCGGCTCCCAGGTTGATGACCTGACAGTCACACTCTGTTTTCCTGATGAAAGCATCGAGGAGATGATTGACACCTCGGACACGAGCGTAGTAACCTGTCAGAAAAAAAAGAGTCATTCCTCAGATCATTCATGGAATGTTGCAGCTATTGGTGTTTAATAAGATAAAAAATAATAAAACATACAGGATAAATAGAAATGGAGGCCAACGGCACATGTGAATGACTTCTGATTATTTCTCTAAGTTAATATAAATAAATAAAACTGAACAGAAACTGATCAATCACCTCTATTGATCTCTGGTGCCTTTCTCTCCCCGACTGATCTGACAAAATACTGGATGTACGGATCCTTCCAGTAACATTTGCTGCTGGCAAACCTACAAAACATCAAATAAAACACACTTCATTCAAGCTGTATAATAAATTAAAGCTATAAAATAAACTCAATTCACTGTGAAAATGTTGCTGCTGATCCCAATGAATGAATCTGTGTTTAAATACAAATATAAAGAAACACGTGATGAAGAAATCTAATTACCAACAAGACAATAAGAGACATTTTGTTCAGGATTTGGTGGATATAAAGTATAGAGTAAATAAATCATAGAATATATATTTATACCTGTCGTCATGTTGTGTAAAAAGTACGTTTTCTTTGATTTATCATGAATATTCAATATACATGAGTATCATAACAGTAACGGTAGAATGTTTTATACACAAGGAATTTAAAATATACAGAACTGGATGATGCTGCAGCTTTGGCGGATTATAATATGACTCATATTATATTATTATTATGTCTAATATTATAAATGTACTGTATAATGCAGCAGTTATTTCACAACCTTTGATAACAATTCCTCTAATTATTCACTTTAAATGGAACAAAAGTCACTAACCAACACATTAATACTGTTCAAAGTATCATCGTGTAGATGATATGGTATATATATATATATATATATACATAAAGTAATTGTACCTTTTACAGGTGGTAGCATCGTCACACGTCGCCCTCACTGCTTCATCAGAAGCATCAGAGTCTGTGAAGGTTGGTCGAGCTGCCATGAATGTTGTTATAATTATAAATTTATAATTATAATTTATAATTATAATTGAAGAGAATAACGCTACATAATCTCACTGAAACTCTGGGCTAGCTAACAGGCTAACTGCTAGCTCCACATGACAGCTGTTTATTCATCAAAGAAGAAGAAGATTCCACTTTAAACTGGGCTGATCCAGTCTTTGTGAAAACTGAGAAAATTACGAGGTGAAATACAGTTTTAAATAACACCGGAGGGAATAATATTTATCGATTTAATAAGAACTCGAAGTTAGCCTCAATGAGTGACTGACCGGAAGCGAACCATAAACATTTCCGGTGCAAAACTTTTCAAAATAATAGTGATCTTGAAACCTTGAAACCCCCTCGACTCGTCTGTTGTCGGATTAGCATTATATAAAAAATAAAATTATGTTTTCTTTTAAATAAGGAGACGTGTTTTTTATGTTTTATTCATAATAATAACTTTTCGTGTCTCCATCCATTTATTTACATTATTACTCTTCTATAATAAACACGTTTTATTTTGTTAATATTAAATGGTTCTTGGTTGAATGTAAACTCCTTTATATGAAGAAATATCACTATTAACATCTCTCAAACTGATCAATGCATGAAGTGTTTGACATGAGGCTTATTTTAATCATAATAATCATTTCTTTTATATAAATAATTACATTTACATTATAAAAGTGTCGCCACCTCGTGGAGAGAAAAGAAATGACCCAAATTCATTTGAATGATTCCTTCACCAAACTTCTCATTATGTGTAGAATGTTATAAAGGTTGATAAAACCTAAGAATAAATCTCTCTAACTTAGTTTTTAATGCTACTGTTAATGCACTTTTGTTCTTTGTATGAATGGTTTATTTATTATTAATGATTTATTTATTTACCAATTAATTTATTAATGAATTAGTCCTGCTAACTCCAGCATATTCACATTTATTCATTTATATGCTTTCTAATAAACAGATATCAGTCATTTCTAGTGTATTCACATACATACATATGAACTATATATACATATATTACAAATACATAACTAACTATAACTGATTGATTGATTGCCACCACTGAGAGTATGAATTTAATGGTTTAATTATGGACCTTTGTTTAATCAAAATTCAGTTCAAGAGTTGATAGTAAATATTCACTTACAGGTATCAATAATTTATATTGTGAATATTTTATTTTCAAACATGTTTAGCTTTTTTAATTATGTATTTATTATTATTACTAATAGTATTAGTATTAATTGATAGTAGTAGTATTACTATTATTATTATTCCTTTAATTAATAATTAGGAGACAGATATTATAGATGCTGTATTTAGTGGTTAGTGGAGGGAAAAATAGAGAAAATGGAACGAGGAAAGAGAGGATGCATTATATTTTTATTTTGGTTGATTGTTTTCTGTTTATTTATTACTTCCCGTCTTCCTCTACCCTTTTATTTATCTATTTATTTACTTCTTCTTTTATATTTATTTATTTTCTTTGGAAATTGTAATAAAATAATCTAATCAATATAGTGGAACCCCATAAATGACGTCACATGTCCTATAAGAAGAATGTAGTATGTAATATAATATAATATAATATAATATAATATAATATAATATAATATAATGTGCAGCACATAGACTTTAATGATAAAATGGATGAACCAGAGGGAGGAGGTGTTGGCTGCAGATTCTCTCTCTCTCTCTCTCTCTCTCTCTCTCTCTCTCTCTCTCTCTCTCTCTCTCTCTCTCTCTCTCTCTCTCTAATGTCTCTAATGTCTCTCTCTCTCCCTCTCTCTCTCTCTGATCCAATTCTTCTTCTCTGGGAAAAAAAGAAAAGCGGCAGGATTATCCAGCTCGGAACTGTTAGCTGTCCCGGCTAAGTACCGTTAGCTGTCCCGACTAAGTACCGTTAGCTGTTCGGCTAACTCCCGTTAGCTGTCCCGGCTAAGTACCGTTAGCTGTTCGGCTAAGTACCGTTAGCTGTCCCGGCTAACTCCCGTTAGCTGTTCGGCTAAGTACCGTTAGCTGTTCGGCTAACTCCCGTTAGCTGTCCCGGCTAAGTACTGTTAGCTGTTCGGCTAACTCCGGCTAACTCCGGCTAACATCCCGACAGAGGGCCATGAGAAGTCGGCGGAGCCAGTGAAAGTCCTCGGCTCTCCTCGGCTCTCCTCGGCCCTCCTCGGCTCTCCTCGGCCCTCCTCGGCTCTCCTCGGCCCTCCTCGGCTCTCCTCGGCCCTCCTCGGCTCTCCTCGGCTCTCCTCGGCTCTCCTCGGCCCTTCTCGGCCCTCCTCGGCTTCATGTCCGGAAACAGCCGAGCGGGGTCATGCCGTCGCAGGGATTCCTCAGTAGGGACGGCTAGCCGCGGCTAGCGGGGCTACAGCTGCTGTAATTAGCTTTAGCTGCTGATGGATGTCCTGGTTTTACTGTTCTAGACACTTTGAAGCTGATTTAAACTTCATGAACTTCATGAAAAACCCGCAGCTTCGACGCGTGATTTACCGCAAAAAGACCGAAGATGAAGAAGCAGTTTAACCGGATGAAACAGCTGGCGAATCAGACGGTGGGAAGGCAAGTATTAAAAGATGGCTATTAAACCCGTCTATTAAACCTGGTTATTAAACCTGGTTATTTAAACCTGGTTATTAAACCTGGTTATTTAAACCTGGTTATTAAACCTGGTTATTTAAACCTGGCTATTTAAACCTGGCTATTTAAACCTGGTTATTTAAACCCGTCTATTAAACCCGTCTATTAAACCTGGTTATTTAAACCTGGTTATTTAATCCTGGTTATTTAAACCTGGTTATTTAATCCTGGTTATTTAAACCTGGTTATTAAACCTGGTTATTTAATCCTGGTTATTTAATCCTGGTTGTTTAATCCTGGCTATTTAATCCTGGTTATTTAATCCTGGTTATTTAATCCTGGCTATTAAACCTGGTTATTTAATCCTGGTTATTTAATCCTGGTTATTTAATCCTGGCTATTAAACCTGGTTATTTAATCCTGGTTATTTAATCCTGGCTATTAAACCTGGTTATTTAAACCTGGCTATTTAAACCTGGCTATTTAAACCTGGCTATTTAAACCGGGCTATTTAAACCTGGCTATTTAAACCTGGCTATTTAAACCTGGCTATTTAAACCTGGCTATTAAACCTGGCTATTAAACCTGGCTATTTAAACCTGGCTATTTAAACCTGGCTATTTTCTTTTAAAGCTGTTTTTACCTGTTTACTGGTAGAAGTATTCAGATACTGAAGTAAAAGTATCACAATGAAAAATACTTTAGAACAAGTAAAACTCTGCCATTCAAAATTATACTAAGTATTGACAAAAAATAAAATATATGTAAATATTTTGGTATATTTAGTCCATATATATATATATTACATTTTTGTTTCTTAATTTTGGTGAATTTGATATATTAGCAAAACTAAATAAATGAGCGGGGAAACATTTGAACTAATCAAAGTTATCTGATAATCAAGATAATTGTAAATATTGGACTTGGCCTGTTGTTTCTATAGACTTTTATCTAGTTATTCATTAAATAGAGATTTATTTCCCTCTAAACTCTTCACATTTTAACAAAGGTTCAAATGATCCAATATTTCCTCAAAAATCAATGATTAATTAAAAGTGGAAACAGATTCTTCTTTAATTCATCATCTCACGACCCTTCACATTCATCTGGTGACTCTTTGGAGGGCCGAGGCCCTTAGGTTGGAACCACAGCTGCAGCATTAAACACTGAAGGATTTTATCATTGTTTAAAATATATCACATATTAGATATATATATATATATATATATATATATATATATATATATATATATATATATATATATATATATATATATATATATATTGGTATTCTATTTAAATAAAGGATCAGAATATTTCTTCCACTACTGATTCTCTTCTATAATTTATTTTAAGAGTTTATAGGAACAAAAAAAAAAAAAAATGAGACAAGGAATCACAGAAAAGTTTTTATTTTTATTAAAAGCTCTAAAAAATCAACATTTTCATGGTGAATGAAGTGATTTAAAGATGAAGAATTATTCCTCTCATCAAAAACTAATTTATTTAAAATCAACATGATGCTGCAGCAACAAGATAAAATAATTCACATGTAGGAGGATTTAAACAAAAATAACACCCTATTTATTCTATTTAGTAGATTTATTCTATTTATATTATGTTTAGTATATTCTATTTGTATTGTGTATATATTTATATTCTATTTATATTTTATATTCTATACTTTGTTTCCTGTGGCAGCAGATAAATGTGATGAGTCCTGTTTGTTCCACAGCTGAAAACCAACAGTTAAATATTACTCATCAGGTCTTTAACAACATTAAATCCACATATTTATTAATTATTAGATTAGTAAATGAAGTTATTGATCATCCTGATGATTGATGTACAGGTTTATAGTTAATCAATAATTGAATTGATCGACAGAACATTACTGGATGATTATAATTTAACGCTTGTTTTTAGCTTCATATGTTCTTCGTTTAGTTTTTATGATTCTAACTAAATATCAGGATTATGGAGAGTTGGGATAAAAAACTGATCATTCCAATAAATAATCAATCAACCAAACACCCGTATAATGCTTCTTGTTTATTCTGGTTTAGAGTCGCTGATTTCAGGGAAACATGATGATTAACTGAAAGATAAAATATAAAAGAGGCAGGAAGTGTGAATCTGTGACATCACAACTGTACAGGAATAAAGCAGCTCTGTCTGAGCTGATTCACTTCACTGCTGCTTTGTGATGTCACACTGACGCATCTGAGCAGCAGCTTATTCCAATGAAACGAAGCAGTTTCTGTTTCTATCAGGTTCAGATTAATTCTTTATATTTATCAGGTTCAGTTTGTGCAGAGTTTGTCTCCTGCTGCTGAGAATCTACACAAAATAAAATCAAATTAAAGCAGCTTCCTGTCGTCCACTGGTGACTTTACACTTCATTTTACTTATGAATAAATGTCCTGTTTATCAGAGAAAAATATCAGAGATTAACAGTTTATCAGAGAAAAATCTTCCTTCATTGAATGTTGGAGCTTCTCTCTGCTGAAACTGGGCCAGATGATCTTTGTGAGGTCACAACTCATTCAGTCTGGGTTGGTTTTTAAATGAGATGTTGAAACCTGAAACTGCACAAACCCTGAAAATGATCAAATGATCTTCAGTGAAACAGGAGACGAAACGTTAATATTAATAGTTTTCACAGAGAGCAGCAGTTAGATGATGGTGGTGAAGGTGGTCACATGGAGTTTGTTGTTGTCCTGGAGTTTTGTTGTTGTCCTGGAGTTTGTTGTTGTTCTGGAGTTTGTTGTTGTTCTGGAGTTTTGTTGTTGTCCTGGAGTTTGTTGTTGTCCTGGAGTTTTGTTGTTGTCCTGGAGTTTGTTGTTGTCCTGGAGTTTGTTGTTGTCCTGGAGTTTTGTTGTTGTCCTGGAGTTTGTTGTTGTCCTGGAGTTTTGTTGTTGTCCTGGAGTTTTGTTGTTGTCCTGGAGTTTGTTGTTGTCCTGGAGTTTTGTTGTTGTCCTGGAGTTTGTTGTTGTCCTGGAGTTTTGTTGTTGTCCTGGAGTTTTGTTGTTGTCCTGGAGTTTGTTGTTGTCCTGAGTATTTCCTTCATATCATGTCCTCCAGGCATCTTTAAGGCATCCCTGACCCTAACTCTAACCCCTGACCCTAACCCTAACTCTAACCCTGACCCTGACCCAGGGGTCGGCAGCCCTGGTCCTAGAGAGCCACAGTGGGTGCAGGTTTTTGTTCCAACCAAGCACCAACACACCTGATTCTACTAATGAAGACTCTAATGGTGGTTCCAGTGGTTGATTAGTAGAATCAGGTGTGTAAATGCTTGGTTGGAACAAAAACCCACACCCACTGTGGCTCTCTAGGACCAGGGCTGCCGACCCCTGCTCTAACCCTTCCTCATGTCTCTGGTGGAGCAGCATCTCCTGGTGAAGATCAGCAGCAGCTGCAGAACTCATCATCTCATCATCTCATCATCTCCTGCTGCTGTAAAATAAAGTGGAGGGAACATGATGCAGAAAACAGACGTTGAGCCAGAGATGGTTCCTGTTTCTGATGGAGAGTCTGTCAGAGGTCTGTGAATGAATGAATGAATTAATGAATGGGTGAATGAATGAGTGAATGCATGGGTGGGTGAATGAATGAGTGAGTGAATGAATGAATTAATGAATGGGTGAATGAATGAGTGAATGCATGGGTGAGTGAATGAATGAATGAATTAATGAATGGGTGAATGAATGACTGAATGCATGGATGAGTGAATGAATGAATGGGTGAATTAATGAGTGAGTGAATGCATGGGTGATTGAATGAATGAGTGAATGAATTAATGAATGGGTGAATGAATGAGTGAATGCATGGATGCGTGAATGAATGAATGAATTAATGAATGGGTGAATGAATGAGTGAATGCATGGATGCGTGAATGAATGAATGGGTGAATTAATGAGTGAGTGAATGCATGGGTGATTGAATGAATGAGTGAATGAATTAATGAATGGGTGAATGAATGAGTGAATGCATGGATGCGTGAATGAATGAATTAATGAATGGGTGAATGAATGAGTGAATGCATGGATGCGTGAATGAATGAATGGGTGAATTAATGAGTGAGTGAATGCATGGGTGATTGAATGAATGAGTGAATGAATTAATGAATGGGTGAATGAATGAGTGAATGCATGGATGCGTGAATGAATGAATTAATGAATGGGTGAATGAATGAGTGAATGCATGGATGCGTGAATGAATGAATGGGTGAATTAATGAGTGAGTGAATGCATGGGTGATTGAATGAATGAGTGAATGAATTAATGAATGGGTGAATGAATGAGTGAATGAATGAATGCATGAGTGAGTGTGAGTGAGTGAATGAATGAATGGGTGAATGAATGAGTGAATGCATGGGTGAGTGAATGAATGAATTAATGAATGGGTGAATGAATGAGTGAATGAATGAATGCATGAGTGAGTGTGAGTGAGTGAATGAATGAATGGGTGAATGAATGAGTGAATGCATGGGTGAGTGAATGAATGAATTAATGAATGGGTGAATGAATGAGTGAGTGAATGAGTGAGTGAATGAATGAATTAATGAATGGGTGAATGAATGAGTGAATGCATGGATGAGTGAATGAGAGTGAATGAATGGGTGAATGAATGAGTGAATGCATGGATGAGTGAATGAGTGAGTGAATGAATGAATGGGTGAGAATTAATGAGTGAGTGAATGCATGGGTGATTGAATGAATGAGTGAATGAATGAATGGGTGAATGAATGAGTGAATGAATGAATGCGTGAGTGAATGAGTGAGTGAATAAGTGAGTGAATGAATGAATGAATGAATGAGTGAGTGAATGAATGCATAGGTGAGTGAATGAATTAATGAATGAGTGAGTGAATGCATGGGTGAGTGAATGAATGAGTGAGTGAATGAATGGGTGAATGAATGAGTGAATGAATGAATGCATGAGTGAGTGAATAAGTGAGTGAATGAATGAATGAATGAATGAGTGAGTGAATGAATGCATAGGTGAGTGAATGAATTAATGAATGGGTGAATGAATGAGTGAATGAATGAATGCATGAGTGAGTGAATCAGTGAGTGAGTGAATGAGTGAGTGAATGAGTGAGTGAATGAATGAATGCATGGGTGAGTGAGTGAATGAATGAGTGAGTGAATGAATGAATGAATCCATTAGAGGTTGTTCCTGCTGCTGCTAACACTGTTCCTGCTAACACTGTTGCTGCTGCTAACACTGTTCCTGCTAACACTGTTGCTGCTGCTAACACTGTTACTGCTATTATTGCTGCTGCTAACACTGTTACTGCTATTATTGCTGCTGCTAACATTGTTGCTACTGCTAACACTGTTCCTGCTAACACTGTTGCTGCTGCTAACACTGTTACTGCTATTATTGCTGCTGCTAACACTGTTACTGCTATTATTGCTGCTTCTAACACTGTTACTGCTATTATTGCTGCTGCTAACACTGTTACTGCTATTATTGCTGCTGCTAACACTGTTACTGCTATTATTGCTGCTGCTAACACTGCTGCTGCTGCTGTTCCTGTGATTGTTGGCCAGAGAACAGTGTGTCCAGCTCAGAGGAAACGAGGAAACGTGTCATCGTCCAAACAGGAAACAGCTCCAGAAACATGTGATGTTGAGGAGTTTAGAGGAGATGAAGATGATGAAGATGAAGATTAGTTTTTATTGGCTGTAAAGTGTGAAATGATCTAATCACAGCCAGGAGTGTGCTGACGTTAATCACTCAGTTTGATAATTAGCTTCGTTAAAGCCTGTCCTCAGAAACTCTAACCCTTTGAAGGAAATTCATTTAGTTTGTTTCTCTGAGTTCAGTCCAGTGGTTTTAGCTGCTGGAATATGTCTAGAATCATTAAGGTTTATGGATTTATTAATCTATTAATCCATTAGTATCAGTCTATCACATTAATCAAGAACACATTTGATAATCAATTAATGGATTAGAGTCATTTATTAATTAGTAAACGTCTAAATTCTCTGGTTCCAGCTTCTCTTCTCTGATTATTTCCTGGTTTCTTTAGTCTCTATAATAATAAACTGATGATCTTTGGACAAAAAGACATTTTAGGTTGAATCTTCATGTTTGATGAAACACTGATCCACATTTAAACCATTTAATGAACCAGACTATTAATGATTCATTGTTTTAATAATCAATAGATTAATCCACTATATAGTCTGTTAAGGTGATTTTTTTTGTTGTATAGAGGGTTTTCCAGCTTTATTCACATCAGTCCAGATAAAATTATCGCCAATAAATCATTAATCCATCAATCAATGATGAATGTTTTTTAACTGTGAAACCTGTCAATGATTCACTAGATTTCTAAAGACTTTTCTTCTATGATCTGTGTGTGTGATTGACTCAGGGACAGGTGAGTCCTCCTCAGGTGTGTCAGTAATAATCTCACCTGTCACCTGACACTTTTAATCCTGAGGATCAGTCCTTTGTCTCAGTGGTGACCGCCATGGTTACTGCCCTGCAGGGGGTCACCATGGTTACCGCCATGGTTACTGCCCTGCAGCGGGTCACCATGGTTACCGCCATGGTTACCGCCCCGCAGCTAGTCCTCGACCCACAGCCTGTCACTATAGTTGGTCACCACGGTTACCGACCTGCAGAAGTTCGCCATGGTTACCGGCATACAGCTGGTCGCCATGGTTACCACCCTGCAGAAGGTCGCCATGGTTACTGGCATACAGCTGGTCACCATGGTTACCACCCTGCAGAAGGTCGCCATGGTTACAGGCATACAGCTGGTCACCATGGTTACCACCCTGCATTATAATTGTTGGGTCGAACATGGTGTTTTTTTTAATATCACAAATGAAGTTAATTGTTGATGATGTGATTTATCATGATTTATCAATGATTTATCATTTTAGTTCAAAAACAGCAACGTGATCCTCAAAGCTGCTGTTTTTTCTGTTTTCCTAACTGCTGACCAATCAGAGGACAGCTCAATGTTCTTCATCCAATCAGAGCTGCTCTTAAATTTCTGCAGTGTTCTATATTCAGGTTTAGACTCAAAGAAAATCATGAATGAAATTACATCTATTGTTTTTCCTAAAATCGTGTGTGTGTGTGTGTGTGTGTGTGTGTGTGTGTGTGTGTGTGTGTGTGTGTGTGTGTGTGTGTGTGTGTGTGTGTGTGTGTGTGTGTGTGTGTGTGTGTGTGTCAGCTGATGACAACAGTTGTTTTGTTAGTAGTTTGCATCCATCAGATTTATCAGAGCTGTCTCTTTGTTTTTTAATAGTCTCTGTGTTTTTTAATAGAATGTGTGTGTGTTTAGTGTGTTTATTCTGACTTTGCTGCAGTAACATATGATGGTGATCTTTAACTGCTGTAGTTTTAATCTCAGGTTGGAGCTGTGTTTTTTTAAATAGAACATATCTTGTGTTAGTTCTCAGGATGAATATCTCTGGTTCTGACTCCACATTCTTCTGGTCTGGTTTTCTGTGGTTGTTCTGTACTTTGTGACCTCACCAGTTAAACTATGACTCTCCTCCAGAGGAAAATCTTTCCGTTCATGTGCAGGCTTTAGATGATTCTGGTCTGACCCCCCCCTCTGGTTTCTGTATTTGTGTTTCTTTCCTCTAACTCTCTCTGCTGTTTCTGCTGTTTCTGCTGTAATTGGAAGCAGCTGTGAGGAGGTTACTGTAGTTCATGGATCAGATCCAGTTACTGCAGCGAGGCCTCAGAAACAACAAAAAACTCCAACCGCTTTATTCAGTTTATCAGTAAAAACACAAAGGTTGAAGAGTTTCAGGAGGATTAGTGTTGATTAGCTGCATCAGGTCCAGTTTAGTCCAGGTCCTGACCCGGTCTGAGGTGTTTGAATCTAATCTGTCTGACCTCTCTGACTATTAGTCGACTATTAATAGGCTGCGGCTGTTCTGTTGCTGTGTGAAACACCAGGAGACGCCTGAAGCTGCACAATCAGCTGCACAATCAGCTGCTGTTTATTAGTCATTAAACATATTCATGACTTTTAAAAAGACGGTTTCCTCAAGTTTGTTGATTGACAGTCTTTTATTTGTCAGATTATTTCTCAGTAAACGGCTTCATTTCTAACTTCCTGTTGTTTTTCTCACCAACAGAGCAGAAAAAACTGAAGTTCTCAGCGATGACCTGCTACAGGTAAATTATTATTATTATTATGCTGCTACAGGTAAATCAGTACCCTCATTATTATTATTATTATTATTATTATTATTATTATTATGCTGCTACAGGTAAATCAGTACCCTCATTATTATTATTATTATTATTATGCTGCTACAGGTAAATCAGTACCCTCATTATTATTATTATTATCATTATTATTATTATAATTATTATGCTGCTACAGGTAAATCAGTACCCTCATTAGGGGGAGGGGGGTGGGGAGAGAGAGAGAACAAACCGTTTTCCAGTGAAGGAAGACGTTGTTTGGTGTCTTTCTCTGAATCTCAAAGACACGACTGTTCTGAATGTGAAGCTGCTGATTGACTTCATCTGTGTAGAATGAAGGAAAAGACAGAAGTAGGAGATAGAATCACTTCACCCATTCATGTGAAAACGGTTTATTCCTCAGTGAATGAACCACTCCTCTAGTATTGGATTAGGTTTTATGAGGTGGCAGATCTGTGTGATTGAAGGAACCAGGACGTTTTCATAGTTTATTTAGAGAAATGTAGCAGCAATACAGTCTGCCTTCTCACACACTCACCTCCTCCTGTTGTGACATCACAACCAGGGCCAGGTTTCAGTACCATTACACAGGTCCAATCACAACAGACTGAGACTGAATCTTATTTCAGTTTGTGTTTTTAAGGCTTAAATATTTACACTCCAGTGTTCTTTTCAGAATTTAATTATTTTAGTACAATCTTTTCTAGTTTCTACTTTTTTCTTCTGCTAATTAGTGATTTTCTATCATTTTTTCACCTTTTCTTTGACTTCTATCCACACTCTCGACTCTGTGTGTGGAACTCGCAGCAGTTTAATCTGATCTCTCCCATGTTGTTAATAGGTTTATATAGTGTTATATAGGTTTATATAGTGTTATTTAGTGTTTATATAGGTTTATATAGGGTTATATAGTGTTATATAGGGTTATATAGTGTTTATATAGTGTTTATATAGGTTTATATAG
Source organism: Lepturacanthus savala (assembly GCA_030544235.1). Classification (NCBI taxonomy): domain Eukaryota; kingdom Metazoa; phylum Chordata; class Actinopteri; order Scombriformes; family Trichiuridae; genus Lepturacanthus; species Lepturacanthus savala. The sequence goes on along the minus strand of CM060471.1, from coordinate 26,989,218 downwards.
TGTTTATATAGGGTTATATAGTGTTTATATAGTGTTTATATAGGGTTATATAGTGTTTATATAGGGTTATATAGTGTTTATATAGGATTATATAGTGTTATATAGTGTTTATATAGGTTTATATAGTGTTTATATAGGTTTATATAGTGTTATATAGTGTTTATATAGGTTTATATAGTGTTTATATAGGGTTATATAGTGTTTATATAGGGTTATATAGTGTTTATATAGGTTTATATAGTGTTTATATAGGGTTATATATAAACACTATATAGGGTTATATAGTGTTTATATAGGGTTATATAGGGTTATATAGTGTTTATATGTTTATATGTGTTATATAAGTTTATATAGTGTTATTTAGTGTTTATATAGTGTTATTTAGTGTTTATATAGTGTTATTTAGTGTTTATATAGGGTTATATAGTGTTTATATGTAGTATATGTGTGTGTGTGTAGTGTATATATGTGTGTTTATATAGGGTTATATAGTGTTTATATAGGTTTATATAGTGTTTATATAGTGTTATATAGGTTTATATAGTGTTATTTAGTGTTTATATAGTGTTATTTAGTGTTTATATAGGGTTATATAGTGTTTATATAGGGTTATATAGTGTTTATATAGGGTTATATAGTGTTTATATAGGGTTATATCGTGTTTATATAGGGTTATATCGTGTTTATATAGGGTTATATAGTGTTATATAGTTTTATATAGTGTTTATATCGTGTTTATATAGACTTATATAGTGTTATATAGTGTTATATAGGGTTATATAGTGTTTATATAGGTTTATATAGTGTTATTTAGTGTTTATATAGGTTTATATAGGGTTATATAGTGTTATATAGGGTTATATAGTGTTTATATAGTGTTTATATAGGTTTATATAGTGTTTATATAGGGTTATATAGTGTTTAATAGTGTTTATATAGGTTTATATAGTGTTTATATAGGTTTATATAGTGTTATATAGTGTTTATATAGGTTTATATAGTGTTTATATAGGGTTATATAGTGTTTATATAGGGTTATATAGTGTTTATATAGGGTTATATATAAACAATATAGTGTTTATATAGGGTTATATAGTGTTTATATAGGGTTATATAGTGTTTATATAGGGTTATATATAAACACTATATAGGGTTATATAGTGTTTATATAGGGTTATATAGGGTTATATAGTGTTTATATGTTTATATGTTTATATGTGTTATATAAGTTTATATAGTGTTATTTAGTGTTTATATAGTGTTATTTAGTGTTTATATAGTGTTATTTAGTGTTTATATAGGGTTATATAGTGTTTATATGTAGTATATGTGTGTGTGTGTAGTGTATATATGTGTGTTTATATAGGGTTATATAGTGTTTATATAGGTTTATATAGGGTTATATAGTGTTTATATAGTGTTATATAGGTTTATATAGTGTTATTTAGTGTTTATATAGTGTTATTTAGTGTTTATATAGGGTTATATAGTGTTTATATAGGGTTATATAGTGTTTATATAGGGTTATATCGTGTTTATATAGGGTTATATCGTGTTTATATAGGGTTATATAGTGTTATATAGTTTTATATAGTGTTTATATCGTGTTTATATAGACTTATATAGTGTTATATAGTGTTATATAGGGTTATATAGTGTTACATAGTGTTATATAGGGTTATATAGTGTTTATATAGGGTTATATAGTGTTTATATAGGGTTATATAGTGTTTATATAGTGTTTATATAGTTTTATATAGGGTTATATAGTGTTTATATAGGGTTATATAGTGTTTATATATGGTTATATAGTGTTTATATAGGGTTATATAGTGTTATATAGGGTTATATAGTGTTTATATGGGGTTATCTAGTGTTATATAGTTTTATATACGGTTATATAGTGTTTATATATGGTTATATAGTGTTTATATAGGGTTATATAGGGTTATATAGTGTTTATATATGGTTATATAGTGTTTATATAGGGTTATATAGGGTTATATAGTGTTATATAGGGTTATCTAGTGTTTATATAGTGTTATATAGTGTTTATATAGGGTTATATAGTGTTACATAGTGTTATATAGTGTTTATATAGGGTTATATAGTGTTTATATAGGGTTATCTAGTGTTTATATAGGGTTATATAGTGTTTATATAGGGTTATAGTGTTATATAGTTTTATATAGTGTTATATAGTGTTTATATAGGGTTATCTAGTGTTTATATAGGGTTATCTAGTGTTTATATAGGGTTATATAGTGTTTATATAGGGTTATATAGTGTTTATATAGGGTTATCTAGTGTTTATATAGGGTTATAGTGTTATATAGTTTTATATAGTGTTATATAGTGTTTATATAGGGTTATCTAGTGTTTATATAGGGTTATATAGTGTTATATAGTGTTTATATAGGGTTATAGTGTTATATAGTTTTATATAGTGTTATATAGTTTTATATAGGGTGTATAGAGTTATATAGGGATATTTTAATAACTTTACATTTAATTCCATTTCATTTTTAATTTTAATAATTTAAATATTTGTAATAGTTAAGTTGTAATAGTATTTATAGATCCTATGTAAACCATGTTTTCCTTTTTGTTGCCTTCGCTCCAGTCTCCATCCGTCGTGTTATTTTACTTCAGTTGAGTCCAGACATGTTGACGTCGTCTCTCTGACGATCTAGAAACACATCATCACTGTGGAATCAGCTGGCTCCTGGTCTGGGTCCCCTGGTCTGGGTCCCATGATGTGGATCCCCTGGTCTGGGTCCCATGATGTGGGTCCCCTGGTCTGGGTCCCATGATGTGGATCCCCTGGTCTGGGTCCCCTGGTCTGGATCCCATGATGTGGATCCCCTGGTCTGGGTCCCATGATGTGGGTCCCCTGGTCTGGGTCCCATGATGTGGATCCCCTGGTCTGGGTCCCCTGGTCTGGATCCCATGATGTGGATCCCCTGGTCTGGGTCCCATGATGTGGGTCCCCTGGTCTGGGTCCCATGATGTGGATCCCCTGGTCTGGGTCCCCTGGTCTGGGTCCCATGATGTGAATCCCCTGGTCTGGATCAGGGTCTGTGACGTGTTGGAGTGACCATGTGTTGACCTCATAAACTCACTGCTGCAATGAGAGGAAAACACTCCTAGTCCATGGAAGACCATTATACACACACACACACACACACACACACACACACACACACACACACACACCGGAATTCTGTCCCTCCCTCGGCTCTGGGAGGGGATTCCCTAACTCATTTAGTGCCAGGTACAAACTGAGCAGCCTATAGTGTGTGTGTGTGTGTGTGTATATTTTAGTGTGTGTGTGTATATTTTAGTGTGTGTGTGTATTTTAGTGTGTGTGTGTATTTTAGTGTGTGTGTCCCAGCAGTTTTTTAGGGAATGTCGAGGTCACCCTGGATCAGGAATGACGTTAGAACAGAGGAAATCTGCTGAAATTCCTGTGTGTGTGTGTGTGTGTGTGTGTGTGTGTGTGTGTGTGTAGTGTATATGTGTGTGTGTGTAGTGTATATATGTGTGTGTGACCTCGGGTTATTTTTGGATCATGTTGTTTCTGATCTTCAGGACGTTCCTTCTCTCCTCAGCTGTTTTATTTCTGGGTACTGAACTTTCTGAGCAGCTGATCCAACAGAACCGTCTCTCTCTGCTGAATGGACCTAAAGTTCCATTCATGTTCGCCGTTAGCCGCTAACCGTTAGCTTAGCACCTGGTGTGAGGGACAGAGGAGAGTCTGAGCAGCATCAATGAGTCTATTCTATCTGACAGGAAACGCCTGCGGTATCACAAATGTCTTTTTACCCCACGCCTGTTGCTATGGAGACGCTTCCGATGGGTCACGTGATGCAGAGATAACATTCCAGCGTTGTTCTGTAGGGATGAGCAGCGTTATCTATCAGCTCCAAACCCACTCAGAAATAATCAGAAGATCAACACTGATGTTACTGTTAGATTGGATCAGATCAGATTAGATCAGATCAAATCAGATTAGATTAAATTAAATTAGATTAGATTAAATGAGATCAGATTAAATGAGATCAGATTAGATTAAATTAGATTAGATTAAATGAGATCAGATTAGATTAAATTAGATTAGATTAGACAGGACTTTATTGATCCTTTGGGAGGTTCCTCAGGGAAATTGAAGTTCCATCACGTCACATCCAGACTGTTATAAAACTATAGACCATATGTGTCCAACCTGAGGTCCGGGGCCCAGATCTGGTCTCCAGCTCATTTCCTGTGGTCCCTCCAGAGCTTCACAGACTGGTGTGATTTATTTACAGTGAATAAATGTTGAAGTTAACGGAGACACGCTGGTCACGTTGTCTTTGTACGACTTCGTTAACTCCAACATCTTTTTCTCAATCGGCCACGAAGGTTGTTTAAAAACAGGAAAGTTTCTGTTTGTTCCTTCTTTTCCTTTGTTGAAGTACATCTGTCATTACTTTCTGCTACTTTCTATTCTTTAATATTTAGCATAGCAACACTAAACCATAGATTCATGAAATAAATCAATAGTTAATAGTGGTTATCAGCATATTCTGGTATGAGTCTCTACATATCTGTGATGATTTTAATGTTTCATAATTAGACGCTAACAACAATACAACATTATTTCTGCAGCATCAATCAATGCAACAAAACCTAATAGATTGTGGAAGTTAAAGCAGTAAATGTGGTCCAGCAGAGAGGTCCTGACCATTTAACATTAATGTATTCGTAGCCTACTGAGTCCTGATGATAGTAGTTGATATAGATAATATAGACTTTCAGCCTGCTTCATACCGGGATTAGAGGAGGACTTTAGTTTTTAACCCTAACCTCCAGACAGGTTTGTTTTTTGTTGTTTTGGTCTATGTCTCTGTGAAGGTTTTAAAAGCCACTACATTTTACACAGATTTGACCTTTAACCTCAGACTGCTGGTCGGACTCAGACAGTTTCTGTGAAGACATTTGATGAATCTATTTTTTTCCTGCAGATCGAGCGGCGGATGGAGCTGGTTCGCGTCGTGTCTCATAACACTCACAAGAGGATGGTGTCGTGTCTGCAGGGCCACGTCGGTGCTGAGGCTGAGAAGAGACACGTAAGCAGCTCCATGTTTTACCGTTTAAATATTACAGCAGGCGGTGGTGTTTTCATTGACTTTCACTGAGTTTAATCCGAGGCTACATGACGTGTTCTGTGTTTTCTACCCACACCACCACATGCACCACAGTCCGTCCCTCGCCTCTATACAGGAAACGGCCAGGTAACCTCACCTTACCTCCTCTCTCTGGCTGCCTCTCCGCCGTCTTTATTCTCTCCTCCTGGCGTCTCCGTGCATGACCTTTCACCTCTCAGGTTCAAAACAGGAAGCTGGAAACTAAACGTCCAGTTCTTTTCCTCCTTCTCTTCCTTTTCCTGTGAACTTGCTGCTGCTCGATGGAAAATCTGAAGCTTCAGGCTAGAAATGATGATGTTAGAAAATAAAGCTGCTGATCTCTGAATCTGCAGAAGAAGCTGCCTCTGACGGCTCTGTCCCAGGCCATGGTGGAGGGAGGGAACCAGCTGGGAGAGGACTCCCTGATAGGGTGAGCTGCTGATTGATTATTGATCGGCTGCTGCTATTTCTGTTCAGTTTATAGCTGAGGATCTTTAAAGTGAATGAGAAAGAGATGAACATAAATAAATAAACATCATCAGCTGATTCCTGATGTTAAATTAAATGGGGTTATATAGTATTATAAAGGTTTATAAACTTTATTAATGTTGATGTGGTGATGTAATAATAAAACGTCCCATAGTAACAACCTTTTTTCTTTTTTAGGATTAGTTTATACTGAAACTAACAGTAGAATGTAAATATCGTTCCCAATCAATGATTATTGATTATTGCTGTTATAGTTTTATTACACTGGACACGTAACCACGGGTGGAACCACTTTATGATTAAATATTTATCAGTTTATTAGCATCCAACCCTTGTGTGGTGCTGGATTGACGTCAAATGTGTTGTTCATTCAAAAAAGTGATTTAAAGGTAAAATTCCAAGTTTTTCTTATATTGAAATTTAAAAAATAAGTAAATAAATTATATGAATAAATGTTTTCATCCAAAAAAAATTTCAATTTCAGTTCATTTTTTCAGTATCGGGTAAAAAATCTCAACTTCAGTTTTGACCCTCATTTGTTTGTGGGTGTGGTGTCAGGGGGCGTGGTCTTAATGATTGACAGCTCTTGTGTCATGTTCTAGTTACAAAATCACGCCCATCATTAGAAAACCACACAGGCCACACCCACCATTACACAAACCACGCCCTCCACACTGGCCACGCCCATCATTACACAAACCCCACCCACCACACAGGCCACACCCACCATTACACAAACCACGCCCTCCACACTGGCCACGCCCACCATTACACAAACCACGCCCTCCACACTGGCCACGCCCACCATTACACAAACCACGCCCTCCACACTGGCCACGCCCACCATTACACAAACCACACCCTCCACACAGGCCACACCCACCATTACACAAACCACGCCCTCCACACTGGCCACGCCCACCATTACACAAACCACGCCCTCCACACTGGCCACGCCCACCATTACACAAACCACGCCCTCCACACTGGCCACGCCCACCATTACACAAACCACACCCTCCACACAGGCCACGCCCATCATTACATAAACCCCACCCACCACAGACAAACACAAAACAGATTTTAAATAACAATAATTCTTTTTATTTTAATTTGACTTTATAATGATTTTTTTAAATGAATAAAACATCAATCAAGCACCATGAATTAGATTCTTTAATGATGATTTAATTTTAATTTAATGATTTCAAGTATATTGAAAATGTATTTTCTGTTAACAGCTACTGATTGGTGATGAAATAAAGATGTAAATGTTAGTGTTTCTGTCTTTATTTCAACAGGAAGATGATGGAGGTTTGTGGTGAAGCTGAGAACCGGCTGGCGTCAGAACTGATGCTGCACGAGCTGCAGATAGAGAAAGATGTTCTGGATCCACTCAGCCAGCTCGCTGAGGTCTGGAAAATAAAAAAAATAAAAAATATATATATATATATAATCTAAAACCACTCAGCCAGCTCGCTGAGGTCTGGAAAATAAAAAAAAATAATAATATATATATATATATATATATATATAATCTAAAACCACTCAGCTCGCTGAGCTCTATAATACATACATATTTATCTATAATATATATAATAAAAATATATATAATAATATTCAATAATAAAATGTAAAAGCAGGTTGGCTGTGTTTTTTTGGTGGATCCTGTTATTCATTTATTACCATGAGTTCATAGTGTAACATGAGTAATTGTCTTTCTTATATCCACCTGTTTGTTGCCATGAAGCCAGTTTATTTATTATTATTATTTATAGGTATTTTATTTTTCTATAACTGTTGTAGGTCGACATCCCGAACATCCTGAAGCAAAGGAAGCAGCTGGCCAGACTGGTACTGGACTACGACTCAGCCAGAGCAAGGTCTGATTATATTTATATATAGATATATTATGTATATATGAAACTAGACATATTATAAACTACTGCTCCATCACTGATGACAACCATCAGAGTATTAATGTGATAGAAACAGTTGATTTAATCAATTATTATGATAGAAACAGCTGATTTAAAGTGTGAATGTATTAGAAACAGCTGGTTTCATCCCTCCTGTCAGATGGTTGCAGGCGACCAAGTCAATAATCTCAGGAACGAACACTCAAGCACTGACGGCCAAAGCTGATCTGCTGAAGGAGGAGATGGACGAGGCCATGAACAAAGTGGAGCTCTGCAAGGTGAAAACACACCTGAAGTTCTCAGATGGATCCTGACTTTGATGTGAAGTTGTGATGTCACTAACTATATATTTGTGGTTTTAAGAACCAGGAATCCTCTCGGCATCAGCATAGTTTTACATCTCCTCAGTCAGAACAACTAGTCTCATTAATATTAACGATAACGAGCCTCCTCTCCTCTGATTGGCTGATTTAAACAGCTGTGATTGGTCTGAGCTGATGTTTTCAGTCCAGGAAGCAGAGTTTTCCTCCTTTAATGATTTATCACTAAAACATTGTCTGGATGATTAGATTATTAACGATGAATGAATAACTAGTTAATACTAATTAATAACTAATGAATCCTCCAGGACCAGCTGGCTGCAGACATGTACAGCTTCTTCTCTAAAGAAGGAGACTATGCTCGTTACTTCCTGACGGTGAGTTCATCTCCTGCTGCTCTAAACATTCAAATCTCACCTTTTCTCTCATTTATTTAACTTTTCATCCTCCTGAAGCTTCTAGAAGCTCAGGCTGATTATCACAGGAAGTCTCTGAGTCTCCTGGAGGGAGTTTTACCAACGATCCAGACCCAGCAAGGTAACACACACACACACATATACACACATATACACACTACACACACACACACACATATACACACATACACACACATATACACACATACACACTACACACACACACACACACACACATATACACACATATACACACATACACACTACACACACACACACATATACACACAAATATACACACATCACACACATATACACACACACACACATATACACACATATACACACATATATATACACTACACACACACACACACACATATACACACTACACACACACACATATACACACATATACACACATATACACACTACACACACACACACATATACACACATATACACACATACACACTACACACACACACACACATATACACACTACACATATACACACATATACACACATATACACACTACACACACACACACATATACACACACACACACACACACATATACACACTACACATATACACACATATACACACTACACACACACACACACATATACACACACACACATATACACACATACACACTACACACACATATACACACACACATATACACACATATACACACATATACACACATATATAAACTACACACACACACACACACACACATATACACACATATACACACTACACACACACACACATATACACACATATACACATATATATACACTACACACACACACACACACATATACACACTACACACACACACATATACACACATATACACACATATACACACTACACACACACATATACACACATTTACACACATATACACACATACACACTACACACACACACACACATATACACACTACACACACATATACACACATATACACACATATACACACATATACACACATATACACACTACACACACACACACATATACACACATATACACACATACACACTACACACACACACACACATATACACACTACACATATACACACATATACACACATATACACACTACACATATACACACATATACACATATACACACATATACACACACACACACATATACACACTACACATATACACACATATACACACTACACACACACACACACATATACACACATATACACACACACACATATACACACATACACACTACACACACATATACACACATATACACACATATACACACATATACACACATATATAGAAGAAGCAGTTTCCTCTTCAGTTTTCCAGATGGCTGAATGAAGCTGGTGACTGTAGCTCCAGTTACATCACTCGCTCTGTTTTTCCTGTTCTTGCTCTGCCGTTGCCTCAGCTGCAGTAATTGTTTAAAAGGCCACGAATGGGGCCCAGATATTGAAGAATGGTCTTTTGTTTTCACTGCTTCTCTCTCCAGAAATAACACAGCGTCTCTCAGCTCTCTGCAGGCCTTTTCTCTTTATTTGAAGTGTTGAAGCCTTATCCAAGAACCTTATTTTGTTGTTCCTGCACTAAACACACATGGTCTGAACCAGCTGAGCTGGTCTCAGCAGGAGCTGATGACTCATGACTCACATCTCACATTACACCCACCTGGTTTTCAGGATTCCCTCCGTCTGTTCACACAGAATCACGAAAAGGTCCCAGCACACCTTCATGTTAGTGATTTAATAGCAGCTGTAGTGAAGAGAATTGTGAACCCTGGACCCACATGAAACCAAAGTAACAACTTCTGACACTTGTTTTGTGTCTTTTTGGATTTGGAACAATGTGAATGAGGTTAGAGTCTGGAAAAAATGACGTAGAAGTTGATATGTCAGTCTGTGATTCACCCTTCGTCCCCTCTCATGTTCTCAGACTCGTGGATGGAGAAACCAGCGTTTGGAACTGGTTTGGATGAGCACCTGAAGAGGAGCGGGAGGGAGGTGGCCCTGCCTCTAGAAGCCTGTGTTATGATGCTTCTAGAGACCGGCATGAAGGAAGAGGTGACTGATAGGATGCTTCTAGAGACATATATGAAGGAAGAGGTGACTGATAGGATGCTTCTAGAGATGTATATGAAGGAAGAGGTGACTGATAGGATGCTTCTAGAGATGTATATGAAGGAAGAGGTGACTGATAGGATGCTTCTAGAGACGTATATAAAGGAAGAGGTGACTGATAGGATGCTTCTAGAGACATATATAAAGGAAGAGGTGACTGATAGGATGCTTCTAGAGACATATAAAGGAAGAGGTGACTGATAGGATGCTTCTAGAGACATATATAAAGGAAGAGGTGACTGATAGGATGCTTCTAGAGACATATAAAGGAAGAGGTGACTGATAGGATGCTTCTAGAGACATATAAAGGAAGAGGTGACTGATAGGATGCTTCTAGAGACATATAAAGGAAGAGGTGACTGATAGGATGCTTCTAGAGACATATAAAGGAAGAGGTGACTGATAGGATGCTTCTAGAGACGTATATGAAGGAAGAGGTGACTGATAGGATGCTTCTAGAGACATATAAAGGAAGAGGTGACTGATAGGATGCTTCTAGAGATGTATATGAAGGAAGAGGTGACTGATAGGATGCTTCTAGAGATGTATATGAAGGAAGAGGTGACTGATAGGATGCTTCTAGAGATGTATATGAAGGAAGAGGTGACTGATAGGATGCTTCTAGAGACATATGAAGGAAGAGGTGACTGATAGGATGCTTCTAGAGACATATGAAGGAAGAGGTGACTGATAGGATGCTTCTAGAGACATATGAAGGAAGAGGTGACTGATAGGATGCTTCTAGAGACATATGAAGGAAGAGGTGACTGATAGGATGCTTCTAGAGACATATATAAAGGAAGAGGTGACTGATAGGATGCTTCTAGAGACGTATATAAAGGAAGAGGTGACTGATAGGATGCTTCTAGAGACATATAAAGGAAGAGGTGACTGATAGGATGCTTCTAGAGACGTATATGAAGGAAGAGGTGACTGATAGGATGCTTCTAGAGACATATAAAGGAAGAGGTGACTGATAGGATGCTTCTAGAGATGTATATGAAGGAAGAGGTGACTGATAGGATGCTTCTAGAGATGTATATGAAGGAAGAGGTGACTGATAGGATGCTTCTAGAGATGTATATGAAGGAAGAGGTGACTGATAGGATGCTTCTAGAGACATATGAAGGAAGAGGTGACTGATAGGATGCTTCTAGAGACATATAAAGGAAGAGGTGACTGATAGGATGCTTCTAGAGACATATGAAGGAAGAGGTGACTGATAGGATGCTTCTAGAGACATATGAAGGAAGAGGTGACTGATAGGATGCTTCTAGAGACGTATATAAAGGAAGAGGTGACTGATAGGATGCTTCTAGAGACGTATATAAAGGAAGAGGTGACTGATAGGATGCTTCTAGAGACGTATATAAAGGAAGAGGTGACTGATAGGATGCTTCTAGAGACATATAAAGGAAGAGGTGACTGATATCAGACAGACACAGAGATTCTGATGTTTTCTGGATAGACAGAAAAAGGCCTCTACTGAAGGGGGTTAAACAGCCAGAGTTTGGAAACGCCTGAGGAGTCATTCTGTTGTTATTGACCCTAAACAACTTCTGTAACCATGGTAACCACATCCAACAACACTGGTGGCAGCAGATGTTGCAGCAAAATGCTCAGAAGTTACTAAAAATGCAAATTCATGGAGTAAACTCGTGAGAAAAAGGAGAAAAAAGTAAAATCAACTAAAACCAAATGTGTAAAATAAATGTAAAATAAATGCTGCAGTGTCAGAGGGGAACAGGGTCACCAACATTTCTAGAATCACTGCAGCTCTGCAGCTTTTTATTCTCCTGCAGCATTGTTTCTAGTTTTATTCAGTTCCAGTAAACAGCTCTGTCAAACCGCTGAATGTTACCATCACAAAGGAAAAACCTTCAGCACGTTAAAGCTGCAGTCAGGACATTCTACAGGGAAATCACATCACATTAAAAGCAGCTTACACCATGAGGAGGAACGTCTAGAATCTGGAGATTAATGAAGACTTTTCAAATGTTATCAGAACAAAGAGATTGAATCGTGATTTAAATCTGTCTAATGGAGCCTGGTGTTTTTGTAATTCCTCTCACTGCCAGAAGGAGGCGACTGTGAGGATTAAAAACCAAAAAGATAAAATGCTGTGATTGTTTCTGTCACGTTCCAGTTTATACCCGAATCCTGATGATAACAGTCGAATTATTAGAATCAGACTTGGTTGGACTCGTTTCCTGTGTCCATTAATAGTCTCCAGGCTGAGAGCCTCCTTCCATGGAATTGAAACCAGTTTTTAATTGTTTGTTTCCATGAACCATTTTAAAACTCAGGAAGAAACGTTGGTGTTTAAACATCCAGAGAAAGAGTTGTGTTTGATTCATGAAACGTCGAGTCAGGAACAACAGAAACTGCTGTTTCCTGGATATAAATCACTGATCTCTGCTAGAAGTCACCTTATTTATATCAGATTATATCAGTTTATATCAGATTATATCAGATTATATCAGATTATATCAGATTATATCAGATTATATCAGATTATATCAGATTATATCAGATTATATCAGATTATATCAGATTATATCAGATTATATCAGTTTATATCAGTTTATATCAGTTTATATCATCTTATATCAGATTATATCAGTTTATATCAGTTTATATCAGTTTATATCAGTTTATATCAGTTTATATCAGTTTATATCAGTTTATATCAGATTATATCAGTTTATATCAGTTTATATCAGTTTATATCAGTTTATATCAGATTATATCAGTTTATATCAGTTTATATCAGTTTATATCAGCTTATATCAGCTTATATCAGCTTATATCAGTTTATATCAGCTTATATCAGTTTATATCAGCTTATATCAGTTTATATCAGCTTATATCAGCTTATATCAGCTTATATCAGTTTATATCAGATTATATCAGATTATATCAGTTTATATCAGCTTATATCAGTTTATATCAGCTTATATCAGTTTATATCAGTTTATATCAGCTTATATCAGTTTATATCAGATTATATCAGTTTATATCAGCTTATATCAGTTTATATCAGATTATATCAGTTTATATCAGATTATATCAGATTATATCAGTTTATATCAGTTTATATCAGATTATATCAGTTTATATCAGTTTATATCAGTTTATATCAGATTATATCAGATTATATCAGATTATATCAGATTATATCAGTTTATATCAGTTTATATCAGTTTATATCAGTTTATATCAGATTATATCAGTTTATATCAGTTTATATCAGTTTATATCAGTTTATATCAGTTTATATCAGTTTATATCAGCTTATATCAGTTTATATCAGTTTATATCAGTTTATATCAGTTTATATCAGCTTATATCAGTTTATATCAGCTTATATCAGTTTATATCAGCTTATATCAGCTTATATCAGATTATATCAGTTTATATCAGTTTATATTAGCTTATATCAGCTTATATCAGTTTATATCAGCTTATATCAGCTTATATCAGCTTATATCAGTTTATATCAGTTTATATCAGTTTATATCAGTTTATATCAGTTTATATCAGTTTATATCAGCTTATATCAGTTTATATCAGTTTATATCAGCTTATATCAGTTTATATCAGATTATATCAGTTTATATCAGATTATATCAGATTATATCAGATTATATCAGTTTATATCAGTTTATATCAGCTTATATCAGTTTATATCAGTTTATATCAGCTTATATCAGTTTATCTGTAGCCTTTTCATCATCTGATCAGATGAGTCGGTGTCTGTACAACTGAAGACGAACCTTAGTCTCATGTCTCAGAAAAGATTTGAGGAGAAGGAGGCTGTGCATTATGTGCAGCTTCAGGGGGGGGTTATATAGAGAATAGACATTTATTTATATATATATATATATATATATATATATATATATATATATATATATATATATATATATATTTTTTTTTTGTGTATCAGGGTTTCTTTGTTTACTGATGATGATGTGGTTTATTTGTGTGTATCAGGGTTTATTTAGAATCGCAGCAGGAGCCTCCAAACTGAAGAAGCTGAAGGCGGCTCTGGACTGTTCCACATCTCAACTGGAGGAGTTTTATTCCGACCCCCACGCTGTCGCTGGTATGACCCAAAGAGACTTAACAAATCCTCTGTTTAAACCATAAAGACAGTAACTCTGGGTAATTCAGATGTTACTTTTTCATAGTTGTATGGTTGTTTTGTTTTTGTTAGTAATCCAGTTAATTTTCTGAAATATTAACTATCGAATGTTTTCAGGAGCACTGAAGTCGTACCTGAGGGAACTTCCTGAACCTCTAATGACCCACCAGCTTTATGACGAATGGAACCAGGCGTCCAGGCAAGTTCTCACTGTGAACAGAATCTAATTAATTAATCAAATTAAAAAATAAATCTGGATAATTCAGCTCACAGTTGTTCTGTGAAGGTCAAAACAAGGACATTTCTTTAGATGTGACATTGTGTCCTAGGCAGCTGATTGGATGAGTTTTGCGTCTGCCATTCTCTGATTGGTCCAAACCGATGCATGCCCTGATATTAAAACGTCTCTTGTGTGTTTTTTAGTGTTTCAGACCCAGACAAGCGGCTCCAGGCTCTTTGGGTCGTCTGTGATAAACTACCAAAGAACAACAAAACCAACCTGAGGTAAAGCAGCAGAATCCAGCACATCCACAGACCTTCATGAACTTCCCTCCCTTAAAATCTGCCTCCATGCAGGTATCTGGTGAAGTTTTTAGCCAAACTGGCTCAGGACAGCGAAGTGAACAAAATGACGCCCAGCAACATCGCCATCGTCCTGGGACCCAACCTCCTCTGGGCCAAGAACGAGGGGTGAGGATCAGGGGTGGAACATTCTGATGCTACGGGGTGAAAATAGTGCCTCTAGTTGAATCTGGGTCTGGGCAGGAATAGTACACTAGTAATAGTACAGTAGTAATGGTAGTAATAGTATAGTGTTTATACTAGTAATAGTATAGTAGTAAGAGTACTGTATTAATAGTAGTAATATCTATATTTTTTCAGGAGTCTGGCAGAGATGGCTGCAGCATAGTATAGTAGTAATAGTATAGTAATAGTAGTATAGTAGTAATAGTATAGTAATAGTAGTATAGTAGTAATAGTATAGTAATAGTAGTATAGTAGTAATAGTATAGTAATAGTAGTATAGTAGTAATAGTATAGTAATAGTAGTATAGTAGTAATAGTATAGTAGTAATAGTATAGTAATAGTAGTATAGTAGTAATAGTATAGTAATAGTAGTATAGTAGTAATAGTATAGTAATAGTAGTATAGTAGTAATAGTATAGTAATACTAGTATAGTAGTAATAGTATAGTAATAGTAGTATAGTAGTAATAGTATAGTAGTAATAGTATAGTAGTAATAGGATATTAATAGTAGTATAGTAGTAATAGTATAGTAGTAATAGTATAGTAATAGTAGTATAGTAGTAATAGTATAGTAGTAATAGGATATTAATAGTAGTATAGTAGTAATGGTATAGTAGTAATAGGATAGTAGTAATAGGATAGTAGTAATAGTATAGTAGTAATAGGATATTAATAGTAGTATAGTAGTAATAGGATAGTAGTAATAGGATAGTAGTAATAGGATAGTAGTAATAGGATAGTAATAGTAGTATAGTAGTAATAGTATAGTAATAGTAGTATAGTAGTAATAGTATAGTAGTAATAGGATAGTAGTAATAGTATAGTAGTAATAGGATAGTAGTAATAGGATAGTAGTAATAGGATAGTAGTAATAGGATAGTAATAGTAGTATAGTAGTAATAGTATAGTAATAGTAGTATAGTAGTAATAGTATAGTAGTAATAGGATAGTAGTAATAGTATAGTAGTAATAGGATATTAATAGTAGTATAGTAGTAATAGTATAGTAGTAATAGGATAGTAGTAATAGGATAGTAATAGTAGTATAGTAGTAATAGTATAGTAATAGTAGTATAGTAGTAATAGTATAGTAGTAATAGGATAGTAATAGTAGTATAGTAGTAATAGGATAGTAGTAATAGTATATTAATAGTAGTATAGTAGTAATAGTATAGTAATAGTAGTATAGTAGTAATAGGATAGTAGTAATAGTATAGTAGTAATAGGATAGTAATAGTAGTATAGTAGTAATAGTATAGTAGTAATAGGATAGTAGTAATAGTATAGTAATAGTAGTATAGTAGTAATAGTATAGTAATAGTAGTATAGTAGTAATAGTATAGTAATAGTAGTATAGTAGTAATAGTATAGTAATAGTAGTATAGTAGTAATAGTATAGTAATAGTAGTATAGTAGTAATAGTATAGTAATAGTAGTATTGTAGTAATAGTATATTAATAGTAGTATAGTAGTAATAGTATCGTATTAATAGTAGTAATATCTATATTTTTTCAGGAGTCTGGCAGAAATCGCTGCAGCGACGTCTGTTCACGTCGTCGCCATCATTGAACCAATCATCCAACACGCTGACTGGTTCTTTCCTGAAGGTAAAGATCTGTTAATTAGTACAGCAGTACTAGTATAGTAGTATTAGTATAGTAGTAATAGTATAGTAGTGGTAGTAGTAGTACTAGTATAGTAGTACTAGTACAATTGTAATAGTCTAGTAGTAGTAGTAGTAGTAGTAGTAATAGTATACTAGTAATATTATACTAGTAATAGTATAGCAGTAATAGTATAATAGTATAGCAGTAATAGTATAATAGTATAACAGTAATAGTATAATAGTATAGCAGTAATAGTATAATAGTATAGCAGTAATAGTATAATAGTATAGCAGTAATAGTATAATAGTATAACAGTAATAGTATAATAGTATAACAGTAATAGTATAATAGTATAGCAGTAATAGTATAATAGTATAGCAGTAATAGTATAATAGTATAGCAGTAATAGTATAATAGTATAGCAGTAATAGTATAATAGTATAGCAGTAATAGTATAATAGTATAATAGTATAGCAGTAATAGTATAATAGTATAGCAGTAATAGTATACTAGTATAACAGTAATAGTATAATAGTATAGCAGTAATAGTATACTAGTATAGCAGTAATAGTATACTAGTATAACAGTAATAGTATACTAGTATAACAGTAATAGTATAATAGTATAGCAGTAATAGTATACTAGTATAACAGTAATAGTATAATAGTATAACAGTAATAGTATAATAGTATAACAGTAATAGTATAATAGTATAGCAGTAATAGTATAATAGTATAGCAGTAATAGTATACTAGTATAACAGTAATAGTATAATAGTATAGCAGTAATAGTATACTAGTATAGCAGTAATAGTATAATAGTATAACAGTAATAGTATAATAGTATAGCAGTAATAGTATAATAGTATAGCAGTAATAGTATAATAGTATAACAGTAATAGTATAATAGTATAGCAGTAATAGTATAATAGTATAGCAGTAATAGTATAATAGTATAACAGTAATAGTATAATAGTATAGCAGTAATAGTATAATAGTATAGCAGTAATAGTATAATAGTATAACAGTAATAGTATAATAGTATAGCAGTAATAGTATAATAGTATAACAGTAATAGTATAATAGTATAGCAGTAATAGTATAATAGTATAGCAGTAATAGTATAATAGTATAGCAGTAATAGTATAATAGTATAACAGTAATAGTATAATAGTATAGCAGTAATAGTATAATAGTATAGCAGTAATAGTATAATAGTATAGCAGTAATAGTATAATAGTATAACAGTAATAGTATAATAGTATAGCAGTAATAGTATAATAGTATAGCAGTAATAGTATAATAGTATAGCAGTAATAGTATAATAGTATAGCAGTAATAGTATAATAGTATAGCAGTAATAGTATAATAGTATAGCAGTAATAGTATAATAGTATAACAGTAATAGTATAATAGTATAGCAGTAATAGTATAATAGTATAGCAGTAATAGTATAATAGTATAGCAGTAATAGTATAATAGTATAGCAGTAATAGTATAATAGTATAGCAGTAATAGTATAATAGTATAGCAGTAATAGTATAATAGTATAGCAGTAATAGTATAATAGTATAGCAGTAATAGTATAATAGTATAGCAGTAATAGTATAATAGTATAGCAGTAATAGTATAATAGTATAGCAGTAATAGTATAATAGTATAACAGTAATAGTATAATAGTATAGCAGTAATAGTATAATAGTATAGCAGTAATAGTATAATAGTATAGCAGTAATAGTATAATAGTATAACAGTAATAGTATAATAGTATAGCAGTAATAGTATAATAGTATAGCAGTAATAGTATAATAGTATAGCAGTAATAGTATAATAGTATAGCAGTAATAGTATAATAGTATAGCAGTAATAGTATAATAGTATCCAGGAAATCACATTGTAGGATTTTTTTTATGAATTAATTGGTAAATTCCTTAAAATAAATATTTGACCACCTACAAACAAGCAGGGTTTGTTTCTCACATACTGTAGCTTCTTCTTTAAGAGGCTCCTCCACACGTTACGGTTAGGGTTAGTATAAATGACACCTGTTTGACCTCGTTATCAGAGTAAAGACACCTGTCCACAACCTCAACCAATCACACTACTAACTCCACTATGGCCAAAGACCTGTCAAAGGACCAGGAACTAAACTGTAGACCTGCACCAGGCTGGAAGACTGAATCTGATAGGTCGCAGCTTGATGTGAAGAAATCAACCTGAAAATGGAAGACGTATCACATCAGGGCACTGAAGATGAAACACAACGAACCCAAACACCAATGATGGAGTGGCTTCATAAGAAGCATTTCAAGGTCCTGGAGTGGTCTAGCCAGTCTCCAGACCTCCACCCCATAGAAAACCTTTGGAGGGAGCTGAAAGTCCAGCAACAGCCCCACATCACTGGTCTAGAGGAGATCTGCATGGGGGAATGGGCCAAAATACCAGCAACAGTGTGAAAACCTTGTGCAGATTTACAGTTGAAACGTTTGACCTCTGTCATTGCCAACAAAGGGTGTATAACAAAGTAATGAAATGAACCTGGTTATTGACTAAATGCTCATTTTCCAGCATCATTTGTAAATTAATTTAAAAATCAGACAATGTGAGAGTGGGAGAGCTTTTTGTCTCTGAGTAAATACTTTTTAACCCCTCTATACATCTCTGTGGATCATCCTCATATCTGTAAATGATCTCGTGTGTTTTTCCAGACGTGGATTTCAACGTGTCGGGGATGTTTGCGATGCCGACGCCCGTCTCCAACCACAACAACCACCTGGACTACGACTGCAGCACGGTGGAGAGGAAACGTCCGGGCAGCATGGTCGGACCCGACCACAAAGACAAGTAATCACTGCTGGTTTTTAATCCTCCTTTTCTCCTGCTTCTTTTAATGTGGGTAGAATATAAAATAATTAACAGTTTAATGACGTCTGCTGCTGCTGCTGCTGGTGATTCGGTCTGAGTCTAATCATTCTGATCAAAGCTGTTCTCTGTTCCTGTTCCTCAACATGTCTCCTCCTCCTGTCTCCTCCTGTCCTCACCTTGTCTCCTCCTGTCTCCTCCTGTCTCCTCCTGTCTCCTCTTGTCTACTCTTGTCTCCTCTTGTCTCCTCCTGTCTCCTCTTGTCTCCTCTTGTCTCCTCTTGTCTCCTCCTGTCTCCTCCTGTCCTCACCTTGTCTCCTCTTGTCTCCTCCTGTCTCCTCCTGTCCTCACCTTGTCTCCTCCTGTCCTCACCTTGTCTCCTCTTGTCTCCTCCTGTCTCCTCCTGTCTTCACCTTGTCTCCTCCTGTCCTCACCTTGTCTCCTCCTGTCTCCTCCTGTCTCCTCCTGTCTCCTCCTGTCTTCTCCTGTCTCCTCCTGTCCTCACCTTGTCTCCTCCTGTCTCCTCCTGTCTTCTCTTGTCTCCTCCTGTCTCCTCCTGTCTCCTCCTGTCTCCTCTTGTCTCCTCCTGTCTCCTCCTGTCTCCTCCTGTCTCCTCTTGTCTCCTCTTGTCTCCTCCTGTCCTCACCTTGTCTCCTCCTGTCTCCTCCTGTCTCCTCCTGTCTTCTCCTGTCTCCTCCTGTCTCCTCTTGTCTCCTCTTGTCTCCTCCTGTCCTCACCTTGTCTCCTCCTGTCTCCTCTTGTCTCCTCTTGTCTCCTCCTGTCTCCTCCTGTCTCCTCCTGTCTCCTCTTGTCTCCTCCTGTCTCCTCCTGTCCTCACCTTGTCTCCTCCTGTCTCCTCCTGTCCTCACCTTGTCTCCTCCTGTCTCCTCTTGTCTCCTCCTGTCTCCTCCTGTCTCCTCCTGTCTCCTCTTGTCTCCTCCTGTCTCCTCCTGTCTCCTCCTGTCCTCACCTTGTCTCCTCCTGTCCTCACCTTGTCTCCTCCTGTCCTCACCTTGTCTCCTCCTGTCTCCTCCTGTCTCCTCTTGTCTCCTCCTGTCTCCTCCTGTCTCCTCCTGTCTCCTCCTGTCTCCTCTTGTCTCCTCCTGTCTCCTCCTGTCTCCTCCTGTCTCCTCTTGTCTCCTCCTGTCTCCTCCTGTCTCCTCCTGTCCTCACCTTGTCTCCTCCTGTCTCCTCCTGTCTCCTCCTGTCTCCTCCTGTCTCCTCTTGTCTCCTCCTGTCTCCTCCTGTCTCCTCCTGTCCTCTCTAGCAGCGTTAACAAGCAGTCGGACCACATCCTCCGTAGAGCCAGTAACACCTTAGGTAGAAAGCAGCACACCTCTCCTGCCTTCCAGCCTCCACTGCCCCCCGTGGAGGCTCCGGGTCTAGGTCCCGGTCCGGGTCCGGGGTTCGGAGCCGTTCAGGTCCCCCAGCCTCCGGCCGAGCCCCAGGCTGTGGCGGGGGGGGCGGGGCCTGACGGCGCCCAGCTTAGCTCCGCCCAGGGTGTTGCTGCTCAGCAGCTGGTAGTCCAGAACACAGAGGAGCTGAGGTAAGACCTGCTGCTGGGATCAATACCATCATCTACGATCAATAATCAATACAATACTTCAATATATTATCAATAGTATCAGTAAAAAACACACTCCTGATCAATAAAACTATCAATATATGTTATCAATATCCACATCATCAGCACAATAAAATATATGATAAATGATTCATTTACAAATTATGGTGGAAAATATTTGGTCAATAACAAAAGTTGATTCACTACTTTGTTATCAACCCTTTGTTAACATTGACGTGAATCTGCACAAGGTTTTCACACTGTTTCTGGTATTTTGGCCCATTCCCCCATGCAGATCTCCTCTAGACCAGTGATGTGGGGCTGTTGCTGGACTTTCAGCTCCCTCCAAAGGTTTTCTATGGGGTGGAGGTCTGGAGACTGGCTAGACCACTCCAGGACCTTGAAATGCTTCCAATGAAGCCACTCCATCATTGGTGTTTGGGTTCGTTGTGGAGCTGAAAGACTAGTCTGGACCTGTCCTGGTTTAATCAGGGGGTCAGGTCTCTGCAGGATCTGAGTCCCTGGTGGTCTAGTGTGGTCCTGATGGTAGCCTTTGGTCCTTTGGTCCCAGCTCTCTGCAGGTCTTCACTAGGTCCACCATGTGGTTCTGGATTATTTCTACCACTTTATATTAAAGTTGATCAGTGGTTTGTCTGTTCAATGATTCAATGATTGATCCATAATCAATAGAAATATGATGTTTATGAAACAAGGAGCAGCAAACTATCAGTTTTATGCTGAACTATGTTCTTATTGTATTGATGATGTTGGTGTTGATATAGTTTTATTGATTAGTCTGATTTAAAGAAATATTTAAATCACAGCTTCACTGAACCTGTAAAAGATTATAAACACAGGATTTACTGGTTCTGAACTCACGTTGGGTCAACTTCTGTTTCTGTAAACAAAAAAACACCAGTTTTCATAGAGCAGCAGATGCAGCCTTTAGCCCACACAGAAACACACACACACACACACAAACACACACAGAAACACACAGAAACACACAAAAACACACACGCACACACAAACACACACACAGAAACACACACACGCACACACAAACACACACAGAAACACACAGAAACACACAGAAACACACACGCACACACAAACACACACACAGAAACACACACACGCACACACAAACACACACACACAGAAACACACACACACAGAAACACACACACACAAACACACACACACAGAAACACACACACAAATACACACAAACACACACACACAAACACAGACACAACAAAGCTCTGTGTCATTCTGAACTTCCAAATCACTGGAATCAGCAGGATTCTTCTTGAAAAGCCTGGACTTTGGTGCCTGTTACACAACAACTGAAGGCTTCTTTGATTTGGTCGGTGAAAGGGCGACATTCAACATTCACATCCAGACAGATCACACTATTCACAGCAGAATTCTCATGGTCCCACACACTATTGGGAAGGTAAATGTTAGGATAAAGCACCAGATTATATTTAATTTGCTGCCTCTACATTCACATCATTTAGTGAATGCAGCGTTTCTTTTCTTTTTCTCTTTTGTCCCTGAAGTAACACGAAGCCACGAGACTCCACATCCCAGACTCCTCTGGTCCAGAGGAATGGGTCTGGACCAGGAGGGACCCCCGGGGCCGGACCCACGGGGCCCAGTCCACATATGATGCGTCGAGGTATTAAACCTAAAGATTCAGATTTAAACCTAAAGACAACTGGACTTGAAGTTTTCTTTTATCCTTTTTGGGAAATATCTCCAGAAGTGAAATCAGGATTTATGTCTTAAAGTCCTGAAGAGGCTGAACTCCCCCTATTGATAATTGAATTATTATTATTAATGACTTTTAAAGGTACAGTCTGTAAGATTTAGAATCATCTATTGGAACCAAGTTCTTAGAAATAGAGTGTAATATTCATATGTTTTAGTTAGTGTATAATAACAATAAGAATTGTGCTTTTATTGCCTTTTAATGACACTGTCTCTATAAGTAGAAATACCACCATTTATTTTTTATTTGGTTTATTTCCATTTGTATATTGGGTATAAATATCAACAAGCCTATGTTTTTAAAATAATTTCAGTTTTTATTTGAAGTTCAGGCATAAATATCATCTAGAGACTTGTATATTTGATTTATTTCCCAGGAATGAAGAAGCAGGCTCCAGCTCCTCCTAAACCCACCAACCCTCCTCCCAGTCAGCCCTGCAGCGTGTCCCAGCCCCTCCCCTCCTGTTCCTCTGGCTCCTCCCAGTCTCTTAGCCCCTCCCCCAGACCCCCGTCTAGCCCCTCCCCCACCTCTCCCACTCCCCCCACCCCTCCCACCCCTCAGCCCAGCGCCACGCCCCGTCGCCACTCCAGTAACCAGCCACCGATCCAGGCGCCGAGCCACCCGCCCCCAGAGCCTCCGACGCAGGCCCCGCCCGGCGTGGACCAGCGGAGCGCTGACCCCTCCCCCCCAGACACGCCCACGCCGCCGGACACGCCCCCTCCCTCCATCGCCGATGTCCCCGGGGCCGCCGCCCCTCCGTCCCCGTACCCGTACCAGACTGGATCGCTGCCCCGGCCAAGACCCGTCCCCAAACCCAGGAACCGACCCAACGTCCCGCCGCCACCGCAACCCACGCCGCTGACCACGCCCACGCCGCTGACCAGTGACAGCAACGGGATCTGTGGCTCCGCCTACATGATGCTGGGTGAGTTGCGCCGCTCAGACGTTGCGACTTGTCGTCGAGCTGCTGGTTCCGTTTCTAACGCTGTGAAACCCCCGCAGGTTAAAGACCTCGTTAACCACAGGTTTGTTCTTAATTAACACTTCTGGCAGCACCTCAACTCTGTCCCACCACAGCCTGCAGCATCATCAGAACCAACATCCTGCACCTCGCAGTCCCTGAAAATATTTAAGTCTCAAAAACTTATAGAAAAGACAGAGAAGCCAGAAGAGGAAAGTGACAGAAATCAGTTAATGACCAAAGAAGAAATAATCAAATCAGCATCAGATCTGATACCAGAGGAGTTTTATATAATATTAATATAATAAAATAATATTTATTTTCCTATTGGCCCACCATCCATGTCAGGGGCCACAGGGGTCATGTGCAGAGACTTGTGGACCCTGGTAGTCCGACCAGAAGCTGGTTCTGGGGACGTGGACCATCTCCTCTCTGGGGTGAAAGGAGCCTGAGCTGGTGGGCCAGGTGGACTAGATCTAGTCTGGACCACCTCAACCCAGAATGTGGCCTCCAGAACCAGTTTCTTGGAGTGGACCCTGTACATTGGGGTTCACCCTGGTGGACGAGAGGGTCTCCCTCCACCTTCAGGTGGGGGAACGGGTTCTGACTGTGGTCTGAGCCTATCCAACGACAGTTCAGAGCACCCACCATTTCTGGAGTCCCTGGAGGGGGTCTGGAGGGTCCTCCTGGGGAATCCCTGGTTCTCCTGGGGGAATTCAATGCTCATGTGAGTAATGACAGTGAGGCCTGGAGGGACCTGAATGGGAGGACCAGCTCCCCTGTGTTCTGTCGTTGGACTTCTGGTCCACATTTGGACCTGGTACCCGGACGCCCTTGCCTGCAGTTCGATGAAGGACATTGTGGTCATGTCCTGGACATTGTGGTCATGTCCTAGACATGAACCAGTTTCCCGGTTCTACATGTCTTGGACAACCGGGTGAAGAGAGGGATGGAGCTTCAACTGATCACTATCTTGGCTCCTATGGTGTGGGAGGACGAGGTCAGACCTGGTGGACCCAAAAATTCTGTTAGGGGTTTGCTGGGAACGTCTGAATTTCCTGACAGAAAGAGCTTCAACTCACACCTTCAGGAGAGCTTCACCCACATTCCAGGGGAGGTAGGAGCATTGAGTCCAAGTGGACCTTGTTCTGCACCTCCATTGTCGAGGCGGTCGACCGGAGCTGTGGTGTAAGGTGGTCAGTGTTGTGGTGGCAGTCCCTGAACCCGCTGAATTTTTAACAACTTCAAGGAGGTCCTGGACCACAATTTAGCATCTCAGGTCCTGACCTGGACTCAGGATGTTCTGGGTCTGGGTCAGTCAGACATTCTGGTTTGAAGATCTCCTCAAATCCACCAGCATGTCTTCTGTTGAAGAAGCAGAGTTTGGGGAACCAGTGGTGGACTTGTTTATCTCTGGGGCTGAGATCACTGAGGTAGTCAAAAAGCTCCCCAATGGCAAGACCCAGGTGTGGATGAGATCCACCTGGAGTTCCTCAAGGCTCTGGATGTTGTAGGGCTGTCTTGGTTGATATGTCTCTGCAACATCACATGGACATCAGGGACAGAACCTCTGGACTGGGCCAGACCAGGGTGGTGGTTCCCCTCTTTACAAAGGGGAACTGCAGGGTGTGGTCCAACAACAGGGGGATCACACTCCTAGCCTCCCTGGGAAGGTCTATTCAGAATCCTGGAGAGGAGGATCCATAAGATAGTCGAACCACTGATTGAGGAGGAGCAGTGTGGTTTTGGTCCTGGTCTTGGATCTGTGGACCAGCTCTACACCCTTAGCAGGGTCTGGGAGGATCCATGGGTGTCCAACCATTCTACATGTGTTTTGTGGACTTGGAGAATGTGTTGGACCATGTCCCTCAGAGAGTCCTGTGGGGGCTTCTCCAGGAGTATGGGGTTGCGGACCCATTGAGATGGGCCATCTGTTCCCTGTAGGTCCGGTGCCAGAGCTTGGTCCACATTGCTTCAGTCAGACTTGTTTCCAGTTGGAGGTGGATCCTCCAGATCTGGACTCTGTCACAGATTCAGTTCTTAACTTTTATGCACTAAGAGCAGCAGGGTGTTGAGGGGCTGAGGTTCGGTTCTTCAAGATCAGGTCGCTGGTGTTTGGACGATCTGGTTCTGTTGGTGCAGGAAACAGACAGACAGGAAACAGACAGACAGGACACAGGAAACAGACAGACAGGACACAGACAGACAGGACGCAGGAAACAGACAGACAGGACACAGACAGACAGGACGCAGGAAACAGACAGACAGGAAACAGACAGACAGGAAACAGACAGACAGGAAACAGACAGGCAGGACACAGGAAACAGACAGACAGGACGCAGACAGACAGGACACAGGAAACAGACAAACAGGACACAGACAGACAGGATGCAGGAAACAGACAGACAGGACACAGGAAACAGACAGACAGGACACAGACAGACAGGAAACAAACAGGAAACAGACAGACAGGACACAGACAGACAGGAAACAAACAGGAAACAGACAGACAGGAAACAAACAGGAAACAGACAGACAGGAAACAGACAGACAGGTGATGATATAATTGATTTGATCGTTAAATAAAAAATCGACATGTTAAACATCAGGTCTAGTTTTTTATTTTTTCAGGACTGTGATGATGTTGAATCTGAATTAATCATCTTCATCATCTTCATCATCTTCATCATCATCTTCATCATCTTCATCATTTATCACTGATGGTTAAAATGATTCACACTCATCATTTTAACCTTTAACTGTGGGATTTGTTGTGTTTCTTCATTGTGGTCATAGTTTTTTTGTTGATTGTGAGTTTTAAACCAGTTTTAAACCTGATTAACTCCTGATTTGCAGCTTTAAATCAGGTTCTGTTAAACCTCCTGCTGGTTTAAACTGGTTTAAACCACTTTAAACCACTTTAAACCGGTTTAAACCACTTTAAACCGGTTTAAAACCGGTTTAACCCACTTTAAACCACTTTAAACCGGTTTAACCCACTTTAAACCGGTTTAACCCACTTTAAACCACTTTAAACCGGTTTAAACCACTTTAAACTGGTTTAAACCACTTTAAACCACTTTAAACCAGTTTAAACCACTTTAAACCGGTTTAAACTGGTTTAACCCACTTTAACCCACTTTAAACCACTTTAAACCACTTTAAACCGGTTTAAAGTGGTTTAAAGTGGTTTAAAGTGGATCAGCTTCACTCTGCTGTTGTTGATGATGTAAAATCATTTTTCCTGAAGTTTCTCCTGCAGCAGATGAAGCTGATTAATTAATTAACGACTGATTAATTAACGAGCTGTTTCTGGTTGTTTGAAGTCGTGTTCTAGAAAACAGATATTTGATTATTAATTAATTATTGTTTTATATAAACTATGAAGTAAACTGACATGTTCTTTTTTTGTTTTTTTATTCAGACCCATCAACGTCCTTTAAAGGTTTGAGTCGCGCTCTAGTCCCAGAAATCAGGGACCAGACCAGGGACCAGACCAGGGACCAGACCAGAGACCAGACCAGGGACCAGACCAGGGACCAGACCAGGGACCAGACCAGAGACCTGACCAGGGACCAGACCAGGGACCAGACCAGGGACCAGACCAGAGACCTGATACCAGACACTATGATGCAGCTCAGAGACTGTGACCTGGACACTGAGAGCACCGTCCTATAAACACACACACTATAACACACACACACACACACACACTATAACACACTATAACACACACACACATACTATAACACACACACACTATAACACACACACACACACTATAACACACTATAACACACTATAACACACACACACTATAACACACACACACACTATAACACACTATAACACACTATAACACACTATAACACACTATAACACACTATAACACACTATAACACACACACACACACTATAACACACTATAACACACACACACACACTATAACACACTATAACACACACACTATAACACACTATAACACACTATAACACACTATAACACACTATAACACACTATAACACACACACACACACTATAACACACACACACTATAACACACTATAACACACACACACTATAACACACTATAACACACACACACACACTATAACACACACACACTATAACACACTATAACACACACACTATAACACACACACACTATAACACACTATAACACACACACTATAACACACACACACACACACTATAACACACTATAACACACACACTATAACACACACACACACACACACACACACAGTCCCATCCTGATCTCAGCTTTTTCAGACTCTGCTTTTCTTTTCTCTCATTAAATCATCACCTTGATGATCATTAATTATTACTAATTATTTTAATTAATAAGCTGACAGTTATTTCCATTATCAACCAACCTGTTGGTTAAATTCTTGATCAATCAAACTATTTCCAGATCAATATCACATTTAAAACACAAATCCAAAAACAATTCTCACATCTGAGAAGCTGCAAACAGCAAATATTTGGTGTTTTTCATCAGATTAATGTTCTTTAATCAACTAATTGACTTAGTGCAGCAGATCTAATATATTTAAATCATTTATTAAAGTTTCTAATAGACACAGAGTCTAGAAAGTTAAACACACACACACAGTTCAGGGTGTTTTTACATCAGAGAACTTTTAATGTCATGATGTTGATTATTAATTAATTAGATGATTAATTGGCAACAATTTTGACAAACGACTCACTTTTCAAGCAAAACTTGTAAGTTAGTCCAGTTATTTCTGCTGGATCTGGATGTTTGGATAAAACGTGAATATGTGAACTTTAGTTTTTGTGGATTTTTTTCCTGCAGCAACAACAATAATCGAGTTGATGGTGAAAATAACAAGTTTCAGCTGAAGTCAAAGTTTCTGAGTTTAGAGACTTTGACTTTAGTGAAAACTGCTGTTAAATCTGTTAAAATCCACCAGAAAGTGATGCAGAGTCTTTGTGATGGAGCTGGATTTACCACTGAAATACGCCTTTAAACTGCAACACACACACACTAACACACACACTAAAACACACACTAACACACACTAACACACATTAACACACACTAACACACACTAACACACACACACTAACACACACTAACACACACTAACACACACTAACACACACTAACACACTAAAACACACTAAAACACACTAAAACACACACTAAAACACACACTAACGCACACACACTAACACACACTAACACACACTAACACACACACTAAAACACACACTAACGCACACACACTAACACACACTAACACACACACTAAAACACACACTAACACACACTAACACACACTAACACACACACTAAAACACACACTAACACACACTAAAACACACACTAACACACACACACTAAAACACACTAACACACACACTAAAACACACTAACACACACACTAACACACACTAAAACACACACTAACACACACACACTAAAACACACTAACACACACACTAAAACACACTAACACACACACTAACACACACACTAACACACACACTAACACACACACACTCAGCAGCAGCGTCTGGGTTTAAACGATAATGAAGTTTTTATGGAGAAAAGCTGCATTTAGAAGTTTGTTGAGTGGAGAAAATGCCAAAATACGAACTGATGAGACTCGTTTGAGTTTGGTGTGACGTGTTTTTTGTATTTTTTAATGTTGAAATGGCCTTAGAAACAAAAGAAGAAGAAGTTTTGAGTTTTTTCTCCAGCACAGGGGAAGCAGCTGAAGGTGAAAACCAAACGTGTGGAGGTGCAGCTGGTGACTGCAGCTTCAGTTAAAACTCTTCTGTTTTTTACGGAATCCCTCGTCCTTTTCTCGCTCTTCTATTTATTTCCACACATTCTCTGTGGCTTTGACAGAATTAATGCAGTCTCCATGTACACGAGGCCTTAATGAGGATTCCAGCATCATGTGTTAGCGGGTGGAGGATGTTCTGGCTCCTTCTGCTGCAGTTCAACATGTTTCAGGGACGTCAGGAGGTGATTTCAGCCTTCAACTCGTGTCTATTTAATGTTGTGGTTGATTTTGTTTTCTGAGCAGACGTAGCAGCATCAGCTCAGGATTTTCTCGCTTTTCCGTCTCTTTTGTTGTTTCAGGCTGCAGCTGCAGCTGCTTGTGACTGAATGTAGTGAACAGGCCGTTTTTTAAGAAAATAAATAAATGAATAGAAAAAAAAGCTGAAGCAGCGTCTTCATCAACAGCTGATGTTGCTCAGATGAGTTTGGATTCTTTTTTTAAATCTTTCCCATTGAGCTGAGTCACGCTGCTCAGTAGTGATGTGGTGTTAGATGTATTTTATTTTTTTTGTATTTTCTCTGTATTCTTCGTTTTTGCTGTTTTCGGCCTCAGATTTAAAGGATAAATCAGTTTTTTTTCCAGAGAACTGATACGGTACCGATGGACAACGTCTTGGATGCTGCAGTTTCCCTGAAAACAGCTGATTCTGTTTCTCAGAGACAATCAAGCATTAATAATCTTTAATAATCTTTAATTATCTTTAATTATCTTCATCCTCTCTGCTCTTTGCTGCCTTTTCCCTGTGCAACACCACAAATGCCATTAAACTAGAAGTGATAATGCTGCATTTTAAGCTCCATAGTTTTGTATGTATGCTGTCTGATGAGCTTAAATCCTGAATAAAACATGTAATATGATGCTTGGTTATACCCTTTCCAAAGAAAATAAAGTATATGAACAAACTATAAAAATGATGCTTCATGTTTTCTGGGATTTTTTGTCATTCAATTAATTCCAACAGATGAATAAATTAAAGGTGAAATGAGCTTATATGTTTAAAATCTGCAGCTTTTAATTATTAATAATTCAAAGAAAAGTTCCACTTAAATTTTGCTGATGTCATAACGTGTTAATGACGTTAGTGTTGCTATGGCGACGTGGTTGTTAAATAATAATAAATGTGCAAACATTTATTCTTTTGTTTTTACTCATTTACATATTTTTATTATATTTTTAAATTAACCTGCACATTTATTTAATATTTGAGACTTTTTTCTAATTTTTAAAATTGATTTGAATTAGTTTCAGTCCTTTTACAAACAGAAATACAGTGTGTGTGTGTGTGTGTGTGTGTGTGTGTTAGTATGTTTATTAGTATGTTTGTATGTTGTATGTCATGGATGTTAGTAGTATGTTAGTATGTCATATATCATGTGTCATCTATGTCATATATACCATGTATGTCATATATACCATGTATGTCATATATACCATGTATGTTATGTATGTCATATATAACATGTATGTTATGTATGTCATATATAACATGTATGTTATGTATGTCATATATACCATGTATGTTATGTATGTCATATATACCATGTATGTCATATATACCATGTATGTTATGTATGTCATATATACCATGTATGTCATATATACCATGTATGTTATGTATGTCATATATAACATGTATGTCATATATACCATGTATGTCATATATATACCATGTATGTTATGTATGTCATATATACCATGTATGTTATATATACCATGTATGTTATGTATGTCATATATACCATGTATGTTATGTATGTCATATATAACATGTATGTCATATATACCATGTATGTCATATATATACCATGTATGTTATGTATGTCATATATACCATGTATGTTATATATACCATGTATGTTATGTATGTCATATATACCATGAATGTTATGTATGTCATATATACCATGTATGTTATATATACCATGTATGTTATGTATGTCATATATACCATGAATGTTATGTATGTCATATATACCATGTATGTCATATATACCATGTATGTTATGTATGTCATATATACCATGCATGTCATATATACCATGTATGTTATGTATGTCATATATACCATGTATGTCATATATACCATGTATGTCATATATACCATGTATGTCATATATATACCATGTATGTTATGTATGTCATATATACCATGTATGTTATGTATACCATGTATGTTATGTATGTCATATATACCATGTATGTCATATATACCATGTATGTTATGTATGTCATATATACCATGTATGTCATATATAACATGTATGTCATATATACCATGTATGTCATATATATACCAGGTATGTTATGTATGTCATATATACCATGTATGTTATATATACCATGTATGTTATGTATGTCATATATACCATGAATGTTATGTATGTCATATATACCATGTATGTTATATATACCATGTATGTTATGTATGTCATATATACCATGTATGTTATGTATGTCATATATACCATGCATGTCATATATACCATGAATGTTATGTATGTCATATATACCATGTATGTTATATATACCATGTATGTTATGTATGTCATATATACCATGTATGTTATGTATGTCATATATACCATGCATGTCATATATACCATGTATGTTATGTATGTCATATATACCATGTATGTTATGTATGTCATATATACCATGTATGTCATATATAACATGTATGTTATGTATGTCATATATACCATGTATGTCATATATACCATGTATGTTATGTATGTCATATATACCATGTATGTCATATATACCATGTGTGTCATATATACCATGTATGTTATGTATGTCATATATACCATGTATGTCATATATACCATGTATGTTATGTATGTCAAATATACCATGTATGTTATGTATGTCATATATACCATGTATGTCATATATACCATGTATGTTATGTATGTCATATATAACATGTATGTCATATATACCATGTATGTTTTGTATGTCATATATACCATGTATGTCATATATACCATGTATGTTATGTATGTCATATATACCATGTATGTCATATATACCATGTATGTTATGTATGTCATATATACCATGTATGTTATGTATGTCATATATACCATGTATGTCATATATACCATGTGTGTCATATATACCATGTATGTTATGTATGTCATATATACCATGTATGTCATATATACCATGTATGTTATGTATGTCAAATATACCATGTATGTTATGTATGTCATATATACCATGTATGTCATATATAACATGTATGTTATGTATGTCATATATACCATGTATGTTATGTATGTCATATATACCATGTATGTTATGTATGTCATATATACCATGTATGTCATATATACCATGTGTGTCATATATACCATGTATGTCATATATACCATGTATGTTATGTATGTCATATATACCATGTATGTTATGTATGTCATATATACCATGTATGTCATATATACCATGTATGTTATGTATGTCATATATACCATGTATGTCATATATAACATGTATGTCATATATACCATGTATGTCATATATATACCATGTATGTTATGTATGTCATATATACCATGTATGTTATATATACCATGTATGGTATGTATGTCATATATACCATGAATGTTATGTATGTCATATATACCATGTATGTTATATATACCATGTATGTTATGTATGTCATATATATCATGAATGTTATGTATGTCATATATACCATGTATGTTATGTATGTCATATATACCATGTATGTTATGTATGTCATATATACCATGTATGTTATGTATGTCATATATACCATGTATGTCATATATAACATGTATGTTATGTATGTCATATATACCATGTATGTCATATATACCATGTATGTTATGTATGTCATATATACCATGAATGTCATATATACCATGTGTGTCATATATACCATGTATGTTATGTATGTCATATATACCATGTATGTCATATATACCATGTATGTTATGTATGTCAAATATACCATGTATGTTATGTATGTCATATATAACATGTATGTCATATATACCATGTATGTTATGTATGTCATATATACCATGTATGTCATATATACCATGTATGTCATATATACCATGTATGTTATGTATGTCATATATACCATGTATGTCATATATACCATGTATGTTATGTATGTCATATATACCATGTATGTTATGTATGTCATATATACCATGTATGTCATATATACCATGTGTGTCATATATACCATGTATGTTATGTATGTCATATATACCATGTATGTCATATATACCATGTATGTTATGTATGTCAAATATACCATGTATGTTATGTATGTCATATATACCATGTATGTCATATATAACATGTATGTTATGTATGTCATATATACCATGTATGTTATGTATGTCATATATACCATGTATGTCATATATACCATGTGTGTCATATATACCATGTATGTTATGTATGTCATATATACCATGTATGTCATATATACCATGTATGTTATGTATGTCATATATACCATGTATGTTATGTATGTCATATATACCATGTATGTCATATATACCATGTATGTTATGTATGTCATATATAACATGTATGTCATATATACCATGTATGTCATATATATACCATGTATGTTATGTATGTCATATATACCATGTATGTTATATATACCATGTATGTTATGTATGTCATATATACCATGAATGTTATGTATGTCATATATACCATGTATGTTATATATACCATGTATGTTATGTATGTCATATATACCATGAATGTTATGTATGTCATATATACCATGTATGTCATATATACCATGTATGTTATGTATGTCATATATACCATGCATGTCATATATACCATGTATGTTATGTATGTCATATATACCATGTATGTTATGTATGTCATATATACCATGTATGTCATATATACCATGTATGTCATATATACCATGTATGTTATGTATGTCATATATACCATGTATGTCATATATACCATGTATGTTATGTATGTCATATATAACATGTATGTCATATATACCATGTATGTCATATATATACCATGTATGTTATGTATGTCATATATACCATGTATGTCATATATACCATGTATGTTATGTATGTCATATATACCATGTATGTCATATATACCATGTATGTTATGTATGTCATATATAACATGTATGTCATATATACCATGTATGTTATGTATGTCATATATAACATGTATGTCATATATACCATGTATGTCATATATATACCATGTATGTTATGTATGTCATATATACCATGTATGTTATATATACCATGTATGTTATGTATGTCATATATACCATGAATGTTATGTATGTCATATATACCATGTATGTTATATATACCATGTATGTTATGTATGTCATATATACCATGAATGTTATGTATGTCATATATACCATGTATGTTATGTATGTCATATATACCATGCATGTCATATATACCATGTATGTTATGTATGTCATATATACCATGTATGTTATGTATGTCATATATACCATGTATGTCATATATAACATGTATGTTATGTATGTCATATATACCATGTATGTCATATATACCATGTATGTTATGTATGTCATATATACCATGTATGTCATATATACCATGTGTGTCATATATACCATGTATGTTATGTATGTCATATATACCATGTATGTTATATATACCATGTATGTTATGTATGTCATATATACCATGTATGTTATGTATGTCATATATACCATGTATGTCATATATACCATGTATGTTATGTATGTCATATATACCATGTATGTCATATATACCATGTATGTTATGTATGTCATATATACCATGTATGTCATATATACCATGTATGTCATATATATACCATGTATGTTATATATACCATGTATGTTATGTATGTCATATATACCATGAATGTTATGTATGTCATATATACCATGTATGTTATATATACCATGTATGTTATGTATGTCATATATACCATGTATGTTATATATACCATGTATGTTATGTATGTCATATATACCATGTATGTTATGTATGTCATATATACCATGTATGTTATGTATGTCATATATACCATGTATGTCATATATACCATGTATGTCATATATACCATGTATGTTATGTATGTCATATATAACATGTATGTCATATATACCATGTATGTCATATATATACCATGTATGTTATGTATGTCATATATACCATGTATGTCATATATACCATGTATGTTATGTATGTCATATATACCATGTATGTCATATATACCATGTATGTTATGTATGTCATATATACCATGTATGTCATATATACCATGTATGTTATGTATGTCATATATAACATGTATGTCATATATACCATGTATGTCATATATATACCATGTATGTTATGTATGTCATATATACCATGTATGTTATATATACCATGTATGTTATGTATGTCATATATACCATGAATGTTATGTATGTCATATATACCATGTATGTTATATATACCATGTATGTTATGTATGTCATATATACCATGAATGTTATGTATGTCATATATACCATGTATGTTATGTATGTCATATATACCATGCATGTCATATATACCATGTATGTTATGTATGTCATATATACCATGTATGTTATGTATGTCATATATACCATGTATGTCATATATAACATGTATGTTATGTATGTCATATATACCATGTATGTCATATATACCATGTATGTTATGTATGTCATATATACCATGTGTGTCATATATACCATGTATGTTATGTATGTCATATATACCATGTATGTTATGTATGTCAAATATACCATGTATGTTATGTATGTCATATATACCATGTATGTCATATATACCATGTATGTTATGTATGTCATATATAACATGTATGTCATATATACCATGTATGTTATGTATGTCATATATACCATGTATGTCATATATATACCATGTATGTTATGTATGTCATATATACCATGTATGTTATATATACCATGTATGTTATGTATGTCATATATACCATGAATTTTATGTATGTCATATATACCATGTATGTTATATATACCATGTATGTTATGTATGTCATATATACCATGTATGTTATATATACCATGTATGTTATGTATGTCATATATACCATGTATGTTATGTATGTCATATATACCATGTATGTCATATATACCATGTATGTTATGTATGTCATATATACCATGTATGTCATATATACCATGTATGTTATGTATGTCATATATACCATGTATGTCATATATACCATGTATGTCATATATATACCATGTATGTTATATATACCATGTATGTTATGTATGTCATATATACCATGAATGTTATGTATGTCATATATACCATGTATGTTATATATACCATGTATGTTATGTATGTCATATATACCATGTATGTTATATATACCATGTATGTTATGTATGTCATATATAACATGTATGTCATATATACCATGTATGTTATGTATGTCATATATACCATGTATGTCATATATACCATGTATGTTATGTATGTCATATATACCATGTATGTCATATATACCATGTATGTTATGTATGTCATATATACCATGTATGTTATGTATGTCATATATACCATGTATGTCATATATACCATGTATGTTATGTATGTCATATATAACATGTCATATATACCATGTATGTCATATATATACCATGTATGTTATGTATGTCATATATACCATGTATGTTATATATACCATGTATGTTATGTATGTCATATATACCATGAATGTTATGTATGTCATATATACCATGTATGTTATATATACCATGAATGTTATGTATGTCATATATACCATGTATGTTATGTATGTCATATATACCATGTATGTCATATATACCATGTATGTTATGTATGTCATATATACCATGTATGTCATATATAACATGTATGTCATATATACCATGTATGTTATGTATGTCATATATACCATGTATGTTATGTATGTCATATATACCATGTATGTTATGTATGTCATATATACCATGTATATCATATATACCATGTATGTTATGTATGTCATATATACCATGTATGTCATATATACCATGTATGTCATATATACCATGTATGTTATGTATGTCATATATACCATGTATGTATGGTAATTTATGAGAAAATCAAGACAACCTTTATTTTCAAGCATGATATTTTTTATAGATCAAAACCATTTTTTTTAATTAGCATTGAACTGAACATTGAAGGTAAAACAATCACATGAGCAACTTTCCATGAAAACATATAAAACGGTTATAAAAGTGTGCAGCAAATAAATCAACACGTTAAAACATCAACATCCAGGTTAAAGCTCCAGCTGCATTTCAACACGGCAGCGACATGCATGATCAGACAGAAACACGTCACGACAGCAGCAGAAACTCGTCTACAACGTCACACGCTGCTCGTTAGCTTCACTAAAGCTGCAAGAAGAAGAAAACACTCATTTCCTGATGATGCTCCTCAAATCAATGAGAACATGAGACACAAAAACTATTAATAAATACAAAAAGGAAGTGAGCAGTGCATAGCTAAACAGTGAATTTACAAACTGAACAATACTTCAACAACATGAAAAAGTGGAAAAGCAGAATATGAATTTACATCTTCATCAGTTCAACGTCTTTAATCTGAGCTCAAACATCATAAAGTGCAGCTTTTATCTTCATTTTTATTTTTCTGTACTGAAAAAAATCAACAAAAAGACACAAACTGTTGGAGACGAATCTGAATTTTCTGATTCTACTTCACTGTGAAACAAATATTATTCAGGAGTTTTAATAAGAATTCTGCACATTATTCATTTTATAGATCAAATTTAACATAAGTCGAATGTAGAAAGTAAAGAGGCCGAAGGTCAGAAACAAACATCTGGATGTTCTAGATGTTTCTGTAGGGAAAACGTTTGATTGGACGACGTAGATTTGATCATGTGACCTGGTTTGCTGCTTCACCTGAAACTCACCTGTCTGCACCTTGATCACATGACCAGCTTCTTTACTTCATACAGCATCTTTATGGCTAATGAAACGCTTCATTCACATTTAATCGTATTAATTTAAGATCATTTAATTTAATTAATCTCATTTTATCATTTATAGTCTCTGAAATTAACACTTTAAATTTTCAATAACTTGTTTTCAATTTTTCAATTTTTCAATGTTCAAAATTACCCTAAAAAAAGAAAAAATGAACTATATATATATATATATATATATATATATATATATATATATATATATATTTATATAGTGATTTTAATCTCACTGAACACTGAAAAATAAAAGAAAAAGAATCATGGAAAATTGAAAGAGTTGAATTCAGAATTGAAAAATTCAGACATGTTGTTTTAACATTCAAAGATTAATGAGACATTTGTTTGTTTCTATATGAACTAAACTAGTGAAAATCATCAATAATAATTGATGTAAATCATCAATAACTTTTATATCAGGTTCAATCTATGACTAATTAATTTTAAATGATGACGTGATATAAAATATAAACTTTATAATAAACGTCTAATCTGCACCAGTTGTTTTCATCTCGTTTTAATGCAGCATCTGATCTGATTAATCACTTTAATTAATTAATCATGGATGAATTAATGAGTCTGATGATCCTGAATGTTTCTACCAGCACCTGAATAACAGCAACTCTCTCTGGTCTGTTTGTTGCTATGCATGAACTTTATGGAGTTTCTGGAGAATTTTCTGTATTTTCTGTATTTTCTGGTTCTGAGTCTGTGTCTTCGTGGCACTTTGGTTGTGGAGGAAATGGAAACTTCTACCAGACCAGAGGAGACGATAGACGAGGACTTCTGGGGTTTTCTGGAGTCTGGATGTCACTGAGGGCTCTCTGGAAAACAACAACAACAATAAAACAATAACAAAACAACAATAAAACAACAACAACAACAAAACAACAACAATAAAACAACAACAATAAAACAACAACAAAACAACAACAATAAAACAACAACAATAATAAAACAACAACAAAACAACAACAAAACAACAACAACAAAACAACAACAATAAAACAACAACAACAATAAAACAACAATAAAACTTAAGTGAAAATATTTCACAGTATAGTTTTTTCTTTTTTTATCTCATATCTTTGATTTTATATCAGATATTGTG
This sequence comes from Lepturacanthus savala, assembly GCA_030544235.1. Taxonomy (NCBI): domain Eukaryota; kingdom Metazoa; phylum Chordata; class Actinopteri; order Scombriformes; family Trichiuridae; genus Lepturacanthus; species Lepturacanthus savala. The sequence continues at coordinate 26,949,062 of CM060471.1, read as the reverse complement.
TATTTTCTAATATTGTGACTCATCTAATATGTTTTGCCTTTTATCTCATATTTATATCATTTCATTATTTGACTTTATATAATATATATTCTGTATTTTTATCTAATATTTTGACTTCTCTCTTTTTTTTAGTTTATTTCTCATATTTTTAACTTTTTATCTCATATTTTTGTCTTTTCATCTAATTCTTCAAATCAACCAAAAATAATAATAATAATGAAAAAAGCAGTTTAAAAATCTGTCAAAAACCTGCTGTGAAAGTCAGAATTTGAGCTGCTGACGTTCTAGAACAGATCCAGAGTCGCTGGTTTCTCTAAAAACTTGGTCTTGAACTTACCTCAAACTTAGAAATGAACTCAGCAAAGATCCCGAAGAAGGTCTCGGTGCTGGAGGTCCTGCTGTCCTCCCCGAAATACGAGGCCACTTTAGAGAACTCGTCCATGGCTCGAGTCTGGAGCGACTCTAGAGACTGGATGGACGGGTGGCTGTTCTCCAGAAAACTCTGAGATCCAGAAAACATTTGAGTGATAAACTCTGAGGTCTAGAAAACATTTGAGTGATAAACTCTGAGGTCTAGAAAACATTTGAGTGATAAACTCTGAGGTCTAGAAAACATTTGAATGATAAACTCTGAAGTCTAGAAAACATTTGAGTGATAAACTCTGAGGTCTAGAAAACATTTGAGTGATAAACTCTGAGGTCTAGAAAACATTTGAGTGATAAACTCTGAGGTCTAGAAAACATTTGAGTGATAAACTCTGAGGTCTAGAAAACATTTGAATGATAAACTCTGAGGTCTAGAAAACATTTGAGTGATAAACTCTGAGGTCTAGAAAACATTTGAGTGATAAACTCTGAGGTCTAGAAAACATTTGAGTGATAAACTCTGAGGTCTAGAAAACATTTGAGTGATATAAATTCAGTTCTATAAATGATCGTATGAAACATCTGTAGTGGTTTAATAAAACAACAAATATTATATCAACTCAATCTCTGGTTTAATAAAATATCAATATTCTATAAAGAATAGTTTCATTAAGTTAAGTTAAGTTAGTTTTATTAATATCGTATAAAGTGCATCTTTAGTTTTATTAATATCGTATAAAGTGCATCTTTAGTTTCATTAATATCGTATAAAGTGCATCTTTAGTTTCATTAATATTGTATAAAGTGCATCTTTAGTTTCATTAATATCATATAAAGTGCATCTTTAGTTTCATTAATATCGTATAAAGTGCATCTTTAGTTTCATTAATATCGTATAAAGTGCATCTTTAGTTTCATTAATATCGTATAAAGTGCATCTTTAGTTTCATTAATATCGTATAAAGTGCATCTTTAGTTTCATTAATATCGTATAAAGTGCATCGTTAGTTTTATTAATATCGTATAAAGTGCATCTTTAGTTTCATTAATATCGTATAAAGTGCATCTTTAGTTTCATTAATATCGTATAAAGTGCATCTTTAGTTTCATTAATATCGTATAAAGTGCATCTTTAGTTTCATTAATATCGTATAAAGTGCATCTTTAGTTTCATTAATATCGTATAAAGTGCATCTTTAGTTTTATTAATATCATATAAAGTGCATCTTTAGTTTTATTAATATCGTATAAAGTGCATCGTTAGTTTTATTAATATCGTATAAAGTGCATCTTTAGTTTTATTAATTTCGTATAAAGTGCATCTTTAGTTTCATTAATATCATATAAAGTGCATCTTTAGTTTTATTAATATCATATAAAGTGCATCTTTAGTTTCATTAATATCGTATAAAGTGCATCGTTAGTTTTATTAATATCGTATAAAGTGCATCTTTAGTTTTATTAATATCATATAAAGTGCATCTTTAGTTTCATTAATATCGTATAAAGTGCATCGTTAGTTTTATTAATATCGTATAAAGTGCATCTTTAGTTTTATTAATTTCGTATAAAGTGCATATTTAGTTTTATTAATATCGTATAAAGTGCATCTTTAGTTTCATTAATATCGTATAAAGTGCATCTTTAGTTTCATTAATATCGTATAAAGTGCATCTTTAGTTTCATTAATATCGTATAAAGTGCATCTTTAGTTTTATTAATATCATATAAAGTGCATCTTTAGTTTTATTAATATCATATAAAGTGCATCTTTAGTTTTATTAATTTCGTATAAAGTGCATCTTTAGTTTTATTAATATCATATAAAGTGCATCGTTAGTTTTATTAATTTCGTATAAAGTGCATCTTTAGTTTCATTAATATCGTATAAAGTGCATCTTTAGTTTTATTAATATCATATAAAGTGCATCTTTAGTTTCATTAATATCGTATAAAGTGCATATTTAGTTTTATTAATATCGTATAAAGTGCATCTTTAGTTTTATTAATATCATATAAAGTGCATCTTTAGTTTTATTAATATCATATAAAGTGCATCTTTAGTTTTATTAATATCATATAAAGTGCATCTTTAGTTTTATTAATATCATATAAAGTGCATCTTTAGTTTTATTAATTTCGTATAAAGTGCATCTTTAGTTCCAGTTTTGATCCTTACACTCATCACGGAGGCGAACTGGTCTTCGGGGGTCGGGGGGATCTTCAGACACGCCGTCCTGATGTCCTGGACCGTGGTGTGGAGGTCACTCAGCTCTGCTGTGATGGCCCTCTGGTTCACTGGACCCAGCAGAACCAGCAGAACCAGCAGAACCAGCAGAACCACCAGAACCAGCAGAACCACCAGAACCAGCAGAACAGATTTGTAAAAACAGAAATCAGGGTTAGATCAGGGTTAAATAATCTAGATCTAGGACTCAAGTAATGGTCTTTGTGTTTGTGTGAATCAGTTTAAATTCTGAATAAAGAGGATAAATCAAACATTTAAAATGTGATTATATTAAATATTAATGTCAGAATGAAAATAAAATATAATGAAAAACATTCGTTCTGTTGGTTTTTCTTTAGTTGAGTTGATTTCCTGGGATAAAGAAGCAGATTCAATCAGATTCTTCTTCTTTCTAGTCCTTTCATTCAGGATTTGGAAATATTTGTATTAAATCGTCTTATAATGAATAAATTAATGAAAATGAGTTAATCAGATAAACAGTGATTTACTGTAGAACATCAGATAAACAGTGATTTACTGTAGAACAGCAGAAGAACCAGAACCAGAACCAGAATCTCCAATCAGAACTTTTTCTGATTGGAGACGTTGGTTCTTCTGATGTTTGATGATCTTTCTGGTCCAGAATGAATCTGTTAAATCATCGTTACCCTTCGCTGCCAGAACCACCGTCGTCAGGTCTCTGGAGAAGTTGAGCAGTTCTGGAAAGTGTTGGCACAGAGATTTGGCCAGAATGTGGAGGAAGGTGGATTTACCATCAACAGTCTTTGTTGTGCTGAGCTGAAAAAACACCACATAAGAAATGATCCTGAACCCAACGAAAATAAAGAAAAATAGTAAAGTCGTAGAGAACTAAAGTAAATTACAGGAAAGTACAGTAAAGTAGAGTAAAGTGCAGTAAAGTAGAGTGCAGTAAAGTAGAGTAAAGTGCAGTAAAGTAGAGTAAAGTGCAGTAAAGTAGATTAGAGTGCAGTAGAGTAAAGTGCAGTAAAGTAGAGTAGAGTGCAGTAAAGTAGAGTAAAGTGCAGTAAAGTAGAATGCAGTAAAGTAGAGTAAAGTGCAGTAGAGTGCAGTAAAGTAGAGTAGAGTGCAGTAGAGTAGAGTGCAGTAAAGTAGAGTAGAATGCAGTAAAGTAGAGTAGAGTGCAGTAAAGTAGAGTAAAGTGCAGTAAAGTAGAGTGCAGTAAAGTAGAGTAAAGTGCAGTAAAGTAGAGTGCAGTAAAGTAGAGTAGAGTGCAGTAGAGTAGAGTGCAGTAAAGTAGAGTAGAATGCAGTAAAGTAGAGTAGAGTGCAGTAAAGTAGAGTAGAATGCAGTAAAGTAGAGTAGAGTGCAGTAAAGTAGAGTAGAGTGCAGTAAAGTAGAGTAAAGTGCAGTAAAGTAGAGTAAAGTGCAGTAAAGTAGAATGCAGTAAAGTAGAGTAAAGTGCAGTAAAGTAGAATGCAGTAAAGTAGAGTAGAGTGCAGTAAAGTAGAATGCAGTAAAGTAGAGTAGAGTGCAGTAAAGTAGAGTAGAGTGCAGTAAAGTAGAGTAAAGTGCAGTAAAGTAGAGTAAAGTGCAGTAAAGTAGAATGCAGTAAAGTAGAGTAAAGTGCAGTAAAGTAGAGTGCAGTAAAGTAGAGTAAAGTGCAGTAAAGTAGAATGCAGTAAAGTAGAGTAGAGTGCAGTAAAGTAGAGTAAAGTGCAGTAAAGAAGAGTAAAGTGCAGTAAAGTAGAGTGCAGTAAAGTAGAGTAGAGTGCAGTAAAGTAGAGTAGAATGCAGTAAAGTAGAGTGCAGTAAAGTAGAGTAGAATGCAGTAAAGTAGAGTGCAGTAAAGTAGAGTAGAATGCAGTCACCTCAGTCAGGAAGTTGATCTTGAAGCTGGTCGTCCTGTGGTTTTTGGGTTGTCCGTTATTCAGGTAGTTTCCCATCGCCAGAACAAACTGGAGAAAAAACACAGGATTATTAAATAACATGTGGGGAAGAAGTGAAACCAGATGAATGATCTACCACATGGAACCTCTGAAGATGGATGTTTCAGTTGAACTCTGTAAATGTGGTTCACCTCCAGGATCTTGGCCAGCTTCTTGCTGGTCCTCAGTTCTACTGAAGCCTGGTAGATGTAGTCGTAGGAGACCTTCAGCTCCTCGGTTCTCTCCTGGAGAGTCGACTTGAAGTAAAGACTCCGCAGACGGGTTTTATATTCTGGAACCAGCAGCATCTGGAACCACGTAGACCAGGTTAGACCAGGTAGACCAGGTAGACCAGGTTAGACCAGGTAGACCAGGTTAGACCAGGTAGACCCTAGCTCCATGTTTTTGTTTTACACCTTCCAGAAAGATCTGCCTGCACCATGTAGGTATATATACATACACATTTCTATAGACCTGGTAGATGAACTGGTCGGGTCCTGGTGGAACAGCTGGTTCTGTTGGCTGGTTATATATTTACTTATATATAGTAACCTGATATATAAACTGGTCGGGTCCAGACAGCTTGGTTGGGTCCTGGTGGAACAGCTGGTACTGTTGGACCTCATCATCGTTGGGGCTGTAGAGCAGCAGCTGTTTGATGTGAGACGGGTCCAGACGATCTGGAACCATCTGCATCAGAACCTCATGGAGCTCTGAAGGAGACAACTTCAGGTGGGCTATCAGGATAGCTGCAGGAGGAGCAGGAGGAGGACAAGGAGGAGGAGGAGGAGATAGAGGAGGAGGAGGAGATAGAGGAGGAGGAGGAGATAGAGGAGGAGGAGGAGATAGAGGAGGACGAGGAGGATTAAATATGTTGTGATGTCACAGTTCCTCTCTGAGTCTAAAGTTGTAAAGTGCATCTATCTCTCTCTCCCTGATGTTTGACAATCCTGATATTCCTGATGTTCCTGATGTTATTCCTGATGTTATTCCTGATGTTGTTCCTGATGTTATTCCTGATGTTGTTCCTGATGTTATTCCTGATGTTGTTCCTGATGTTATTCCTGATGTTGTTCCTGATGTTATTCCTGATGTTGTTCCTGATGTTATTCCTGATGTTGTTCCTGATGTTATTCCTGATGTTGTTCCTGATGTTATTCCTGATGTTATTCCTGATGTTATTCCTGATGTTGTTCCTGATGTTATTCCTGATGTTGTTCCTGATGTTATTCCTGATATTCCTGATGTTATTCCTGTTATTCCTGATGTTATTCCTGTTATTCCTGATGTTATTCCTGATATTCCTGATGTTGTTCCTGATGTTATTCCTGATATTCCTGATGTTATTCCTGATGTTATTCCTGATGTTGTTCCTGATGTTATTCCTGATGTTATTCCTGATGTTGTTCCTGATGTTATTCCTGATGTTGTTCCTGATGTTATTCCTGATGTTATTCCTGATGTTATTCCTGATGTTGTTCCTGATGTTATTCCTGATGTTGTTCCTGATGTTATTCCTGATATTCCTGATGTTATTCCTGTTATTCCTGATGTTATTCCTGTTATTCCTGATGTTATTCCTGATATTCCTGATGTTGTTCCTGATGTTATTCCTGATGTTGTTCCTGATGTTATTCCTGATATTCCTGATGTTATTCCTGTTATTCCTGATGTTATTCCTGTTATTCCTGATGTTATTCCTGTTATTCCTGATATTCCTGATGTTATTCCTGATGTTATTCCTGATGTTATTCCTGATGTTATTCCTGATGTTATTCCTGATGTTATTCCTGATATTCCTGATGTTATTCCTGATGTTCCTGATGTTATTCCTGATGTTATTCCTGATGTTATTCCTGATGTTATTCCTGATATTCCTGATGTTGTTCCTGGCGTTCCTGGCGTTCCTGACATACTCACATGCGTTGTAGGCTTTCTTATGCGACAGAATCTCCACCACATCTTTCTTTTTAAAGTTGTCAGGCAGGAACGTTGGTTCTGGAGGAGAAACTGAAGATTTAACAGGAGAGAAAGGACGAGTTCATCAGGCACCAGGAGGAGAGAGAGAGAGAGAGAACACACACACTATACACACACACTATACACACACACTATACACACACATTATACACACACATTATACACACACACTATACACACACACTATACACACACACTATACACACACACTATACACACACTTTATACACACACACTATACACACACACTATACACACACACTATACACACACTTTATACACACACACTTTATATACACACACTAAAACACACACACTATATCAACAGGTGGAGGTGAACATGGTGCCTGATGGATTTTGAACAACAACAGGTGATATCAACACACACACACACACACACACACACACACACACACACACACACACACACACACACACACACACACACACACACACACACACACACACACACACACACACACCTACATGTATGTAAATGTGTTATTTTGTACCAGAAATAGAATGAATGAATAAACACTGTGTGATACTAGATGTTGATGATGATGATGATGAAGAAGATGATGATGAAGATGATGATGAAGATGATGATGTTGAGCTGCTCATTAATCAAATATCAATATTTTCAGGATATTTTCTTCCAACAAAGATAAAATCAAGATATAAAATGTTTATTTTATTTATTAGTTTATTGTATTTGTTGCTGTGTTGTTTAAACTTGTTCAAATAATAAAAATAAATAAAGCTTTCATTCAATTATTTGTTCATTCATGAAAAAAATCTCAGGATTAGATACTAGTGATTATTGCTTCCAATCCCCAGAGTTGTAATATGAGAGTAATAATAATAATAATGAACTCACTGGATCTACGCTGGGTCCCAAAGTGCAGATCCAGGTCCAGATATTTGACCATATCGATGAGTTTATCATAGTCTGAGTCCTCACTGAGCTGAAAACACACAAACAACAAAATAAACAACAACAACAACACAAAACACACACTTTCAGTGGTTTATTAACTGTAAAAATATAATAAACATTGTCATCTTCATCATCTTCACCATCATCACCATCATCATCATCATCATCATCATCTTCACCATCATCATCATCTTCACCATCATCACCATGATCATCATCTTCATCATCACCATCATCACCATCATCATCATCACCATCTTCATCATCATCTTCATCATCACCATCATCATTATCATCATCATCACCATCATCATCATCATCATCATCTTCATCATCACCATCATCACCATCATCACCATCATCATCATCATCATCATCTTCATCATCATCATCATCATCATCACCATCATCATCATCATCTTCATCATCATCTTCATCATCATCATCATCATCATCATCATCTTCATCATCATCTTCATCACCATCATCACCATCATCACCATCTTCATCATCATCTTCATCTTCATCATCATCTTCATCATCACCATCATCATCATCATCATCATCATCATCATCATCATCATCATCATCACCATCATCACCATCATCATCATCATCATCATCATCATCATCATCACCATCATCACCATCATCACCATCATCACCATCTTCATCATCTTCATCATCACCATCACCATCATCATCATCATCTTCATCATCACCATCATCATCATCATCATCATCATCATCATCATCATCTTCATCATCATCATCATCATCATCATCATCATCATCATCATCATCTTCATCATCATCATCATCTTCATCTTCATCATCATCATCATCATCATCATCATCTTCATCATCATCATCATCTTCATCATCATCATCTTCATCATCATCATCATCCTCTTTATATTCTTTAGACTCTCCTGCAGGTGAGAGTTACCTGGCCTTTCACAATAAGAGCGTGTACCTGTAGAGTCATGTGACCTCTCACCTGTCCCCAGATGGTTCCCTCTGAGTTTTCCACCTGTTCCCATCGGAGTCGTTTCACACTCATGTGGTTGGAGTCTCTGCTGGGTGAGGGGAGGGGGGGCGGGTCAGAGGGGGGGGGCAGGGGGGGCGGCGGGGGAGGGGGGCCCTTCAAAATAAAATCAGAGACACTATATTAGTCTGAAATACAATGTTTTTATTACATTTATAATTTAAAATGTCGTTTGCTTTTTTAAAACTCTCTTCTTGTCAGGTCTGTAATTTCTGTTTAATTAAAATGAAAAGAAACCAGATATTTATAATCTGGGAAATATTGTTCCTCCAACGTATTAACAAGCAGTTTTCATTCTCTGTAAAACATGTTGTTGATATCAGTGTTAGCTCCAGAGTCAACCTTCGCTTTAAATGTTAAAATGCTTTGTCATTTGTTTGCTTGAGATTTTCTGGCACATTTCTTGTTGTTTGTGTGATTTGTGAGTTCATTTGAATCGTGTGAAAAAGGGAAAGTGGGTGAAAGTCTCAGCAGATTTTCTATTTTCAGCCTCTTGTCTTTCTGTTGCTAGGTGATTATTGTTGTGGTTACTGAGTTTTTTAATTATTTTCTATAGACAGAGATTTTACAGTTCAAATGAAACCATCCCCACCATTTTGTAGATTAAAAGTCCCATATTTAACACTTCTCCTTATTTGAAGTTTAGAAATCATCTCAATATATTGGAATGACTTTAGTTTTACCAGCTGTGATGACTCTATAGTTCCTGAATATGAACCTTTCTCTGTGATTTGAACCATTAACCTTCTATTTCATAGTGTGTCTAAATGATAACAATCACTTTATCTTCATTTTTAAAAAAAACTGTGATATAAAATCTGTTTTTACAGGTTAGTGTGAAAAGAGGGCTTTTATTTTGAAGGACATACAATATATGAGGTCACATGACCAGGATATCCCTATTGCTGATGGACATTTAACATGTGAGCATCACTGACTCATAACTGAAGGTTGACTTTAATTCCAAATTTTGGAAAATTCACACCAAATGTTGAATCATGTTGAAGACCAATCAAACTGACTCCAGAGTGTTGGGGCCCCGCCTCCTCAAAGCTGATTGGCTCATGTTTTTTTCCCTTTATAACTGTCAAACACTTTTTGAGTGAAAAAACTAATGTCTGGCAGCACCCTTAGCCACACGGTGGTTACTACGGCAACAATTGTACTAGACAATTGTCTAGTTCTTGACTGCAATCCTCTTTAACCAGCTGCTGTTACCTGCTGCGACAGGTGTTCAGGTCTGGGGCTGCAAGTCTTCTTGAGGGTGGGGAGGGGGGAGTGAGCGGCCGGCGGCAGCGAGGACGGCGTGGAGGCGTGGCCTCGGTCGTCCAGGCCGGGCAGCGTTCCCTGGAAGCTGTGCTGGCTGTGGAGCTGGTGGTGGCGCTGCAGGACCAGCTGGGTGGGCCTCAGAGCCTGGGGGGCGGGCTGGGGGGCGGGCTGGGGGGACGGCTGCCGCGTGGCGGGCTGCGGTTGGCTGAGCTGCCGCGGCAGGAAGCAGGGCCGCGACGGCTGGGAGGGACGCAGCGTCGCGGCGGGGGGCGGGGCCGAGGGACAGCCGGGTGGTTGGGGTCACCTGGAACCGCTGCACAGGCTCCGCCTCCTCTCTGGCGTGGAGCGGCTGGTGGAGGGGGGGACCGGGAGGACAGGAGGGTCCTGGGGGGGGGCGGCGGCGGCGGGATGATGGGGTGCTGGGGCTGGAACGGCGGCCGGCCGCGGGGGGCGTGGTCCGGAGAGAAACGGACCGTCGGCAGCGGGTCGGTGAACTGGACCGGGGGCGGGATCAGGGACTGGAGGGGAGGGGGGGGGCGGGGGGCTCTGGGTGGGAGGGGGGGGGATGGGCTCGGACCCGGAGGAGAAGGTCGGAGACGACGCCTCCTCCTCGCTGCTGCTGTGGTCCTCGCTGCTGCTGCTCAGACGGCGAGGAGCGAACAGGACGTCCTGGTCGTCATGGAAACTCATCTGGACGGAAAAGAGTCATCAATTAACTAATACCAGGTTATCAATAATAACTGATACCAGGTTATCAATAATAACTGATACCAGGTTATCAATAATAACTGATACCAGGTTATCAATATTAACTGATACCAGGTTATCAATAATAACTGATACCAGGTTATCAATAATAACTGATACCAGGTTATCAATAATAACTGATACCAGGTTATCAATATTAACCTGATACCAGGTTATCAATATTAACTGATACCAGGTTATCAATAATAACTGATACCAGGTTATCAATAATAACTGATACCAGGTTATCAATATTAACTGATACCAGGTTATCAATAATAACTGATACCAGGTTATCAATATTAACCTGATACCAGGTTATCAATATTAACTGATACCAGGTTATCAATAATAACTGATACCAGGTTATCAATAATAACTGATACCAGGTTATCAATAATAACTGATACCAGGTTATCAATATTAACTGATACCAGGTTATCAATATTAACTGATACCAGGTTATCAATAATAATTGAATAGTTATTGATAGATATGTGGTAGAATGAAGTCATTTTATTATTTATTAGATTTGAGTAATAAAACAGGAAATTGAAGCTCAGATTTACAGCAAACTGCACAAAAACATATTTTAATATTGTAGAAATATTGAAATTCTCCAAAGCTGTAACATCAACAAATGTCCATTACAGGTTATTTATTATTTATTATTGTTTTTAAATATGTTAAATAATTAAAATGTTAAATAATTCATAAAAATAAAAACTCTGCTGCAAAATAAAAGCTTCAATATTAAAACTGTTTTAAAGGACCAGTGAGTAGATTTTAGGGGAGAAACTGTATTATAATATCCATAATTATGTTTTTATTAGTGTATCAGCTGATTTTAGTTTATATCCTACACACTGGTCCTTTAATGGGAAAAGTGCAAACATGGTAATATTCTTATTTCTAATCATTTTTAACAAAGATTGCTGAACATTTAGGATGATGCTATAAAAATAGGATCAAATAAAATCTGTTAATCTACATGATTTAAAAACACATGCACTTGAATATGATGAGTACTATTTATGGAGAATAATACGTGTTATAATGTGAATAATAGGCGTTCTGGTAATAATAATAATAATAATAATAACATGCTGTAATTATAATGTTCTTCTCATAATCATATAATAATCAGTTTAAATATAAGACAAACAGCCTTTAAAAGCTGCTGTTTATTAGATGAACTGATGATAATAAATCTGAGGTTCATCATGTTTTACTTACAGCAGCACCTCTTCTTCTGTAACCATGACAACCACCTTGATAAATCTGTTCATGTGACACAGGTGTTGGTTGATGCTCAGGTTAAAGCTGCTAGTATTTAATTAGACTGATGCAACAGCAGGAAACATGAGATTCATAGAATTATCATCAACAATAAATACAATACTCACATCCTCAGCATCATAACAGTAAACATATACTGTCTATAATAAGAATTAATCATCTGTAATAGAATAGAATAATAGAATAGAATGTAATAGAATTAGAATAATCCATTAGCTCCTCATAGTCATTTTCTCTGGGCAGAAAGTCGTCAGCTATAATATATATATATATATATATATATATATATATATATATATATATATATTATAGCTGACGATATATACGATATAATAGATATTATATATATATATATATATATATATATATATATATATATATATATATATATATATATATATATATATATATATATATAATATCTATTATATCCTATAATCATCTGTAATAATCTATAATAATATCTATTATATCCTATAATAATCTGTAATAATCTGTAATAATATGTAATAATCTGTAATAATCTGTAATAATCTGTAATAATCTGTAATAATCTATAATAATCTGTAATAATCTGTAATAATCTGTAATAATCTGTAATAATCTATAATAATCTGTAATAATCTGTAATAATCTGTAATAATCTGTAATAATCTGTAATAATCTATAATAATCTGTAATAATCTGTAATAATCTGTAATAATCTGTAATAATCTATAATAATCTGTAATAATCTGTAATAATCTGTAATAATCTGTAATAATCTCTAATCCCACCTCTTCGTAGTCGTTTTCTCCGGGCAGGAAGTCGTCCACCAGAGTAACTCGATGTCCCAGCTGTTCGCTCAGTGCGTCCAGGAACTTGTCGGTATCACGGCTGCGGGGGGGGGCGGGAGAAGGTGAACAGCTTCCTGCGGTGGGCGGGGCCGCCGTCTGAGAGCTGGGGGGAGGGGGGGCGGGGCTGAGGGGAAGGGGGCGGGCTCTCCAGGCTGACGTAGGGGTTGGAGTCCACGCTGCCCTGATGCTGGATCTCATAGACCGGCGTGGGGAGGGGCTCCTTCCAGGACAGGGACAGACCGGATTTACGGTTTCCTTTAGAAAATAAAAGCATAAAAAACACAACTGAAGATATCACCTGTCGGTGTTATCACCTGTCGGTGTTATCACCTGTCGGTGTGTGTGTGTGTGTGTGTGTGTAGCCCCAGAGTACCTGTGAGGGGGGGCAGTGTGAGGGGGGACATTGTCCGGTTGAAGGCTTCATTTTCCTCATTTTCCTCATTCAGCAGAGCCTCCCTCTTCCCTGAGAACATGTTCTCCAGCTCCGTGTAAACACCTGTCATCTATGAATGAGTCACGATGGTTAACGGACTTCCTCTGGGATTATCTGAAGGTCCAGAATTAGACCTTCAGATAATCCAGAGAGCCCAGAGCTGGATGTTGAGGTGAAGGCGACGGGAAGCAGCGTTTTACCTACATGACTGAGGTCAGGGGACTCGGGGAAGGAGGTCCCATCTCCGGACTGCCTCTCCTCCTGGCTGCCACACTCATCAACATGAATCCCTGGAGCACAGTAGAGCATGAACAGTGACGGGATCAGGGGTCAGGGGTCAGGTCAACCCGGACCCTGACCCCTGACCCTCCTCCTTCCATCCAGCAGCAGAGGATGGAAGGAAACAGAAACAGGCAGAAGCTCCTGGAACCAGATCAGCGATGGAGATGAAACATGATTTAAAATAAAGATCATCACCCTCTTCAAATAGTGGTCTGAGTCATTTTCATCAAAGTTTTTAGTGAAAACAAAAACTTTCTGATCTCAAACTCCCAAAGATCTGGAACAAACTCCCAGAGAACTAGAACAAACTCCCAGAGAACTGGAACAAACTCCCAGAGATCTAGAACAAACTCCCAGAGAACTAGAACAAACTCCCAGAGATCTAGAACAAACTCCCAGAGAACTGGAACAAACTCCCAGAGAACTAGAACAAACTCCCAGAGATCTAGAACAAACTCCCAGAGAACTAGAATAAACTCCCAGAGATCTAGAACAAACTCCCAGAGATCTAGAACAAACTCCCAGAGATCTAGAACAAACTCCCAGAGAACTAGAACAAACTCCCAGAGATCTAGAACAAACTCCCAGAGAACTGGAACAAACTCCCAGAGAACTAGAACAAACTCCCAGAGATCTAGAACAAACTCCTATAAATCATTACAGCCTAAAGTCTTTATCACTCACAAGAAGAAATTGATTCTCGAATCATGTTTAAAGCTTTTTCTTGATTCTTGAAGCAGTCGCCATCATGAAAACTGTTAAATTATGATTTTATCTTCAAAAATAAAACACTTTAACTTTGGCAAAAAATAAAATGTCTTCAGTAAAACGTCCATTGTTCTCTAGGACATAAAGAGTCAGATCCTGTAACTCAGGATTAAGGTGATTTTACATCATCTAGATATGATTCTGGACAAAAACTTCATCAATAAATGACTCAGGCCTTTATTTTAATAGAGTGATGAGATGTGCTTTTGAACTGAGAACTGAGCTGGGTGTGGAGTTAAAGGGACAGTTCATCCCAGAAATAATGATGTTTCTTCTTGTTTATTAGTTTTCATGCATCATGTTCAAGAGAAGACATCAAATCAGAATAAATAACACGACAGATATCTGGAAAAATATCGGGAAAAATACACGATTCTGATTTTGAAGTGAACTGTCCCTTTAATTCATGGTGATGACATTTATTTTCTCTTATTTCCTGTTCAAGTATCAACAGAGATGAAGAACTGGAGGTTTTCACTAAAGTTCAAGTATCTCTGGAACAATAACACTGAATATTCTGAATATTCAATTATTATCAAATGAAGCTAAAATACATGAAATATATCTATTTTATTTAAATTAGATTTATATTTTTATGATATAGAATATTATTTATTATCTTTTTAATTCAGATATTCTTCTTTTACTTTCCTTTCTTTAGATGTTTTATTATCTTAACTATTCATTTGTATTTCCCCAGATTCTATTACTTATTCTACTATTTATTTATTTATTCATTAATTCTACAGTGTGATTGTGTGTAAATGCTAGTGATTTGAGTTTTATATGAGACGTTTGTGTGATTTATACTGTTAATAGTGTAAATACTGGGTGTAAATAATAATAATAATAATAATAATAATAATAATAATAATAATAATAAGACACCTAATTGGTTAATTTCTCTGATTGGATGAGTAGTTGAATCAGTTGAATGTCAACATTTCACCAAATGGTTGAAAGTTTATAAGAGTTTATAAGAGACAATGAAAACATTGTTGTTGTTGTTTATTGTTGTTGTTTATTATTGTTGTAGTTTATTGTTGTTTATTATTGTTGTTGTTTATTGTTGTTGTTTATTGTTGTTGTTGTTTATTGTTGTTGTTCTAGCGGTTGTTCATTGTTGTTGTTTATTGTTGTTTATTGTTGTTGTTTATTGTTGTTGTTCTAGCGGTTGTTTATTGTTGTTGTTTATTGTTGTTTATTGTTGTTGTTTATTGTTGTTGTTTATTATTGTTTATTTTTGTTGTTTATTATTGTTGTTGTTTATTGTTGTTGTTTATTGTTGTTTATTGTGTTTTTTGCCTCCTACCCATCCCCAGGTGAGTCCCTATGATGCAGTCATCAGAGCTTCTCTCTCTCAGGCTGCTGCGATACGACGTCCCCGTAACCCGCATCGAGGAACTCCTGCGATGGAGGTCTGGACCCGAGTCTGGATCCAGGGACCCTACACACACATGAATATAAATATATAGAAATACACACACACATATATATAAGTTATATATATATATGTAATATAGAAGGCAGCTGTAGCTGTATCAGTCTACTGATCACTGGGGGTTGATGGTTCGATTCCCGGCTCCTCTGGCCTCCATGAGTCCCAGGGTAGATACTGAGCCCTGACCATGTAGTAATAGAATAATAATAGAATAGTAATAGAATAGTAATAGAATAATAATAGAATAGTAATAATAATAATAGAATAGTAATAGAATAATAATAGAATAATAATAGAATAGTAATAGAATAATAATAGAATAATAATAGAATAATAATAGAATAGTAATAGAATAATAATAGAATAATAATAGAATAGTAATAGAATAATAATAGAATAATAATAGAATAGTAATAGAATAATAATAGAATAATAATAGAATAGTAATAGAATAATAATAGAATAGTAATAATAATAATAGAATAGTAATAGAATAGTAATAGAATAATAATAGAATAATAATAGAATAGTAATAATAGTAATAGAATAATAATAGAATAGTAATAGAATAATAATAGAACAGTATAATAATAATAGAACAGTATAATAATAATAGAACAGTATAATAATGATAGAACAGTATAATAATAATAGAATAGTAATAATAATAATAGAACAGTATAATAATAATAGAATAGTAATAATAATATATAATAATATATATTATATAATATATATTTTATATTATATATAAAATAACTGTGTGTGAATGGTCAGGGTGGTGCGTTGTGTATGAAGCACTTTGATTGGTTGAAAAGACTTTGAGGGTTCGATGAAGAATAAAATCTACATTCACAAATCACGTCACGGCTCATTTGTTCAGTTTGTATAAAGTATAAAACGTGTTGATTTAGTGATTTTGTGGTTCTCACCACTGGTTCTGACTCCCAGGAATCGGGACAGTTTACTGCGGCATCGTTCCTGCTCCTCATACGTCAGCAGCTGGTAGATGAACTCCCAGATCAGCTGTTTGGCCGGGGTGTCCAACACTGGAAACACGTCCACGATCAGGGTGTCCACGTTCCTGGAAAATAAGAAGAAACACTCAGAAAACACCATCAGGGTGTCCACGTTCCTGGAAAATAAGAAGAAACACTCAGAAAACACCATCAGGGTGTCCACGTTCCTGGAAAATAAGAAGAAACACTCAGAAAACACCATCAGGGTGTCCACGTTCCTGATAAACAACAACAAACAGCGTCACCATCTTTATATAACGGCTGTGGCTGAGGATGCAGGTACATGGATGAGTAGGATAAATATCTGAGTGATGCTTATTTTAGTGTCTCTCCATCATATCTCCGTTTTTTGGAGACTGACCTGTGCTGGAAGAAGGTTTCCAGAGCTTTGCAGACGCTGTACCTCTCCTGGATGGTCAGCAGATGTTCCAGCTGTTGGCTGAAGGTTCGACCGTGGACTTTGATGCTTGGAGGAAGAATCTCAGCGACCCACTGCAGAGAGCTGAGAGCTGGAGACCTGAGCAGCCAGGAGGAAATAAACAGGAAAATACACGTTATACACAGAGAAACACACGTTATACACAGAGAAATACACGTTATACACAGAGAAATACACGTTATACACAGAGAAATACACGTTATACACAGAGAAATACACGTTATACACAGAGAAATACATGTTATACACAGAGAAATACACGTTATACACAGAGAAATACATGTTATACACAGAGAAATACATGTTATACACAGAGAAATACACGTTATACACAGAGAAATACACGTTATACACAGAGAAATACACGTTATACACAGAGAAATACACGTTATACACAGAGAAATACATGTTATACACAGAGAAATACACGTTATACACAGAGAAATACACGTTATACACAGAGAAATACATGTTATACACAGAGAAATACACGTTATACACAGAGAAATACATGTTATACACAGAGAAATACATGTTATACACAGAGAAATACACGTTATACACAGAGAAATACACGTTATACACAGAGAAACACATGTTATACACAGAGAAATACACGTTATACACAGAGAAATACATGTTATACACAGAGAAATACACGTTATACACAGAGAAATACACGTTATACACAGAGAAATACACGTTATACACAGAGAAATACACGTTATACACAGAGAAATACATGTTATACACAGAGAAACACATGTTATACACAGAGAAATACACGTTATACACAGAGAAATACACGTTATACACAGAGAAATACATGTTATACACAGAGAAATACATGTTATACACAGAGAAATACACGTTATACACAGAGAAATACACGTTATACACAGAGAAATACACGTTATACACAGAGAAATACACGTTATACACAGAGAAATACACGTTATACACAGAGAAATACACGTTATACACAGAGAAATACATGTTATACACAGAGAAATACATGTTATACACAGAGAAATACACGTTATACACAGAGAAATACACGTTATACACAGAGAAATACACGTTATACACAGAGAAATACATGTTATACACAGAGAAATACATGTTATACACAGAGAAATACACGTTATACACAGAGAAATACACGTTATACACAGAGAAATACACGTTATACACAGAGAAATACATGTTATACACAGAGAAATACACGTTATACACAGAGAAATACATGTTATACACAGAGAAATACATGTTATACACAGAGAAATACATGTTATACACAGAGAAATACACGTTATACACAGAGAAATACATGTTATACACAGAGAAATACATGTTATACACAGAGAAATACACGTTATACACAGAGAAATACACGTTATACACAGAGAAATACACGTTATACACAGAGAAATACATGTTATACACAGAGAAATACACGTTATACACAGAGAAATACATGTTATACACAGAGAAATACATGTTATACACAGAGAAATACATGTTATACACAGAGAAATACACGTTATACACAGAGAAATACATGTTATACACAGAGAAATACACAGAAATGATGAATGGATTAAAGACAGAACACTGTTGTTATTTCTGATAATTAATCACTAAAGGTTAATTAATGGAATTTAAAATCATTTAATCCAGTTGATATTTGACATATGATGATATTTGATGTTTGAACCTGTTTAACATCTCAAACTAAAGCTCAGTCTCATGATGAAGAAGAAATAATAAGAATAAAAATAAATAATCAATGAATAATCCTGATATCCTGATTCTGATTCTAATATCTAATATAATATTTAATATTTAATACAATATTTATTATCTAATATTAAATATGTCATATCTAATATAATATATAATATTTAACATCGAATATCTAATATTAAATATGTCATATCTAATATCTAATATATAATATCTAATATCTAATATATAATATATAATATATAATATTTAAAATATAATATAAAATATATAATATTTAATGTATAATATATAATATTTTATATATAATATATAATATTTTATATATAATATATAATATTTTATATTTAATATTTAATATTTTATATTTTATATCTAATATTTAATATCTAATCGCTGCATCTTCTTGAAAACTACTTTATTCAGTCGTGAAAGTTTCATAAATATTTTCTTCATAAATTTGATCATTTAGATTAAACAGAATAGATGAAATAAATAATAATAATAATAATAATAAACACCAGTGTTTCTGTGCTTTTAAAAAAAATCATGTCCAGACTTCACCAGAACACGCGGTGAATGTCATGTTTGAGCTGAACCAGGTTCTGGTTCAGGTTCAGGGTCAGGTTCAGGTTCTGGTTCTGGTCTTACCTGGACCTCTGCAGCGTGGCTGGGGTCAGACTCGGGGACTGGTCCGGGTCGGTGGGTTCTGAGGAGTCAGAACCTTCCTCCACCAGCAGCGTGGGCATGGCCCCGCTGCCCTGCAGCATGGACACCACCTTCTCATGGGAGCACTTCCTGTAACAGGAAACACCTGGTTCACCTGGAGCCAGTCAACCAATCAGGAGGCTACTGTAGTTATAGTATATATACCTGGAGCCAGTCAACCAATCAGGAGGCTACTGTAGTTATAGTATATATACCTGGAGCCAGTCAACCAATCAGGAGGCTACTGTAGTTATAGTATATATACCTGGAGCCAGTCAACCAATCAGGAGGCTACTGTAGTTATAGTATATATACCTGGAGCCAGTCAACCAATCAGGAAGCTACTGTAGTTATAGTATATATACCTGGAGCCAGTCAACCAATCAGGAGGCTACTGTAGTTATAGTATATATACCTGGAGCCAGTCAACCAATCAGGAGGCTACTGTAGTTATAGTATATATACCTGGAGCCAGTCAACCAATCAGGAAGCTACTGTAGTTATAGTATATATACCTGGAGCCAGTCAACCAATCAGGAGGCTACTGTAGTTTAATTATTGTAGTTATAAATAAAGGAGGTTTGGTCCAGTCAGTCAGTCAGTCAGTCATTTTCTATATCTGCTTATTCCTCATTAGGGTCACATGGTCTGCTGGAGCCAATCCCAGCGCGTTACGGTGAGAGGCAGGATACACCCCAGATGGTCTCCACCAATCATGGACACACACACACCATTCACTCACACACTCACACCTACAGTGATTTAGAGTCTCCAATTAACCTCAGCATGTGTTTGGACTGTGGGAGGAAGCTGGAGAACCTGGACCAGGACTAGAACCTGGACGACCAGGACTAGAACCTGGACCAGGACTAGAACCTGGACCAGGACTAGAACCTGGACGACCAGGACTAGAACCTGGACCAGGACTAGAACCTGGAGAAAACCCACCAGACACAGGGAGAACATGAACCTCCACACAGAAAGGTCCCAGACCCAGGACCAAGGAGGTCTAGAACCTGGACCTTCTTGCTGTGAGGTAACAGCTCTAACCACTGAACCACCGTGTCGCCCAGGTTTGGTCCAATAAAACATAAAAACACAGCTTCTTAAATCTCTTTTTTTAAACATCATTCTACTCAAGAATAAAAACAAGAAGCTCATTTTGTCCTGATGATGATGTCACAAACACGCAGCTTCACGTGTGGAATATTTATCACAGCAGGAGCTGATGAGGATTAAATGTCAGCAAATGGCTTCACCAGACCAGACGCTGGCTCCAAATACACGAAATGGACAATAAATAATAATAAACCCAAGAATAAAACACAGTTTCTGATTAAACCCAAGAATAAAACACAGTTTCTGATTAAACCCAACCTCATGTCCAGTCCGTTGAGGAACAGGATGCGGTCGCCTGGTTTTAATCCACATTCTTCAGCTGGACTGTCTGAAATAATAAAATCAGGGAAAATCACTGATTTCAGAGGAAAGACGATGACTAACGAGTCAGTCTGTGCTCGTTAGAGACGTCCAATTAAAACCCAACGAGCTGCTGCTGGACGTCGTTGTATGAAATATGTTTTATTATAGAAACACAACTCATCCATTTTATTATAGGTTATATTATATATATTTAGAGTTTAGAGGTTTTCATCAGTAGTTTTAATCTAGTCTACATCACGACATCGTTGTTGTTTCTGCCTCCATCTCTGACTCATTCAAAAGTAGGAGGAGGAAACAGTCATCACACACACACACACACACACACACACACACACACACACACACACGGTAAACATGTAAATCAGCCTGATTTTAACGTAGAATCCTGATATAAATCAGCCTGATTTTAACATAGAATCCTGATATAAATCAGCCTGATTTTAACATATAATCCTGATGTAAATCAGCCTGATTTTAACATATAATCCTGATATAAATCAGCCTGATTTTAACATATAATCCTGATGTAAATCAGCCTGATTTTAACATAGAATCCTGATATAAATCAGCCTGATTTTAAGGTGAATTCCTACCTGGAATCACAGAGTCGATGCAGACGGGGGCGTGGCCTCTCAGCGTGAAGCCGAACGTTTTCTTTCCTCTGTAAACACGAACGATCCTGAGGAGGAAGATGAAGAAATTTACACATAATACGTCACAACAATTGATTTTATGGAATAAACATCTTTTTACCAACAAAACAACACAAATCAAAGCCTTTAATCATTCACAAACTTCAAAATCATAAATTAAACATCATCAAGCTGCTATTTTATCTAGAGTTTATCTATATATAGTATATATAGTATTTATAGTATTTTCTTCTGTTCACCAGCATCAGGAAATCCTGAAGTTCAGCTTCATTCCAGCTGTTAACATCAGCTGCTGCAGCTGCAGTGTGTGTGTGTGTGTGTGTGTGTGTGTGTGTGTGTGTGTGTGTGTGTGTGTGTTTTCTTGTTTTTTTTATATAAAAATCATTCAGGACATTTTTTGACATGTTGATGATGCTGGTTCTTTTCTCGTTCATCCTGGTCATGGATGCTGTTGCCATGGAAACGAGTCAAAGCATCGCTGCTTTGTGATGTAAAAAGAGGAAGAAAAACGGAGGAGAGAAAACGGATGAACGTGTCAATGATAGGCGTGAAAGTGGCTTATGTAAGAGCTGTGTGTGTGTGTGTGTGTGTGTGTGTGTGTGTGTGTGTGTGTGTGTGTGTGTGTGTGTGTGTGTGTGTGTGTGTGCGTGTGTGTGTGTGTGTTTGTGTGTGTGTGTTTCCTCCTGATTCTTTACACTCTTTAAATATTACATAACAGAACAAGAATCAATGACTCGCAGCTTCAGAAACAAAAACAAATATATATATATATATATATATATATATATATATATATATATATATATATTTTATTTCATTGTATATCCTGAGATATTTCCTGTATATTTCCTGTATATTTCCTGTATATTTCCTGTATATTTCCTGTATATTTCCTGTATATTCCCTGTATATTCCCTGTATATTTCCTGTATATTCCCTGTATATTCCCTGTATATTTCCTGTATATTTCCTGTATATTTCCTGTATATTTCCTGTATATTTCCTGTATATTTCCTGTATATTTCCTGTATATTCCCAGTATATTTCCTGTATATTTCCTGTATATTTCCTGTATATTTCCTGTATATTTCCTGTATATTTCCTGTATATTCCCTGTATATTCCCTGTATATTTCCTGTATATTCCCTGTATATTCCCTGTATATTTCCTGTATATTTCCTGTATATTTCCTGTATATTTCCTGTATATTTCCTGTATATTTCCTGTATATTCCCAGTATATTTCCTGTATATTCCCTGTATATTTCCTGTATATTCCCTGTATATTTCCTGTATATTCCCTGTATATTTCCTGTATATTTCCTGTATATTTCCTGTATATTTCCTGTATATTCCCTGTATATTCCCTGTATATTTCCTGTATATTTCCTGTATATTTCCTGTATATTCCCTGTATATTCCCTGTATATTCCCTGTATATTTCCTGTATATTCCCTGTATATTTCCTGTATATTTCCTGTATATTCCCTGTATATTCCCTGTATATTTCCTGTATATTTCCTGTATATTTCCTGTATATTCCCTGTATATTCCCTGTATATTCCCTGTATATTCCCTGTATATTCCCTGTATATTTCCTGTATATTCCCTGTATATTTCCTGTATATTCCCTGTATATTTCCTGTATATTCCCTGTATATTTCCTGTATATTCCCTGTATATTCCCTGTATATTCCCTGTATATTTCCTGTATATTCCCTGTATATTTCCTGTATATTTCCTGTATATTTCCTGTATATTCCCTGTATATTTCCTGTATATTCCCTGTATATTTCCTGTATATTCCCTGTATATTCCCTGTATATTCCCTGTATATTTCCTGTATATTTCCTGTATATTTCCTGTATATTCCCTGTATATTCCCTGTATATTCCCTGTATATCTGAGTTATTTCTGCAGTGTGTGGGCAGTGGAATCTCCAGCACGGAGCCTGGTTAATTTAACAGCTGTAATCAGAGTTTGTGGGTGGAGGACGAGCGTCAGAGGTTAAATAGTCGAAGTTTTACGTTGAATCAGTGAAACAAGCAGATGATGATCAGTTAGAACAAGATTCAGATTAAAAGTCTCCTGATTTGACTATAAAAACCTAAACAGAGGAAAACGACTTGTTCTTCACTTTGTCCAACATTGAGTAGAATGATCTTATTCCACTGGCTGATAGTTTCACTTATTTCATGATTTTAGTTTCAAGATAAATAAGATAAATTATTAGAAGATCATTCTACTGAATATAATAATAAGAGATTTCTTTAGGATGGAAGAATCAGAAGATGAGAGGAAACATTTGAGAAATAAAAAGATCAAAGGTGAAATAAATGAAGTACTGAGCTATAAACAGCATCTAAAGGAGCAGTCCGTAGGTTTATTCTAAGACTCCGTAGTTTTCAGTCTAAACTTTAAATCATTTGAACCCAAATATCATTTTATACTTCACCATTCACTGGTTTCATGTTTAGAATTATTATAATTAGTTGAGTCACTAATAATCATGTTATGCATCTGTTTCTTTTTATGTCTTTTCTTTGCAGAAAACATCATTTTAATGTCTGTTATAGCTGCTGTTTGTTCTGCCCATAAATAAAATCCTATTTATCTCATGTATTAAATTCATTTAGGGATTAATCTATAGATGAATGATGAAATAAACATGTCAATAATCTAAATAAATGACTCTTTCTGAGGGTTTGCTGACGTCATGTGACAGGAAGTGTTTTATTTTAACTATAAACTAACGGCTGTTTAAACAGAAGCAGACTCACCTCTGGTTGGGTCCTATGGGGGGGTGGTTATGGTTCTGGTTCTGACCCGGTTTCCCAGGGACGGACCTCCTGGTTCCGCGCTCCCTGTCGGCCTCGCCCCTCCCTCCCGGGTCCCCGTCCCTCGGTACCGAGCTGGCCCGTTTGGACCCGTGGTGGCGGTCCGTCTGGTCCTGGCTGCGGCTGCGGCGGGCCCGGCCCTGAGGCTCGCTGATGCTTTTGCTGCGACCCAGTTTGCTGATGACGTGGTGGGACACGGCCTCGTCGAACCGCTGCCGGTGCTTCTTAGGGATGAAGATTCTGGAGAACATGGCGGCATGAGAGGAAGAACCACAGCAAACGGTGAGTTCTGGTCTGAAAAATCACCAGACAGGCCTGAAGGAAACGGGTCTACAGAACCGCTTCATCCGGTCTAAAAACACAGGTCCAGTTAAATGACATCCGATCAGAACCGGTCAACCAGCTCCAAGTCATCCACACACAGAAAAAAGGTTCTGATGAACAGAACCGGACCAGATCCTCCACAGAAATAGGTTCTGATGAACAGAACTGGACCAGATCCTCCACAGAAATAGGTTCTGATGAACAGAACTGGACCAGATCCTCCACAGAAATAGGTTCTGATGAACAGAACCGGACCAGATCCTCCACAGAAATTGAAACACAGAAGGTGAATCAGAGCAGGAAGATGCTGCTGAATCTGGACCCGACTGCAGCGAAATGACAGAGAAGAGAAGGAAGAAGAAAAGGTGTAGGAGGAGGATCTGCTGCTATAGTTACCGCTACAATACTACACTACTACACTACTACAGTACTCTATTACTATACTACTACACTACTACAGTACTCTATTACTATACTACTATAATACTACACTACTACAGTACTCTATTACTATACTACTATAATACTACTACACTACTACAGTACTCTATTACTATACTACTATAATACTACTACACTACTACAGTACTCTATTACTATACTACTATAATACTACACTACTACAGTACTCTATTACTATACTACTATAATACTACTACACTACTACAGTACTCTATTACTATACTACTATAATACTACTACACTACTACAGTACTCTATTACTATACTACTATAATACTACTACACTACTACAGCACTCTATTACTATACTACTATAATACTACTACACTACTACAGCACTCTATTACTATACTACTATAATACTACACTACTACAGTACTCTATTACTATACTACTATAATACTACACTACTACAGTACTCTATTACTATACTACTATACTACTACACTACTACAGTACTCTATTACTATACTACTATAATACTACACTACTACAGTACTCTATTACTATAGTACTACACTACTACAGTACTCTATTACTATACTACTATAATACTACACTACTACAGTACTCTATTACTATACTACTATAATACTACTACACTACTACAGTACTCTATTACTATACTACTATAATACTATAATACTCTATTACTATACTACTATTATACTCTGTTACTGGTAGAAAAGGTGTAGGAGCAGAGGGATTCTCTCTCTGCTACTCATAGAGTTAATAAATATTATTAGAGTTATATTTATTATATATATATATATATATATATATATATATATATATATATATATATATATATATATATATATATATATATATATATATATAACATTATACCATATACCATATATAACATTATACATTGTGTTTTTCTGGCACCACCCACTGGTTCAATTACAACACTGCAGCCATCACCACAGTAAGAGCTCTGTCTCTCTATGTGTATATATATATATATATATATATATATCTTATCTTATCTCTCTCTCTCTCCTCTAATGAGTCCCAGCTGTTCCAGTTCTGTTCAGTTTGATTAATGAAGCTAATTAAAATCATATTAAAGGACATTCAGTCCATTTTCTATATCTGGATCATTAATGAGCAGCAACTCGCAGCCAAACAGCAGCAGAAGCTGTTTTCTCCCTGAGGATAAAACACGTTTATCAGCAGCTTCATTATCAACATCATTATCTTCTTCTCTGTTTTTATTGGGGACATTTTCTTAATTAAAAACACACCTGATGTCTCACAGCTAATTTAATACTTTAATATATTCAATTCAACCCAGTGCATCACCAAACCTTGTATACTATAACCCTCCAGTTGAAAATGACGGTGATGTTTTAATGACATTAGTCTTCACTGTGTTTTCTGGCTGATGTTGGATAAAATAAAACCACACGCTGATATACAAATCTATAATAAAATGAATATTCATTATATCTGACACTCAGATATGAAGAAATGTCCTGTAGTAAATAAATGTCCTGCTGTTATTTAGCTGCTACTACCTGATAATTAGCTACCTGTTAATTAGCTCTACCACCTGTTAATTAGCCTCTACCACCTGTTAATTAGCTGCTATCACCTGTTAATTAGCTGCTACTACCTGTTAATTAGCTGCTACTACCTGTTAATTAGCTGCTATCACCTGTTAATTAGCTGCTACCACCTGTTAATTAGCTGCTATCACCTGTTAATTAGCTGCTACCACCTGTTAATTAGCTGCTACTACCTGTTAATTAGCTGCTACTACCTGTTAATTAGCTGCTACTACCTGTTAATTAGCTGCTACTACCTGTTAATTAGCTGCTACCACCTGTTAATTAGCTACCTGTTAATTAGCTGCTACTACCTGTTAATTAGCTGCTATCACCTGTTAATTAGCTGCTACCACCTGTTAATTAGCTGCTACTACCTGTTAATTAGCTGCTACTACCTGTTAATTATCTGCTATCACCTGTTAATTAGCCTCTACCACCTGTTAATTAGCTGCTACTACCTGTTAATTAGCTGCTATCACCTGTTAATTAGCTGCTATCACCTGTTAATTAGCTGCTACCACCTGTTAATTAGCTGCTACTACCTGTTAATTAGCTGCTACTACCTGTTAATTAGCTGCTATCACCTGTTAATTAGCCTCTACCACCTGTTAATTAGCTGCTACTACCTGTTAATTAGCTGCTATCACCTGTTAATTAGCTGCTACTACCTGTTAATTAGCTGCTACTACCTGTTAATTAGCTGCTACATGTTAATTGTGTTAATTATTCATGTTGTATAACTAAACTACTCAACATTAGTTGTTTATTTCAGATTTACATCAACTTGTTGCTGCATGAATCAAAGCAGAAACAAATTTTATTTGGATGAATATTAATGAATATTAATGTCAGTTTTACCAGTTTTAACAGGTTCCTGCTGTTAATTAAATAATGAATTAATGAATGGTTCGACCTGGTTCTACAGCTCAACATCTATAATTATCTAGAATTCTAGAAATAATTATCTGGATGAAGCAGGAATCAGGACAGAGGATGACGAGCAGAAAATATCACATTTACCTCGAGAACAGGAGGATAAAACATTCAAACATGAATTAAACAAGTTACTCTGATAGTTAATAAATACACCTGTTATACCTGATAGTTAATAATACACCTGTTATACCTGATAGTTAATAATACACCTGTTATATCTGATAGTTAATAATACACCTGTTATACCTGATAGTTAATAATACACCTGTTATATCTGATAGTTAATAATACACCTGTTATACCTGATAGTTAATAATACACCTGTTATATCTGATAGTTAATAATACACCTGTTATACCTGATAGTTAATAAATACACCTGTTATACCTGATAGTTAATAAATACACCTGTTATACCTGATAGTTAATAATACACCTGTTATACCTGATAGTTAATAATACACCTGTTATACCTGATAGTTAATAATACACCTGTTATACCTGATAGTTAATAATACACCTGTTATACCTGATAGTTAATAATACACCTGTTATACCTGATAGTTAATAATACACCTGTTATACCTGATAGTTAATAATACACCTGTTATATCTGATAGTTAATAATACACCTGTTATACCTGATAGTTAATAATACACCTGTTATATCTGATAGTTAATAATACACCTGTTATACCTGATAGTTAATAATACACCTGTTATATCTGATAGTTAATAATACACCTGTTATACCTGATAGTTAATAATACACCTGTTATATCTGATAGTTAATAATACACCTGTTATACCTGATAGTTAATAAATACACCTGTTATACCTGATAGTTAATAAATACACCTGTTATACCTGATAGTTAATAATACACCTGTTATACCTGATAGTTAATAATACACCTGTTATACCTGATAGTTAATAATACACCTGTTATACCTGATAGTTAATAATACACCTGTTATACCTGATAGTTAATAAATACACCTGTTATACCTGATAGTTAATAATACACCTGTTATACCTGATAGTTAATAAATACACCTGTTATACCTGATAGTTAATAATACACCTGTTATACCTGATAGTTAATAATACACCTGTTATACCTGATAGTTAATAATACACCTGTTATACCTGATAGTTAATAATACACCTGTTATACCTGATAGTTAATAATACACCTGTTATATCTGATAGTTAATAATACACCTGTTATATCTGATAGTTAATAATACACCTGTTATACCTGATAGTTAATAATACACCTGTTATATCTGATAGTTAATAATACACCTGTTATACCTGATAGTTAATAATACACCTGTTATATCTGATAGTTAATAATACACCTGTTATACCTGATAGTTAATAATACACCTGTTATACCTGATAGTTAATAATACACCTGTTATACCTGATAGTTAATAATACACCTGTTATACCTGATAGTTAATAATACACCTGTTATACCTGATAGTTAATAATACACCTGTTATACCTGATAGTTAATAAATACACCTGTTATACCTGATAGTTAATAATACACCTGTTATATCTGATAGTTAATAATACACCTGTTATACCTGATAGTTAATAATACACCTGTTATACCTGATAGTTAATAATACACCTGTTATACCTGATAGTTAATAATACACCTGTTATATCTGATAGTTAATAATACACCTGTTATATCTGATAGTTAATAATACACCTGTTATACCTGATAGTTAATAATACACCTGTTATACCTGATAGTTAATAATACACCTGTTATACCTGATAGTTAATAAATACACCTGTTATACCTGATAGTTAATAATACACCTGTTATACCTGATAGTTAATAAATACACCTGTTATACCTGATAGTTAATAATACACCTGTTATACCTGATAGTTAATAATACACCTGTTATACCTGATAGTTAATAATACACCTGTTATACCTGATAGTTAATAATACACCTGTTATATCTGATAGTTAATAAATACACCTGTTATACCTGATAGTTAATAATACACCTGTTATACCTGATAGTTAATAATACACCTGTTATACCTGATAGTTAATAATACACCTGTTATACCTGATAGTTAATAATACACCTGTTATACCTGATAGTTAATAATACACCTGTTATACCTGATAGTTAATAATACACCTGTTATACCTGATAGTTAATAATACACCTGTTATACCTGATAGTTAATAATACACCTGTTATACCTGATAGTTAATAATACACCTGTTATATCTGATAGTTAATAAATACACCTGTTATACCTGATAGTTAATAATACACCTGTTATATCTGATAGTTAATAAATACACCTGTTATATCTGATAGTTAATAATACACCTGTTATACCTGATAGTTAATAAATACACCTGTTATACCTGATAGTTAATAATACACCTGTTATACCTGATAGTTAATAATACACCTGTTATACCTGATAGTTAATAATACACCTGTTATACCTGATAGTTAATAATACACCTGTTATACCTGATAGTTAATAATACACCTGTTATATCTGATAGTTAATAATACACCTGTTATACCTGATAGTTAATAATACACCTGTTATACCTGATAGTTAATAATACACCTGTTATACCTGATAGTTAATAATACACCTGTTATACCTGATAGTTAATAAATACACCTGTTATACCTGATAGTTAATAATACACCTGTTATATCTGATAGTTAATAATACACCTGTTATACCTGATAGTTAATAATACACCTGTTATACCTGATAGTTAATAATACACCTGTTATACCTGATAGTTAATAATACACCTGTTATACCTGATAGTTAATAATACACCTGTTATACCTGATAGTTAATAATACACCTGTTATACCTGATAGTTAATAATACACCTGTTATACCTGATAGTTAATAATACACCTGTTATACCTGATAGTTAATAATACACCTGTTATACCTGATAGTTAATAATACACCTGTTATACCTGATAGTTAATAATACACCTGTTATACCTGATAGTTAATAATACACCTGTTATATCTGATAGTTAATAATACACCTGTTATACCTGATAGTTAATAATACACCTGTTATACCACCTATCCACTAACTATACTACTAACTAGGATGGAGGTTGGACTGGTTTTATCCTCCAGGACCAGATGGAGCCTCTAAAACTCTGTAATCCACCACAGGAAAAGCCTGAATGTCTAATTAATCCCTGAAGATTAGTGGACTTTACAGCTGCACCTTCACAAAAACAACAGCGACTCTAAAACTATAAAATCATCACAAACTCAAACTCATGGATCATTTACATGACTTTTACTCATGAATTTACAGGTTTATTTCAGTTTATTCTATAGATGTTTTAGTATTATTTTAGTATATTTAACTCCTACCGGATGCTGGACAGTTTATTCTATATATATTTTAGTATTATTTTAGTATATTTAACTCCTACCGGATGCTGGACAGTTTATTCTATATATATTTTAGTATTATTTTAGTATTATTTTAGTATATTTAACTCCTACCGGATGCTGGACGGTTTATTCTATATATATTTTAGTATTATTTTAGTATATTTAACTCCTACCCGATGCTGGACGGTTTATTCTATATATATTTTAGTATTATTTAGTATTATTTTAGTATATTTCTCTCCTACCGGATGCTGGACAGCAGCTGGCGGTGCTCGTCGGTGCTGAGGATCTCTGGGAGGACGGAGGCCAACCAGTCCACCTTCTTCTCTGCAGCAAACTGCTTCAACACGGAGAAAAGTCGCTCCTTCACTTCTGGTTCGTCGCCTAAAATCTGGTCGACCTGAAGGAGGAGAAACGTTTAATACTCGTTATTCAACAGGATCCGTGTGTTTTATTACATTTAATGCTCCTTTATTACTTTAGAATCACAGAGTTTAACTCATTTACTGAACATGATTTGGTTTTAAAGACCAGTTATAAACATTCAGCTGCATCTGTCTGACTTTATTAAATAGAACATAAATCTGTTCTATTACTGGTAGTTGTGGTGTTTTTACTCCAAGACGTCATGAGATTCTTCAGATTCACACAGTTTCATTTAGATTTAGTCAAATTTACATTTATTTAGTATTAGTCACATTTAGTCAACATTCTTTGTTGTTTACTCACTTTTAGTTGAGGAAAAGTCCTGGAATTATAGTCTATAATATAAGTTTTAGTCATAAATATAAAGTATTATAGTCTAGTTTTAGTCATAAATATAAAGTATTTTAAAGTATATTTCGTGTGTTTTTGTGTTAAAATGTTGATTTCACCTCATTTTTCTCATAAAAGCCGTTGATGGATCTATTTTTCCTGATCAGACTAAGCTCGTGTAGTTTTTTCTGATGCAGTCTTCTCCCTCACCACTAGGGGCAGTAAGTGCTCCAGCCTGGTCCTTTAAGGAGCTGGACCAGGTTTTTCCTGGTTCCTACCTTCCTGTTGAACTCCAGGGCCTTGTGTTTTCGGTCCATTCTGGTTCCGTCTGGTCCCAGCTGACTGTCCTCCAGACTGAACCGGTTTTTCTGCCTTGGACCCAGACATAAAACCCCTAACCGAAGCGTCCGGCCCTGCGACGCCTTGATGAGCGCCGCTGCCGTCTCGTGCTGCCGGACCGGGATCCCGCTGACCTCCATGACGTAGTCTCCGGCCCTCAGACCGGCCCGGCCCGCCGGGGAGCAGGGGGAGCAGTCCTCCACCAGCAGGGGGCAGTCTCCCACGATGGTGAACCCGAATCTACCGTCTGGACCCGGGATGATGTCCATCTGCCCTCCAGGACGAAAACTAGTTAGAGCAATGTATGAAAGTATAAACTCTTCTATAGCCTGGGGACAGCCAGATTAACCCATCTAGGCAGCCAATCAGATGAGGGGGGCGGGGTTTCACCTTATAATGAAGCTTTAAGTTATTTACACTGAACGTTTATTTGGAAACATTAGCAACTTTTAGCACTAAACTGTTTAATCATCATTGAGTGTGTGTGATGTGATTGGCTAGAAGGCTGTGATGTGATTGGCTAGAAGGCTGTGCTGTGATTGGCTAGAAGGCTGTGCTGTGATTGACTAGAAGGCTGTGCTGTGATTGGCTAGAAGGCTGTGCTGTGATTGGCTAGAAGGCTGTGCTGTGATTGACTAGAAGGCTGTGCTGTGATTGGCTAGAAGGCTGTGATGTGATTGGCTAGAAGGCTGTGCTGTGATTGGCTAGAAGGCTGTGCTGTGATTGGCTAGAAGGCTGTGATGTGATTGGCTAGAAGGCTGTGATGTGATTGGCTAAAAGACAAATATTCAATAAACAGCTGTGAGTTTTCATAAACCAGCCTCTAATATTAACTAATGAACAGAATATAAATCTACAATGATATGAGGTCTAATGTTAGCCAGGCTAGTGTTAGCCAGGCTAGCATTAGCCAGGTTAGTGTTCGCCATGCTATCGTTAGCCAGGTTAGCGTTAGCCAGGTTAGTGTTAGCCAGGCTAGCATTAGCCAGTTTAGTGTTTGCCATGCTAACGTTAGCCAGGTTAGCGTTAGCCAGGTTAGTGTTAGCCAGGCTAGTGTTAGCCAGGTTAGTGTTAGCCAGTTAACGTTAGCCAGGCTAATGTTAGCTAAGCTAATGCTAGCCAGGCTAACACTGATCTGAACAACCAGCCAGTTTTAAAGTAATTTTAATAATCTGATCTTTAATCTCCATGAGGTGGTTCTAGATCCTGGATCTGGATCACCTGCTGGATGCGGGACACCACGCCGATGCTGGGGGGGATGTTCTTCTGGGTCTGGGCGATGGCGATGAGAGCCTGTGGACTCAGCGTGGACACGTTGTGGCCCTCGATCTCCAGGACCTGGTCCCCGGCCTGGAGACCGGCCAGGTGGGCGCTGCTGCCCTCCTCCACCGACAGGATGTAGCTGGGCCCGGTTCCACCCAGCTGGAACCCGAAGTCCTCCGGCCAGCCGTGGTTGGAGGACGGCATGTTGAGGACTGGAGGACAGGAGGGTAGGAATAAAAAACACATCCAGAGGATTCAACATCCAGGAATAAAACCTCTACACCAGGGGTCTCCAGTCCTGGTCCAGAAGGTTCTGGTCTGGTCCAGGTTTTAGTTTCAACCAGCAGCAACAACCTGACTCTAATAATGAAGGTTCTTATTAATGACTCAGTGGCTCAGTTGGATCCTGGATCACATCAGAGTTCTGGTTTCACTCAAAGGACCAATTATAAACATCATATATATTATTATTATTAATAATATTATTAATATTATTATTATTATTATTATTATATGTTATTATTGTTGTTAGCGTCTAATTATTAACCATTAAAATCATCACAGATATGTAGAGACTCATACCAGAATCTGCTGATAACCACTATTAACTATTGATTTATTTCATGAATCTATGGTTTAGTGTTGCTATGCTAAATATTAAAGAATAGAAAGTAGCAGAAAGTAATGACAGATGTACTTCAACAAAGGAAAAGAAGGAACAAACAGAAACTTTCCTGTTTTTAAACAACCTTCGTGGCCGATTGAGAAAAAGATGTTGGAGTTAACGAAGTCGTACAAAGACAACGTGACCAGCGTGTCTCCGTTAACTTCAACATTTATTCACTGTAAATAAATCACACCAGTCTGTGAAGCTCTGGAGGGACCACAGGAAATGAGCTGGAGACCAGATCTGGGCCCCGGACCTCAGGTTGGACACATATGGTCTAGATTAATAAGGACCTTCATTATAGAATCAGGTTGGAACTAAAACCTGGACTAGACCAGACCTACTGGACCTGGACCAGACCAGACCTACTGGACCTGGACCAGACCAGACCTACTGGACCTGGACCAGACCAGACCTACTGGACCAGGACTAGAGACCCAGGTCTACAGGTTCCTTTAACACTAAAACATCAACGCATTCAAGCAGTAAAACTCACCCACGGCAGCAAATTCACTCAGATCGACTGACATGGAAAAAAGAACCTTTACATCAAATAATCACAACAACTGCAGCTTCGTCTGATTCTTCCTGACGAGTCCTTTTCTGTCGTCTCAGCCTCGTTAACGGTCGTTTTCTGTCGTCTCAGCCTCGTTAACGGTCGTTTTGAGTCGTCTCAGCCTCGTTAACGGTCGTTTTGAGTCGTCTCAGCCTCGTTAACGGTCGTTTTGAGTCGTCTCAGCCTCGTTAACGGTCGTTTTCTGAGTTCTAACCCTCCAACCCTGAACCGTGACACACCCAGCTGGTTCTGACCTGGTTCCCTCGCTCTAAAGCAGCCAATCAAACGCAAGGATCATGACCTTAATTAACTCCAGAGACAAAAGTTCCTGCAGCAATAGAGTGAATTTCCTGTTGAATGTTAATTATGCAACAGAGAGAAGTCGCAGCTACAGGAGGACACTCATTAACGAATGCTAATTAATAAGGTGGATTAAACCCAGACTTACAGAAATCTTTAGAGGGATAACGAGATCCTCGTTTGCTCTGACGAAACGAGTATCTGCCTTTTTTGTTTTGCAAAAACTTCTTCATCTTGAATGTCAAATCGCAAAAAAAAAAAAAAAAAAAGCTGCCACTCAGAACCCCTTTAACCCAGTCAGAGAGTCCAGGTGGGTCCGGTCTGGTCCTGGTGGTCCTGGTGGTTCTGGATGAGGAGCTGGGTCCTGCTGCTCAGCGTTAATCAGAAACTGGGACGCTCCTTCGCCTCCTTAATGATTCGCTGTCCAAAAACAGGAGAGAGGCCTCATTTTTCTATAAATACTCCTCCTCCTCCGCTCCCTGAGGGACTCCGCTGGCCCAGAATCCACCAGCAGGAGCCGGACCACCAGAACTGGAGCGTCTGAGAACTGGAGTCCTGGAGTCCTGCAGTCCTGGAATCCTAGTGTCCTGGAATCCTGGAGTCCTGCAGTCCTGGAATCCTGGAATCCTAGAGTCCTGGAGTTCTAGATTCCTAGAGTCCTGGAGTCCTGGAGTCCTGGAGTCCTAGAATCCTGGAGTCCTGGAGTCCTGTAGTCCTAGAATCCTAGAGTCCTGGAGTCCTGTAGTCCTAGAATCCTAGAGTCCTGGAGTCCTAGAATCCTAGAGTCCTGGAGTCCTGTAGTCCTAGAATCCTAGAGTCCTGGAGTCCTAGAATCCTGGAGTCCTAGAATCCTGGAGTCCTAGAATCCTAGAGTCCTGGAGTCCTGTAGTCCTAGAATCCTGGAGTCCTAGAATCCTAGAGTCCTAGAATCCTAGAGTCCTGGAGTCCTGTAGTCCTAGAATCCTGGAGTCCTGGAGTCCTAGAATACTGGAGTCCTAGAATCCTGTAGTCCTAGAATCCTGGAGTCCTGGAGTCCTAGAATCCTGGAGTCCTAGAATCCTAGAGTCCTGGAGTCCCAGAATCCTGGAATCCTGTAGTCCTAGAATCCTGGAGTCCTAGAATCCTGGAGTCCTAGAATCCTAGAGTCCTGGAGTCCTGTAGTCCTAGAATCCTGGAGTCCTAGAATACTGGAGTCCTAGAGTCCTGGAGTCCTAGAGTCCTGGAGTCCTAGAATACTGGAGTCCTAGAGTCCTGGAGTCCTAGAGTCCTGGAGTCCTAGAATTCTGGAGTCCTGGAGTCCTAGAATCCTGGAGTCCTAGAATCCTGGAGTCCTGGAGTCCTAGAGTCCTAGAGTCCTGGAGTCCTAGAGTCCTAGAATCCTAGAATCCTGGAGTCCTGGAGTCCTAGAATCCTGGAGTCCTGGACGTGTCTGGACGTGTCTGGACAGTTTCCAGTGATGAGGACCAGGATTCTTTAGACCTGATCCTCCAGGATTAGGAGGATTAGAGACTGAATCTGAATCCACCTCCTTATTAATGCTGCAGGAACCAGGACCTGGACCAGGACCAGGACCTGGACCTGGACTCTTCTTTATATTATAATGATATTTATACTCACTGGTGTTTATACTGGTATATATGTATATATATGTTAATATTAATATAATAATATGTTATATGTATAGTAAATATATATATATAATATATATATAATATATATATATAATATATATATATATATAGAAAAATATTATATATATATATAGAAATATATTATATATATATATATATAGAAATATATTATATATATAGAAATATATTATATATATATAGAAATATATTATATATATATAGAAATATATTATATATATATATAGAAATATATTATATATATATATATATTTACTATAGTTAAACTTGTATAGAATCAGAATGTGAGTCATTAGATTCAGAGCAGCAGTTAAATAATAATAAAATCATCTTAAAGTTGTGTCTGATTAAATCATCTTATAATAATAATTATTAGTGATTAACTCATTAATAATGAGTGTATTGATCACCTTGTCATTAATGAGTGTATTGATCACCTTAAGTCATTAATAATGAGTGTATTGATCACCTTAAATCATTAATAATGAGTGTATTGATCACCTTAAATCATTAATAATGAGTGTATTGATCACCTTAACTCATTAATAATGAGTGTATTGATCACCTTAAATCATTAATAATGAGTGTATTGATCACCTTAAATCATTAATAATGAGTGTATTGATCACCTTAAATCATTAATAATGAGTGTATTGATCACCTTAAGTCATTAATAATGAGTGTATTGATGACCTTGTCATTAATAATGAGTGTATTGATCACCTTAAATCATTAATAATGAGTGTATTGATCACCCTGACACCACTGGATGAAGTAAACTCTAGTATTTTCTGGTATTTTCTGCTAATTCATGCGTCCTCTGCTCTGAGGACATCAGCTGCTGAACTTTATTCTGTTTTTAATCTTTTTGTCCCACTTGTAAATCTCCATAAATTCTGTGTCCCACATCAGGTCCTTCAATAAAACTGAAGGAAACGGCTTGAAAATAACGTGTCAACATCATAAACTCATTATAGATTTCCTGTTTTATTGTCAAATATAACTTTGGTTTCGTTTTAAATCATTAAAACAAACGTACCACCACAGGGCCACGGACCACAGGTTGGGAACCAATCAACTAGACATTTAAATAAATAAAAATCAATGGAAACATTAAATATCATTAAAAACGTGTTCATGACTGAAATCACTGAGAGTTTAAAATATCATAGCTTATATTACCCAGGGTTAATGTTTCACAGCTTCATTACCGTCATTAACAGTAAATGAAATTATTTTCATCAATTCACCCGTTAACCTTTGTTGGTTCATCAGAGCTGAAGGTGACGTACCTGAGGTCGTCTCAGGTGTTGCTGCTGAGGATCAGTCTGCTCCAACCTGAATAATTTAACAGAAAAACACTGAAACACGGAGCACAAACAACACCACAACATTTACAACCATCACTATAAGAACAACACCTGAACCAGTCACACCTGAACCAGTCACACCTGAACCAGTCACACCTGAACCAGTCACACCTGAACCAGTCACACCTGAACCAGTCACACCTGCAGCTCCTTCACCTGCAGTAAAACCCTCCTCCAGCTGAAATACAACACCAGGAACCAGATCCAACAGGTGATTCTACCTGAGTGGACGTCACAGAAAACAACAAACTGGAGCTAGCTTAGTTAGCACAGTTAGCTCAGGTAGCACAGTTAGCTCAGGTAGCTCTTAAAGGGGCCAGATCATAAACTCCTGTATACCTCTGCCTGTGGAGCAGTGGAGTTAAACTCACATCAGTGTTCCTGTTTCCCTCAAAGGGACAATTATAAAGATCATATATATCTACATATTATTATTATTATTATTATAATACATGTTTGTTGGGTTGGACACATGTGCTGTAGATGTGTAGGTCTCTGATGAACTGAGAAATAAAACCACCAATGTATTCTCTATTTATCCTGAAGTGTTGCTGAAACCTGCTGGACATAAACTCCAGGACTGGGAGTGTTAGAAGGCCGACTGTATTGCTGCTACAGGTCTAAGTCGATACCTCTGGACCTTTAAAAATATTGATTGTTATAAACAGACAACAGAATGTTTTCTATTAAATTGGTTCAATAAAATATAAATATGGCACCTTCAAAGAATAACTAGACCACAAAACAATGTTTTTCACCTTAAAATGAATGTAAATGTGAATTTAGTTGTGTTACTGGTTGATTCTGGCCCAAACCTTTATATTTCAGTGTAAAGTATTTGAATTCTACATGTTGTGGTCTAAATGAGTAATGATTTAGAGGCATGAATGTGCTGTTTATGTGAAATAAAGTGACCTGTTAAATCCACTGTATCTCTGGTCTGGATCATAGAGAATAAATAGAAAAGTCTGTGTTAAGACATTTAAGGTTCAAGTAATAAACTGCTGTAGATTCTCATCATCCTACAGGTGATACAGGTAAAGTTGATTATTATTATTATGAAGATACTCAAAAATTAGACTAATATAATGAAACCAAACACAATAATAATATAAATTTAGTTTTTATTAATAAAAAGCAGCAAGTTTAAACCCAATCAAGTTTTTTTCCTAGGATGATTCTGGATGACCCGCCCTCCGCCGCCTCTGATTGGCTGGTACTAGTTGCCTTCGTGGCTTGGATTGGTTGGGTTTAAGCACGAAGCTCGTGATTGGTTGGAGTTAGGGGGCGGAATACATCGTAAACCAATCAGAGGACGAGTAGAAATCACCTAGAATCGTCTTAGGGAAAAAAAATCTCCAACTGTTAGCTTTGAAGTTAGCCCGCCGATGCTACGGAAGTGTCATTGATTGTTGCCGGAACATGTAGCAGCGGTGGAGCTAACAGCTAAAACTAGCTAAAAACACACAGAACGCTATGCTAACGTGATAAAAAGCAGCGGAAGCTGAGTGTGAGCTGCACTAGTAGGTGAGAGGAGGAATAAACATTTAATGTTAGCGGCTTAGAGCGGGAATAGCGGCGGTTTGCTAACGTTAGCTTGTTGCTAGTTTAACACCTGTTGTTTCCTCAGGTGAAACATGGATTTTCTGACGTTGTTCTCCATCTACGTCCTGCTGGTGCTGAGCTGCATGGTCCTCATCTGTAAATCCTCCGGAGAACAACAGAGGAACCGCTTTAGTTCCGGATTTAACTTCATAGTGAAGGTAAGAAAATGATTGTTAATTATTATTTTAATAATTAAATATACGTGAAAAGCATTAAATAAGTTATTCATCAATGTGGAGCCAGTTTGAGATATTTTTATAGGTTATTAATAAAAGTACAAGTAGATATTATTGATATACTATTATATTGTTGCTGTGTTTTTTCTTTACTATACACAGTGTTTTAAGCTGTTAAATAATGTGATGTAGGATCTACAGTTGAATAAGAATGGAAAAAAGTATATTTATTCAAGTACTATATTTAAGTACAGTTTTGAGGTACTTGTTCTTCATTTTCTTTTAAATTTTATGCTGCAGTTTAGTTTCACTTCACTGAACCAGAGCTGTTAATAATAATAATAATAATAATAATAATAATAATAATAATAATAATAATAATAATAATAATAATAATAATGATGATGATGATAATGAATCCATATGAATAAAACCTTATAAATATTCCCTGTTTTACAGTTGTTGATCATTTCCTCCTCAGGTATTTTCACCTATTACACCCAAATGGCTGCAGAGGTTTTCACAGAGGACGTTACACCGACTGTTTCACCAGAGGTTGAATTAAAGCTGCATGAAATTATAATTTATCATTTACATTTAATGGATCTGATCCTGTATAACAGAAACAGCCTGTTATCTGATATTTATTCTTATTTCCTACAGAAACAGCCTGTTATCTGATATTTATTCTTATTTCCTACAGAAACAGCCTGTTATCTGATATTTTATTCTTATTTCCTACAGAAACAGCCTGTTATCTGATATTTATTCTTATTTCCTACAGAAACAGCCTGTTATCTGATATTTTATTCTTATTTCCTACAGAAACAGCCTGTTATCTGATATTTTATTCTTATTTCCTACAGAAACAGCCTGTTATCTGATATTTATTCTTATTTCCTACAGAAACAGCCTGTTATCTGATATTTTATTCTTATTTCCTACAGAAACAGCCTGTTATCTGATATTTTATTCTTATTTCCTACAGAAACAGCCTGTTCATCTACCTTCACGTCCTGCTGGAAGCTGCCGTTTATGTGGAGTTCAGCTTCGAGGTTTTCGGCTACTGCAGAGAGATGGGAACCAGTCTGACCAGTCTGGCTGTTCCTTACGTTCTGCTGGTTATTAAAACCCTCTTCTTCATCCTCTGCATCAACTCTGATCCAGGTGATTTATTTATCAGCTGTAGAACATATTTAACATGAAATAATAAACTCAGTGAGACTTAAACAACTAAACTAAAAAACTAAACTCCAAACTTCAGTTGTTTGTGTGAATTATTCTGCTGTTTAGTCCTGAAGACAGTTTAATAGATAATAATAATAATAATAATAATAATAATAATAATAATAGAATAATAAAGAATAATCACCACACTATTCATTTATATATTTAAACTGTTGATAATCTCAGAACAAACATGAAACATGTCCAAAATAATATAGAAGAATATGTGTGTTTTTATTATGTTATTTTTATAGTTTATAAATGATATGTTTTTATAACTTATAGCATGTTCCTTCATCAAACCAACCATTTTAACAGGAATTATTTTATAATATCTTCTATTATTGTGTTGTTGTGTGAACACCAATAATTCATTAGTTCATTATTAGTGTTAATTAATGAACAGTTTAACTACAACCAGCAGAAACTGCTGCGTCCACCATGATAAATGAGTCCAGATGTTTTACAGGAACAAGGTCAGATAGAACATCTGGTATCATCAGCTGTATTTATTTATATATATATATTTACAGGTACAGTAACCCAGGACAACCTGTCAGGTCACCTCCTCCTCTATCCCTACGACAGGAAGTTGTTCCATCCTGATGTTTCTTGTCCATCGTGTGACGTGGTGAAACCGGCTCGTTCCAAACACTGCAGTGAGTCGTGTTTCAGCAGAATAATGCTGATCATTTTATGTCTCAGTGCTTCTGAGCGTATTCTGACCCTGTGTGGTTCCAGGGGTGTGTGACAGATGTGTCCAGAGGTTCGACCACCACTGTGTTTGGGTCAACAACTGCATCGGAGCCAACAACACGCGCTACTTCCTGTTCTACCTGCTGAGTGTGTGCTGCATGGCTGCAGATATCACCCTGCTGACCTCTGACATGCTGCTGCACCTGGTGCTGAGGACCGGGCTGCTCAGAGCCCGATATATAGATGGAGATGGGATGGAACAGCAGGCTGGACCCCTGTTTGTTGTCCAGGTTACTGTTAATATATAAATATATATATAATATTTACAGTAAGAACCTTTATCATTCCTGTGAATCTGCTTTCACAACAGTGACTGAATATTTGCTGCATCCTTATTTTTAACACGTCCTTCTAATATTCACAGCGTTTTTTTCGTGTTTTTCTTGCAGCACCTGTTCCTCACCTTCCCCAGGATCATCTTCATGCTGGGCTTCCTGCTGTTCCTCTTCTTTCTGCTGGCTGGTTACACCCTGTTCCACTGCTGCCTGGCTGCTGTCAACCAGACCTCCAACGAGTGGTACAAGAGCCGCGGATTCAGCTGTCAGCACTGTCGCTCTGCTGCAGGTCCAGACCGGACGGGTCCACATCAGCCCTCTGACCCGGGTCCAGACCGGACGGGTCCACATCAGCCCTCTGACCCGGGTCCAGACCGGTCTAGGAGGTTCTTCTACAGCAGAGGACTCCTCAGGAACCTGGCTGAGATTCTCTGTCCTCCACAACCTGTTCACAAAAAAAACGACTGACGGGTTTTTTGTCCTGTGTCTTTGTGCTGCGTTCACTACCATTACTACAAGAAAATAAAGTTTATATCTGTGATTCCTTTATAAACTGGTGTCTGTTCTGTTTGTTGTTGGATTTTAAAGCTGCAGAACTGGTTATAACCAACTTGGATCCCTGGGTAAGGTTTTAGGTGGTAAGTTCCACTGTTAGTCAACATAAACTCACAATATATTAATATAATATAAATGAAAAACCTGGGATATACATGCATGATGTAGACAGCTGGGACTGGACCAACATTCACTATTCATACAGCTCATTCCCTGATATGTGAATATAATCTGCCTACTTATAGTTTATATTTGTATTTATATTCTATGTTACTTGTGTGTTATTTTATTAGATTTTTATTTGACCTTTAATACCTTCTTACTATTTTATTCTTATTGATACAGCGTTCATGTAGACAGCAAGTAAGAATTTTATTAGAGAAACTTGTTTCTACTGAACATGACAATAAACAACTTGAATGTGTGTGTGTGTGTGTGTGTGTGTGTATATATATATATATATATATATATATATATATATATATATATATATATATATATATATATATACATATACATACAGACAATTATTACAACTATAATATATATGTGAAAATGTAAATTAAATTACCGTGATAACACCTGTTGAATAAATTTGATATTTACCTGAAGAAGGTGAACTAGTAACGTTAATATTTATATTTTAAATATTTTCCATTACCAGACGTTAAAACTAACACCGCCATTTATTAATTAGCTGATAACCATGTTATGCTAATGGTTAATGACTTTATTAATCATCAATAATATAATTATATCACATTTACTGTAACATCACCTCTTCTTTGTCGTTTTTACTCTTTTTCCAGTTTCACCATGTTTTTGAGCTAACCGCGTTAGCTTAGCTACATGTTAGCTTAGCTACTAGCTTAGCTACATGTTAGCTTAGCTACTATCTTAGCTACATGTTAGCTTAGCTACATGTTAGCTTAGCTACTATCTTAGCTATGTATCTCATAAACTGACGAGTCACACACCAGGGTCCAATTATATTTTAATAAAGATTAATATAAACAAATCGTCTCTATTTAAAAAAGTCACAAAGTCTCTGTCCAGATCTAACGTCAATTTATATTTTATTGAAATATTATTATTAACTTGTGCTAATTTCAACAGTTAAACAGGAAAGAACAAAGGTTCCATGTTTCAGACACTGTTCATGTTGTTACCAGAGTTTTTAGGGGAAATAAATTCACTGTGATGTAAAATCCTGTTAAACAACTCACTCAGAAGGAAAATAACACACACACACACACACACACACACACACACACACACACACACACACACACACACACACACACACACACACAGTTTCAACAGTGTGGTGTTGTAATAAGGAGATAACAGAAATAACAAAGGTTGGAGATAAATGCACTGAACTGGTTAAACTTTACAGTTTTCTGTTGATAAATCAGAAAACAAACGAACTGAAACACGTTTTTCTTGCTGTAAAATCATCTGTATTTTAAAAAGTCACAAAGTCTCGGTGCATATTTAACCATGGATGTATATGTATACCATATATATATATATATATATATATATATATATATATATATATATATATATATATATATATATATATATATATATATATATATATATATATATATAACATATAATATATAAATATAATGAAGTGTTATAATACATTCATAG
This sequence comes from Lepturacanthus savala, assembly GCA_030544235.1. Lineage (NCBI taxonomy): Eukaryota > Metazoa > Chordata > Actinopteri > Scombriformes > Trichiuridae > Lepturacanthus > Lepturacanthus savala. Next base: position 26,904,795 of record CM060471.1, on the reverse strand, counting down.
ATTTAATAAATCCGGACTACTTCCTGGTTCCTGTCCGTTTAAGCCGGGGCGGAAGTAGCTGAACCGCGTCACTCCAACGTCAGTTTCCTCCGCGATTCATTTCAGCACTCTTTGGAAAACTAAACCCCAGGTTCATGACCTCTGCGGGTCAGCGGTTCTCCCCGGCTACAGCACCTCTCTATCCGGCTACAGCACCTCTCTACCCGGTACCATAGCGCCTCTCTATCCGGCTACAGCACCTCTCTACCCGGTACCATAGCGCCTCTCTACCCGGCTACAGCACCTCTCTACCCGGCTACAGCACCGTCTCTACCCGGCTACAGCACTTCTCTCCCCGGCTACAGCACCGTCTCTACCCGGCTACAGCACTTCTCTCCCCGGCTACAGCACCGTCTCTCCCCGGCTACAGCACTTCTCTCCCCGGCTACAGCACCGTCTCTACCCGGCTACAGCACCGTCTCTCCCCGGCTACAGCACTTCTCTCCCCGGCTACAGCACCGTCTCTCCCCGGCTATAGCACCGTCTCTACCGGTACCACAGCACCTCTCCACCCGGTACTGTCTCCGTTAATCTGACCCCGGTCCTCGTCCTCCATGTCCGGGTCTAAGTGCCGGCGGCTCAGCGGAGCTCTGGTCCGGGAGGTTCTGGACTCGGTGGACTGGGTCCTGCTGGACTGTGACGGGGTGATCTGGCGGGGGGACCATGCGGTGCCCGGAGCCCCGCAGGTCATCAACCTGCTGAAGGCGCGTGGGAAGCGGGTCTGCTATGTCACCAACAACAGCACCAAGACGCGGCGGATGTACGCGGAGAAGCTGGCGGGGCTGGGGTTCGACGCCGCCGAGGACGACGTGTTCGGAACCGCGTTCTGCTCCGCCCGGTACCTGCGGGACGTGTGCGGGCTGCGCGGGAAGGTCTACCTGATCGGCAGCGACGCCATGCGGGAGGAGCTGGAGGCCGTCGGGATCCGCCAGACCGGACTGGGCCCGGACCACGTGACCGGGACCCAGGCGGACTGGGCCAACGTGGAGCTGGACCCGGAGGTGGAGGCGGTTCTGGTCGGGTTCGACCCGCACTTCAGCTACATGAAGCTGAACCGGGCCCTGCAGTACCTCAGCCGGCCCGGATGCAGGTTCCTCGGTACCAACACCGACACCAGGCTGCCGCTGGAGGGGGGCAAGGCCGTCCCCGGTACGAGACCTGGTGGTCCGGGTCCTGGCTGGTACCAGAACCACCACAAATTAAATAATTAAATAAAATCTAATGATCGATTATTCGCTTTAATCAATCAATTTACAGAAAATTAAGAAAATGGTAAATTATAAATAATTGAGAAAAATCGAGAAAGAAACAAGAGATAAACCAATTGATGTAGATCAGAGCTGCAATTAATGAATATTCTAATAATCGATTATTATATAAATTATTGAAACGATTAATTGATTATTAGTTTGCATCATGAAATGTGGATCAGTGTTTCCAGTAACGTTATAGTCTGTTATTATCATGTTATTAGCTGTTATTACGTAAATCATGTTATTAACGTTCATGATATATAATGTTAGCATCTGTTATTACAACGTTAGCATCTGTTATTACAACGTTAGCATCTGTTATTATAACGTTAGCATCTGTTATTACAACGTTAGCATCTGTTATTACAACGTTAGCATCTGTTATTATAACGTTAGCGGTATAACATCTGTTATAACGTCATTGTCTGCTACCTGTGCTGTATCACCTGACCTGTGGCCCCGCCCCCTCCCCAGGTACGGGCTGCCTGCTGCGGGCGGTGGAGACGGCGGCTCAGCGGCGGGCGGAGACGGTGGGGAAACCGAACCGCTACATGTTCGACTGCGTGGCGTCGCGGTTCGGCGTTGACGGGGGGCGGTGCCTGATGGTCGGAGACCGGCTGGACACGGACATTAAGTTCGGCTCCGGCTGCGGCCTGAAGACGCTGCTGACGCTGACCGGCGTCAGCTCCCTGGACGACGCCGACGCCCACCTGAGGAGCGGCTGCCCGGAGCGAGGAGGGATGGTCCCGGATTACTACGTAGACAGCATCGCTGACCTGCTGCCGGCGCTGCAGGGCTGACGCTACATGTTAGCTTAGCTACGAGTTAGCTTAGCTAAGCGTTAGCTTGGCTACATGTCGCCTTAGCTATGTTGGCTTAGCTACTCGCTTTGCTACATGCTATCTTATAACCTGATGAGTCACAGGGTCCATTATATTTTAATAAAGATTAATATAAACAAATCATCTCTATTTTAAAAAGTCACAAAGTCAATTTATCCTTTACTTTATTATTATTATTATTATTAACTTGTGCTAATTTCAACAGTTAAACAGGAAAGAACAAAGGTTCCATGTTTCAGACACTGTTCATGTTGTTACCAGAGTTTTTAGGGGAAATAAATTCACTGTGATGTAAAATCCTGTTAAACAACTCACACACACACACACACACACACACACACACACACACACAGTTTCAACAGTGTGGTGTTGTAATAAGGAGAGAACAGAAATAACAAAGGTTGGAGATAAATGCACTGAACTGAATAAACTTTAGTTTTGCACGTCTTTCTGTTGATAAATCAGAAAACAAACGAACTGAAACATGTTTTTCTTGCTGTAATAATTAATTCTGAGCAGTAAATAAATCAGTGACTGAAGCTTCACATAAAGACATTAAAGGAACAGGTTGTAGTTTTGTGGCGGCCTCTAGTGGTGAGTTTACACATTACTGGATGGTTTATTCTGTTTCTTCTAACTGAATCGGTATCGGTGCCAAACTAGTTGTGATGTCACAAATCCCGCCTGTAGCCTGCCTGTTTATTGAACCTTCAGCTCCGTGAGGATCCAACATTCAACTAAAGGAACAAAGAAATCACCTTTTTGAGTTTTTATCTTTAAATAAAGAGTCACTGATGATCAGGAGGAATAAAATCAGCTTTTTAATGTTGATTTGTTGCATTTCTACGGTTTATGTTCAGTTTTTAACGGGACAGTGCAATGATTCCCACAATGTTGAGTCCTACTGTTTCATCCAGGTGTTTCTGACTCGTCCATTTCAACAATTATTATTAATAATAATAAAAGATAAACGATCTTCACTGACTCTTTCTCTGTGTTCTAGAGTTTAAATGAGAGCAGGAACCTTCATTTCCTGCAGCTTCAGGTCACCTTGATCTGTCAGCATCACATCCAGGTATCAGCTCACCTGGAGGAGCTGCACCTGCTCTTTGTCTATTGTCTGGGCAGAGGGTGTGTGTGTGTGTGTGTGTGTGTGCGCTCTAAAGGAATGATAGATAACCAGCAGCTGCTGGGCTCTAGAGCAGAAAACAAGGAAACTGCAGGAAGACAAAAACTGAGTTTGGTGAAATTAATGCGACTTTTTAAGAGAAAACAGAAACTGGAGGAGGAGTAAGAGGAGGAGGAGGACCCGGAGGAGGAGGACGTAGAGGAGGAGGACCCAGAGGAGGACCCAGAGGAGGAGGAGGACCTAGAGGAGGAGGAGGACCCAGAGGAGGAGGAGGACCTAGAGGAGGAGGAGGACCCAGAGGAGGAGGAGGAGGACCTAGAGGAGGAGGAGGACCCAGGAGTCAGCCAGGTGGACCCGGGTCTCAGTCGGTCTTGGTCCTGGTTCTGGTCATGACCACAGGTCCACGTTGACGTCAGAGTGAAGGAAACAGGATGAAGAGATGCTGGAAAGAGTCGGAGAATCCTGGAGAAGAACATCACAACACGGTAGAAACACTATTAATCAGATTATTATAGATTTAATACAGGATTAATAATTCAGGTAGTTCAGGTTTATTTCAGGTTTAGTTCAGGATTATTTCAGGTTTATTTCAGGTTTATTTCAGGTTTTATTTCAGGTTTAGTTCAGGTTTATTTCAGGTTTATTTCAGGTTTAGTTCAGGATTATTTCAGGTTTATTTCAGGTTTAGTTCAGGATTATTTCAGGTTTAGTTCAGGTTTAGTTCAGGATTATTTCAGGTTTATTTCAGGTTTAGTTCAGGATTATTTCAGGTTTTATTTCAGGTTTATTTCAGGATTATTTCAGGTTTATTTCAGGTTTATTTCAGGTTTAGTTCAGGATTATTTCAGGTTTATTTCAGGTTTAGTTCAGGATTATTTCAGGTTTATTTCAGGTTTATTTCAGGTTTAGTTCAGGATTATTTCAGGTTTTATTTCAGGTTTATTTCAGGTTTTATTTCAGGTTTATTTCAGGTTTAGTTCAGGATTATTTCAGGTTTTAGTTCAGGTTTAGTTCAGGTTTATTTCAGGATTATTTCAGGTTTTAGTTCAGGTTTATTTCAGGTTTAGTTCAGATTTAGTTCAGGTTTATTTCAGGTTTATTTCAGGTTTTATTTCAGGTTTATTTCAGGTTTAGTTCAGGTTTATTTCAGGTTTAGTTCAGATTTAATTCAGGTTTATTTCAGGTTTATTTCAGGTTTTATTTCAGGTTTATTTCAGGTTTAGTTCAGGATTATTTCAGGTTTTAGTTCAGGTTTATTTCAGGTTTAGTTCAGATTTAGTTCAGGTTTATTTCAGGTTTATTTCAGGTTTTATTTCAGGTTTATTTCAGGTTTAGTTCAGGTTTATTTCAGGTTTAGTTCAGATTTAATTCAGGTTTATTTCAGGTTTATTTCAGGTTTATTTCAGGTTTAGTTCAGGATTATTTCAGGTTTAGTTCAGGATTATTTCAGGTTTTAGTTCAGGTTTATTTCAGGTTTAGTTCAGGATTATTTCAGGTTTTAGTTCAGGTTTATTTCAGGTTTAGTTCAGGTTTATTTCTTTATTTTTGTCTCATCCTATTTTCTGTCTCCAGGACTCTCCTGCCTCCATCTACTTCCCCCATAGACCGTTCTGGATCAGCCTCTCAGCCTCTCTGGTCCTGGTCCTCATAGTCCTGGGTCTGACGGGCCACCTCGGGACCTCCAGACCCCCCAGTCAGGTACCAGACCAGAACCCTGAACCCTGACCTCCTCAGAGTTCTGTTGATTCCCACTAAAGCAGCGTTAGTTAATTCAGAGCAGATCAAACCAACGTTTAATCAACCAGTGACTGTAATAGATTATTATTGACTTCTAGTTCAGGAAAAACTTCATAAAATGTCTCAAACTGTTTAAATTACGTTTATTAAACTCTGTCCCTGATGTTTAATGTCAGCATCCATCAGAGCTGTCGGCACTAAACGCAGCCACGTCTGTTCCTGCTTTAACCTGCTGAGTTACTTCATTAAACTGGAGGAACATTCACTGGTGTCGCATCAAAACATGTCCCCATGTCACACTGAACTAAACAAAGGTTCCTACCAATAATTCCTGTTGTTACTGACACCTGATAGATTCATTTAGATTAAAATTAATATCAGCTCAATATCAATATCTGCTGCTGCAGAGAATAAAGAAAATACTGAATAAACCGGAATAAAATACTTTGGATTTTCTAGAACCAGAGGATAAACCGCTGCTTCTCTAGACTCTGCAGGTCATCAGGATCACAGCTCTGGACCAGACCGGGGTTCTGGTGACCCAGTCGGCCGTCGTGGACCAACAGAACCACCTGGTGACCCTCTCTGTGACATCACAAAGGAACCAAACGTCCACGGTTCTCTTTGATATCAGACATGTAGGTTCCAGACGTCAACATGTTCTCAGTGGTTTATAGAGAAGGTTCAGGCTCTGAGCTGCTTGATATTTGATATTTAAATATTTGATATTTAAATATTTGATATTTAAATATTTGATATATATTTTATATCTCAGGCTGTGATCTGTTATAAACCTGCTGACCAGGACGGCTGCTTCCTCAGAAACATGGAGGCAACAGACTACGACAACATCAACTCACTCCTCAACCAGACACAACAGCAGGTACCAGGAATATTATTATATACGAATTATTATTATATACGAATTATTATTATATACTAATTATTATATACGAATTATTATTATATACGAATTATTATTATATATACAAATTATTATTATATACGAATTATTATTATATATACGAATTATTATTATATACGAATTATTATTATATACGAATTATTATTATATATGAATTATTATTATTATATACAAATTATATTATTATATACGAATTATTATTATATACGAATTATTATTATATACGAATTATTATTATATACAAATTATTATTATTATATACAAATTATATTATTATATACGAATTATTATTATATACGAATTATTATTATATACAAATTATTATTATTATATACGAATTATTATTATATACGAATTATTATTATATACGAATTATTATTATATACGAATTATTATTATATACGAATTATTATTATATACGAATTATTATTATATACGAATTATATTATTATATACGAATTATTATTATATACGAATTATTATTATATACGAATTATTATTATATACGAATTATTATTATATACGAATTATTATTATATATACGAATTATTATTATATACGAATTATATTATTATATACTAATTATATTATTATATACGAATTATTATTATATACGAATTATTATTATATACGAATTATTATTATATACGAATTATTATTATATACGAATTATATTATTATATACGAATTATTATTATATACGAATTATTATTATATACGAATTATTATTATATACGAATTATTATTATATACGAATTATTATTATATATACGAATTATTATTATATACGAATTATATTATTATATACTAATTATATTATTATATACGAATTATTATTATATACGAATTATTATTATATACGAATTATATTATTATATACGAATTATTATTATATACGAATTATTATTATATACGAATTATATTATTATATACGAATTATTATTATATACGAATTATATTATTATATACTACTATATATATATATAGTTACTCCAGCTCATCAGGACATTTGAGTTTAACAGATTTAGCAGCAGTTTTATCTCCTGGTGCCTCATTAAGTCTCTATGAGGTGGTTTCTGGTCCAGATCTGTGGTTTTTAGTCTCTATGAGGTGGTTTCTGGTCCAGATCTGTGGTTTTTAGTCTCTATGAGGTGGTTTCTGGTCCAGATCTGTGGTTTTTAGTCTCTATGAGGTGGTTTCTGGTCCAGATCTGTGGTTTTTAGTCTCTATGAGGTGGTTTCTGGTCCAGATCTGTGGTTTTAGTCTCTATGAGGTGGTTTCTGGTCCAGATCTGTGGTTTTTAGTCTCTATGAGGTGGTTTCTGGTCCAGATCTGTGGTTTTTAGTCTCTATGAGATGGTTTCTGGTCCAGATCTGTGGTTTTTAGTCTCTATGAGGTGGTTTCTGGTCCAGATCTGTGGTTTTTAGTCTCTATGAGGTGGTTTCTGGTCCAGATCTGTGGTTTTAGTCGTATGTGAGCCAGGACCTGGTGGATTTCTCAGGGTTTTTCCTGGCTGTTCGAGGAGTCCTCCAGTCCTCCTCCTGGCCTCCACGGCTGAATTCCTCAGCTCATCTGATCCCTCTGACCTCAGAGAGGCCGGATCCTGTTACAGGACCCGGAGTCCTGGTCCAGCACAAAGGCCGGTCTGTGTCGAGTCCTGGATTAAATACGGCCCTGGACACAGGTGGATCCCGTGCAGACACCTGAGATCCTGAGTGTGTGGTCCTGACCCATCAGCAGCTGAATGGCTGCAGGTTAAATACAGGAACTCACAGGGAGTTCTGGCTTCAGTGAAACCACGTCTCCATCAGCAGCAGCTACCTGGACGTTACCTGAGCCGCGATGAGCCAATCAGCTGTTACTGCTGCAATTACTGCAGCTTTTATTGTGAAGGAGCTGGATCATCTTCAGTTTCACTGCAGCTCAAATCTGCCTTTTCTCTTCATATCTCACTGCTTTTCACCCCAATCTGTTAATTTCACCTCATCACTGATGATTCTCACACGACTCAGTGAATAAAACTCAGATACTGAACGATTCATTCACTGAATAAAACTCAGATACTGAACGATTCATTCACTGAATAAAACTCAGATACTGAATAATAATTCAGTGACTGATGTTAATTCGGTGACTGATGTTAATTCAGTGATTGATGTTAATTCAGTGACTGATGTTAATTCAGTGATTGATGTTAATTCAGTGACTGATGTTAATTCAGTGATTGATGTTAATTCAGTGACTGATGTTAATTCAGTGACTGATGTTAATTCAGTGACTGATGTTAATTCAGTGACTGATGTTAATTCAGTGATTGATGTTAATTCAGTGATTGATGTTAATTCAGTGACTGATGTTAATTCAGTGACTGATGTTAATTCAGTGACGTCCTGTTTTCTGGTCCATAGAGTCTGCGTTTACTGGTCAATGAGACCTGGAGGAGGTCGGAGTTCCTGGAGGTTCTCGGAGCTGCTGAGGTGGACGTTTCTACGCTGGAGGAACCGGTTCAGATTCTGTGTCAGAACAGAACCGTTTACTGGACCAGCAGAACCCAGGGTGATGGAAATTAAATGTTCTACACGAATCCCAACAATTAAAGTTGAATTACAGCTTCAACTTTGTCTAAAAACCATCAATGATCATCATTTATTTACTGCTGAGTTTAGACCAGTGTTAACCCTATTTCATGGTGTCGCCATGGCAACAACTACTTTATCTTCACTTTTATAAAAAGCCGTGATATAAAATCTATGTTTTTACAGTTGACTGTGAAAAGGGGGGCTTTTATTTTGAAGGGCATGTAACTAATGAGGTCACATGTGAGCATCACTGAAGGTTGGCTTTTATTCTGAAGTTTAAAAAATATTTACCAAAGTAAAAAAATGAATTCCCTTCAGTTAAATTAGGTTTTATACTGAAACTGAATTAAATGTAAAAAACAAACATGAAGTTTATTAAATCCCAGACTTCAATGTTTTATTTGGTGACATTTTTCCTCATTAATTATATGTCCTTCAAAATAAAAGCCCCCTTTTCACACTTAACTTTAACATAATTCAATTGAAGTAATTATGTTAATTATTGAAGTAAAATGTTTTTATTTGGTGAATATTTTCTATAATTCTGAATAAAGTCAACGTTCAGTCATAGTCAGTGATGATCACGTTAATGTCCATCAGCAATAGGGATATCCTGGTCATGTGACCTCATAGACTCTATGTCCTTCAAAATAAAAGCCCCCTTTTCACACTTAACTGTAAAAACATAGATTTTATATCACAGCTTTTTATAAAAATGTAGATAAGGTGATTGTTGCCATGGCAACACTATGTAATAGAGGTTAATATCTGATGTTAAACCATCATTAAAATCAGATAAAACTTTAACTTTTCTCCACATTCATTGAAATTTACTGTGAAACTATCACATAAACTAGTGAATCAACGAAGGCAGGTTAGTTAAATATGATAAATAATAATAATAATATTTATGTGTTTCTCAGGTCCAGCGAAACAGCGACTCGTCTATTTCTGCATCGACATCTGTTTCCCCAGCAACATCTGTGTGTCTGTGTGTTTCTACTACCTGCCCGAGTGATTTATATAGAAATACATTTATATAGAAATACATTTATATAGAAATGTATTTATATATAAATACATTTTTATATAAATGTATTTATATAGAAATACATTTTTATATAAATGTATTTATATAGAAATACATTTATATAAATATATAAAACTAAGAGCAGAGCAGCTTCTTCTCCTGTAACTCCAGTAGCAGCTAGAGATCAGACTCCAGTTCCTCCAGTTGTCTCCATCCTCCCTCCCGGTCCGTGCTGGTCCAGCTGGTCCGTGCTGGTCCCTGTTGGTCCGTGCTGGTCCAGCCAGACCTCCACCATCAGGTCTACCACTGATAGCAGAAAGTTCCAGTGACCTGATGTGAAACTGCAGCTTGAATGAACAGAAAGATAAAACGACTGCAGAAGAACGACGACGTCTTTACTGATTTAACAACAAATACAACTTTAATAAAACATGAATTATACACATCCCACACCAGAGATTAGTCTGATCCATCAGGTGTGAACAACATGGTCCGTTCAATATTTGACTTTAAAGGTTTTTGTACAGATTTTAATTCTCTCCATAAAAACCTGTAATAACTAATAAAGTTAAAGTTGAATTCATGACGTACGTTCTGTTTTATTCTAGATAGAAACAGGTCAACCAGCACCACAGCAGGCTTTGAAAGGGTCAGGGGTCAAGACCTCTGACCCCTGACCCTGACTCTCAAGATGTTCAATGAAAACAAGTTCCATGGAGTTTATTTCTCTTATTTTCACCTGTGTCATGTAGATTATTAATAAAAATATAAATATGATCCAAACATGTTCATCTCTAATGTTTCTATGGATCTAGTGATAATAAATATCAATTAATAATCAATAATTAATCATCCTGACGCCTGAAACAGCCTCTAAATACACAGATTAAGAAGAAACTGGTTGAAACTGGTTGAAACTGGTTGAAACTGGTTGAAACTGGTTGAAACTGGTTGAAACTGGTTGAAACTGGTTGAAACTGGTTGAAACTGGTTGAAACTGGTTGAAACTGGTTGAGGTGTTTCTATCCAAACCTGCTTCGTTGTAGGAGGATTTCTGCTGAACTTCTGGGTACTTCTGGGTACTTCTGGGTACTTCTGGGTACTTCTGGGTACTTCTGGGTACTTCTGGGTACTTCTGGGTACTTCTGGGTACTTCTGGGTACTTCAGGCATCTTGAACTGCTGTAATGTTCCATCAGACTCATTGTTCTCCAGATGTTTCTATTTCTGAGAAGTTACCAACAGACAGGAGCTACCAGCGTTTCTTACTGGGTATTTACTGGGTATTTACTGGTATTTACTGGGTATTTACTGGTATTTACTGGTATTTACTGGGTATTTACTGGTATTTACTGGTATTTACTGGGTATTTACTGGTATTTACTGGGTATTTACTGGTATTTACTGGGTATTTACTGGTATTTACTGGGTATTTCCTGGTATTTTCGGGTATTTTCGGGTATTTTCGGGTATTTTCTGGGTATTTCCGGGTATTTCCTGGTATTTACTGGGTATTTACTGGGTATTTACTGGGTATTTACTGGTATTTACTGGTATTTTCTGGGTATTTCCTGGTATTTCCTGGTATTTTCGGGTATTTCCTGGGTATTTACTGGTATTTCCTGGTATTTACTGGTATTTACTGGTATTTACTGGTATTTACTGGGTATTTACTGGTATTTACTGGGTATTTACTGGTATTTTCTGGGTATTTCCTGGTATTTTCGGGTATTTTCTGGGTATTTCCGGGTATTTCCTGGTATTTCCTGGTATTTACTGGTATTTACTGGTATTTACTGGTATTTTCCGGGTATTTACTGGTATTTTCTGGTATTTTCTGGGTATTTCCTGGTATTTCCTGGTATTTCCGGGTATTTCCGGGTATTTCCTGGTATTTCCGGGTATTTCCTGGTATTTTCTGGTATTTTCTGGGTATTTCCTGGTATTTCCTGGTATTTCCGGGTATTTCCTGGTATTCACCTCTCTCCTTGCTCCTTCAGCCCAGGACGCTGTCGTTGAAGGCCAGACACACCACAGCCTTCTGGTGGCCGCTGTATTCCCTCTTTATCTCGCCGGTCTCTACACACCACAGACGAGCCAGATTATCTGAAGAAGCTGCACCACAAACCAGAAAAAACAAGAAAAACAAGAAAAAACCTTTAGTTCAGATCAACAACAGCTTCCAAACTGCTGCACTAGAAACATGTTATAGTCTGATTATAAATGAATATATATAGAATTATAGTGATCAAACATCAATTAATCAATTAGTTAGAAACAGTCACTTTAATCAACAACTATTCTGATAATTAATTAATGGATTAGTTAATTATTAATTAATAATTCATTCATTCATTTATTAATTAATAAACGTCTAAATTCTCTGGTTCCAGCTTCTCTTCTCTGATTATTTCCTGGTTTATTTAGTCTCTATAATAATAAACTGATGATCTTTGGACAAAAAAAGACATTTTATGTTGAATCTTCAGTTCAGTAATGTTCAGTAATGAGAGGGTTAGGGTTAGCATTAGCGTTAGCATTAGCTCTAACCCAGAGTAACAGGGTTAAGGGTTAGCGTTAGCTCTAACCCAGAGTAACAGGGTTAGCGTTAGCTCTAACCCAGAGTAACAGGGTTAGCGTTAGCTCTAACCCAGAGTAACAGGGTTAAGGGTTAGCGTTAGCGTTAGCTCTAACCCAGAGTAACAGGGTTAAGGGTTAGCGTTAGCGTTAGCTCTAACCCAGAGTAACAGGGTTAGCGTTAGCATTAGCTCTAGCCCAGAGTAACAGGGTTAGCGTTAGCATTAGCTCTAGCCCAGAGTAACAGGGTTAAGGGTTAGCGTTAGCATTAGCTCTAGCCCAGAGTAACAGGGTTAAGGGTTAGCGTTAGCATTAGCTCTAGCCCAGAGTAACAGGGTTAAGGGTTAGCGTTAGCATTAGCTCTAGCCCAGAGTAACGGCCCAGCAGCTGTTGTTACTGGTTGGTGAACTGACCAGTAACGATGTACTGGGAGTCTCCAGAGAAAGCACAGTCCCACATCCAACCTCTGGACGTTTCTCCTGGGTTGTTGCTCTTGATGCTGAGCTCCGTCATCAGGGAGAAGTTGGACGTTCTCCAGATCTTACAGGTCTGGTCTGCTGAGCAGGTGGCCAGCAAACTGCAGGAGACACGGGAAATAGAAGGAGACAAGAAAGAAATAAGAATAAAAAAACTATGAAAACTCTATGAAAACTCTACGGAAACCAAAGAAAAACATAAACTCTCTGAAACCAGAGGAACCAGGAGGAACCAGAGGAACCAGAGGAACCAGAGGAACCAGAAGGAACCAGAGGAACCAGGAGGAACCAGAGGAACCAGAGGAACCAGAAGGAACCAGAGGAACCAGAGGAACCAGGGGAACCAGAGGAACCAGAGGAACCAGGAGGAACCAGAAGGAACCAGAGGAACCAGGGGAACCAGAGGAACCAGAGGAACCAGAGGAACCAGGAGGAACCAGAAGGAACCAGAAGGAACCAGAAGGAACCAGAGGAACCAGGAGGAACCAGGAGGAACCAGAGGAACCAGGGGAACCAGAGGAACCAGGAGGAACCAGAAGAACCAGAGGAACCAGAGGAACCAGAAGGAACCAGAAGAACCAGAAGAACCAGAGAATCCAGAGGAGGAGGCTCACGTGGAGTCGGGGCTGAATTTGCAGCGCAGCGAGTAGCGTTTGTGAGCAGGAATTTTAGTTTTGGGGATGAGTTGAGTCACTTCATCACCGATTCCTCCAGCCAGGTTCCACACATAGCAGTTACCCTGGAGACAGGAGAGTTAATTAGAGGCTAATTAACTCAATTAACACCTTCACTGATAGATTAGAGGCTAATTAACTCAATTAACTGACAGATTAGAACAGCGAGTATTATTATTAGACACAGACTCAGTGTAAACATTTGACTCTACTGATGAATTAATTTATTAACATCCATTAACGAGTGTTTAATTAGTGTTAATCAGCGTTAACGAGTGTTTAATTAGTGTTAATCACCGAGCTGTTGACGGCTGCCATGTAACTGGCGTCGGGGTCGATGTGGACTGAGTTGATGGAGACTTCAGGTTCAGGGATCAGCTGCTCGTTATGGTCTGTCTTCAGGTCCCAGATGTGGATCACACCACTCTGATCCCCCACGATGAGCTCGGCCTGGAGGGGATCAGCAATGGTATATTATTATTATATTATTATTATTATATTATTATTATTATATTATTATTATAATATTAAATTATTATATTATTATTAAATTATAATAATAGATGATGAGCTCGGCCTGGAGGGGATCAGCAATGGTATATTATTATTATATTATTATTATTATTATATTATTAAATTATAATAAATTATTATTATATTATTATTATATTATTATTATTATATTATTATTATTATATTATTATTATTATTATTATTATTATATTATTATTATAATATTAAATTATTATATTATTATTAAATTATAATAATAGACGATGAGCTCGGCCTGGAGGGGATCAGCAATGGTATATTATTATTATTATATTATTATTATTATTATATTATTATATTATTATTATTATTATATTATTATTATAATATTAAATTATTATATTATTATTAAATTATAATAATAGATGATGAGCTCGGCCTGGAGGGGATCAGCAATGGTATATTATTATTATTATTATTATATTATTATTATTATTATATTATTAAATTATAATAAATTATTATTATATTATTATTAAATTATAATAAATTATTATTATAATAATAGACAATGAGCTCGGCCTGGAGGGGATCAGCAATGGTATATTATTATTATTATATTATTATTATTATTATTATTATATTATTAAATTATTATTATATTATTATTATTATTATATTATTATTAAATTATTATTATTATTATATTATTATTATTATTATATTATAGTATTATATTATATTATTATTAAATTATAATAAATTATTATTATATTATTATTATAATATTATATTATTATTAAATTATAATAATAGACGATGAGCTCGGCCTGATAGAAATAATAAATTATAATAATTAAATAATTAGAGGCTAATTAATGTTAATAACTCATGAATATAAAACATGATAAAATGTTAAATTTATCATCAAGCTTTTTATTTTTATTCCAATAATAATAATAATAATAATAATAATAATAATAATAATTATTATTATTATTATTATTATTATTATTATAACATCGTTAAACTGAGATAATGACGTTTTATAATAAGTTTAATTATAAACATGATCATGTGACCTGGTTCGGATGCAGACAGACACAGTTGATGGGAGCGTTGACCTGGAAGATTCTCTGGCACTGGAGGTTCCTGGACCTGGAACCAAGAACATCTATTAGACCTGGAGGTTCCTGGACCTGGAACCAAGAACATCTATTAGACCTGGAGGTTCCTGGACCTGGAACCAAGAACATCTATTAGACCTGGAGGTTCCTGGACCTGGGACCAAGAACATCTATTAGACCTGGAGGTTCCTGGACCTGGGACCAAGAACATCTATTAGACCTGGAGGTTCCTGGACCTGGAACCAAGAACATCTATTAGACCTGGAGGTTCCTGGACCTGGAACCAAGAACATCTATTAGACCTGGAGGTTCCTGGACCTGGAACCAAGAACATCTATTAGACCTGGAGGTTCCTGGACCTGGAACCAAGAACATCTATTAGACCTGGAGGTTCCTGGACCTGGAACCAACAACATCCATTAGACCTGGAGGTTCCTGGACCTGGTACCAAGAACATCTATTAGACCTGGAGGTTCCTGGACCTGGGACCAAGAACATGTTGTATTGATGCTAGTTAGCCTGTTAGCATACCTCAGGTCCCAGATGCGGGCCATGCAGTCCTCTCCTCCCGTGTACATCCAGCGTCCGTCCTCGTGGAAGCCGACAGACGTGATGTTCTTACTGACGCCGTCGTAGTTGATGACGGGGTTCGGGTTGTTGGAGTTCAGGTCGTACATACGGATGTGTTGATAACCTGGAAAATAAAATAAAACCAGAGGAAACTCCACTGGGACCAGCTGTAGCCTCCAGAGAGGTTGATTCTATAGAATGTCGACCTGAATAAATCCTGCTGTCAGTTTGTCTTTGATGACTCAGCTGATTAGTAGTAGTAGTATATATTATATATATATTATATTATATATTATATATATATTATATATATATTATATTATATATTATATGTAGTATCTGTGATGTCAGGGACGGACAGGTGAGACTCACCTGCAGCTGCTATCATGCTGCGGTCAGGTGTAACTTCCAGAGAATTCACCTGCTGGAGGAAAAGTTCAGGAACAAACGACTCGATTCATCAGAATAACATTTATTTATTTACTTTATTATTTTTGGTTTTGATACATTTCCTTTTATTTTATGTTGTAAAATAACATTGTTGTATTTAAATCAACTCTCTGACCCTGGTAATTATAACACATATAGAAATGAATGATAATTATAAATAATTTATATAATAACTAATATTAGTAACCAACTACAGTATTATAACCTATATAATAATAATAATAATAATAATAATAATAAAAGATACTGAGTCCTGGTGCTGGACGGTCCTGGTGCAGATCCCGCTGTGGGCCTGCCAGAACCGAACCGTGTGGTCGTATCCTGCCGTGGCCAGAATCACCGGGTCGCTGCCCACCGTCCCCTGACTCACATTCATGGTGCTGCGGGGTCAGGAACAGAACTTTGTGACGTCACTAAGTCACTAAACCATAACAGAACCGTCCCCTGACTCACATTCATGGTGCTGCAGGGTCAGGAACAGAACTTTGTGACGTCACTAAGTCACTAAATCATAACAGCACCGTCCCCTGACTCACATTCATGGTGTTGCGGGGACAGGAACAGCACGTTGTGACGTCACTAAGTCACTAAACCATAACATAGAAGCGTCCCCTGACTCACATTCATGGTTCAGTGATGCTGCAGCTGGGACAGGACCAGCAGGTTGTGACGTCATAAAGTAATACATAATAAGTAATAAAAGGTAAAACTGAGTTACGCGTCAGTTTCACAGAAAAACGTTGCGTTGTTTTTATCGTGATATTGAGGAGATATTAATCAGAAGCTAAGCTAAGCTAGCTTCATTCATGCGGTGCAGGATGTACGTTGTTACGTCACAAAGTAACACACGTGGCTGTTACAGTCCGCTCCGTTCACTATTTGTCATGTTTTATAATCATTTATCACAGAGAATCTCATCAGTTTTTACCTGTTTTAGTTGTTGGTGTTGACGACAAACCCGGTGCGTCCCCGTAACCTGTCCCCCAGAAACATGGAGATGGTTCCGGGTTCCGCTGCAGTCTGAGTCCCACTTCTTATAGCAGGTTAATAAAATAAAATAAAATGAATAAAACAAAATAAAATATAAAACAAAATAAAATACAGACGCGCATTATCAGCAACATGTACTTAAAGGATCAGAAGTATAAATACTATATAGTATAGTATATATAGTATTTTATTTGCATAATACATGAAAATATGATATATTATGAATGTGGAGCCAATTTTAACTTGTGTATGGAAAATAAAAACAGTGACAATTTAAGAGAAAATATTAAAATGTGCATCTGAAAAATTGATAAATAAATTAATAATTAATTGATAATAAAATAATTGATAAAAAACTGATAAATGTAGAAATTAGAAAGTAAAACAGACCACATTTATTTAATGAATGAACATTTATTTAATGAATGAACCTTTATTTAATAAATGAACATTTATTTAATAAATGAACATTTATTTAATGAATGAACATTTATTTAATAAATGAACATTTATTTAATGAATGAACCTTTATTTAATAAATGAACCTTTAATATTTAACAACTCAGTCAAACGAACATTAGATTAAGTTAAATAATTAATTTAAATAAATAAATAATGCAGAGAATATAAAGAGCATCACAAAATATGACCACAGATAAATAAATTCTTTATAACAAAATGATTTACTAATCGGTGCATGTGTGTGTGTAGTTTATGGTTGTGTGTGTAGTTTATGGTTGTGTGTGTGTAGTTTATGGTTGTGTGTGTGTGTGTATTTTATGGTTGTGTGTGTAGTTTATGGTTGTGTGTGTGTGTAGTTTATGGTTGTGTGTGTGTTAGTGTGTGTATTGTTGTGTATTATTATTCAGGTCCTCTGCAGCAGAGCAGCCATGTTGTTTTTTATATTAGTGTGTATTATAGTATATTAGTGTGTATTATAGTATATTAGTGTGTATTATAGTATATTAGTGTGTATTATAGTTGTATATTAGTGTGTATTATAGTATATTAGTGTGTATTATAGTATATTAGTGTGTATTATAGTATATTAGTGTGTATTATAGTTGTATATTAGTGTGTATTATAGTATATTAGTGTGTATTATAGTAGTATATTAGTGTGTGTGTTATTATTATTCAGGTCCTCTGCAGCAGAGCAGCCATGTTGTGGTTCACTTCTTCTGGATCAGCCAGAGAACAGGACAACACTGATCCCAGGATCCTGGACCTGGTCTTAGTGGACGGGTTGATCTGAAACATCAAAGAAACATCAAAGAAACATCAATGAAACATCAAAGAAACATCAATGAAACATCAATGAAACATCAAAGAAACATCAATGAAACATCAAAGAAACATCAATAAAACACCAATAAAACACCAATAAAACACCAATAAAACACCAATAAAACATCAATAAAACACCAATAAAACACCAATAAAACACCAATAAAACACCAATAAAACATCAAAGAAACATCAATAAAACACCAATAAAACACCAATAAAACACCAATAAAACATCAATAAAACACCAATAAAACATCAATAAAACATCAATAAAACACCAATAAAACACCAATAAAACACCAATAAAACATCAATAAAACACCAATAAAACACCAATAAAACACCAATAAAACCCAACACCATCCAACCATCCATCCAACCAACCTTCACATATATTTTACATCTCTCCAGTAGAAACTTCCACTTCATTTCAGTCCTCTGGTCATCAGTTAAACAGCTGAACTCCTCCGTCTGGAACACCAGAGATTAATTCATTCATTACTTCATCAATTAGAACCCTGCATATTAATGAGCCGCATGTTAACGAGGTATTAATGAGGTCATGGATATTACTGACGCTGCAGCCCAGCATCCTGTCGGCCTCGGGGCTCCTGAGGCTGCAGGGCTTCATGGTTCCCGTGTGGTCGCTGAACTCCACCAACAGGTTGAATCCTGCTGTCGCTGAGAAGATCTGATCCCTGCTGGGACACAGCTGGTTGCTGCAGCTCATGGAGTCCTCACACACCTGGAACCTGCACCTGGAGCTGGGGGGAGGAGCCACAACACACCTGGACGGTCAGAGTTTAAGGTAGAAAACGCCGGAGGTTGAGTTTAGTGATGAATCAGGTGAATTACCATCGGGTGCTGATGACTTTGGAGACAGAAGAGTCGATGTCCAGTTTGGAGATGAAGCTGTAGGTGATGCCATAGAAAACCTCTGGATGGTCCTCAGCCTTCAGCTTCAGCTGATTCACTGTGTAGACGTCAGTGATGGACTCCACTGGACAGAAAACACACACTGCTGCTTCATTACGGACGACAGGAGACACTTATTGTTATTAGTATTATTATACAGTTATTACACGTTACACTCAGGAGATTACAATAAATAACAAATACACAACTAGAAGTAAATATAATTACAGATGTGATAGATGGCTGTAAAGAAACATGCAGGTTCTTTACTAAAGTAAAAGTAAGTAGAGTAAAACTCCATTATAAGAATAAATAAATAAACGTATTAATAAAACCACTGGGAGACTGGAAGTAGAAAATGTAATAAATTATTGTCTCTGGATCTTAAATTTAATTTAATTATTTCACACTGAACCAGACTCTGTCCATAATTACATTTATTTATTATTATTTATTATTTCTAGTCTTTATTTCTTTAGTTTTACATTTTATTTTTAGTCAGGAAACTAAACTTCATTCATCACATGAATGTTATGAACGACAATAAAAAATCCTTCAAGTATTTTCTACCATGAATGAATCTATATTATATTTTTATTATTACATCTGAGTTATTTTATTAATCCTGAATAATTTTATTATTAATCCTGAATAATTTTATTATTAATCCTGAATAATTTTATGATTAATCCTGAATTAATTTATTATTAATCCTGAGTTATTTTATTATTAATCCTGAATTAATTTATTATTAATTCTGAATTAATTTATTATTAATCCTGAGTTATTTTATTATTAATCCTGAATTATTTTATTATTAATCCTGAATTAATTTATTATTAATCCTGAGTTATTTTATTATTAATCCTGAATTAATTTATTATTAATCCTGAGTTATTTTATTATTAAATGTATTTTATTAGAGTTATTTTCTGACACCAACAGCATCATAGTCAGATCTTCTTGAGTCTGAACCCACCAGGCAGGTCCTGGTCCTGGTCCTGGTCCAGAGCTCCAGACTGTGCCATGTGTTTAGCGTAGCTGAACAGCAGACTGGCTTCTCTGGTGTCTGAGACCAGAACAACAACAACAACAACAACAACAACAACCATATCTTCATTATTATTATTATATCATATATATTATTATCCACCTCAGCTGCTGCTCTGGTTTAACTTGAATCCTGTGTTTGTAGTGATTTTCTCACCAGGGTTGATGGTGATGATGCTTCTGGAGTTCACGCTTGCCGTCATGCTGCTGCGGAAGCTGTCGAAGCTGATCTTAGCGTCGGCGATGAAGAGAACTTTAAACCCAGAATAAACTTAAAACTGTGAATTTACCTCAGATCTCAGCATGAGACTGATGTAGAGACAGGTTTATAATGAAGGTTCATGTGTCTGAGCAGCAGCAGCAACAGCAGCAGCAGCAGCAGCAGCAGCAGTAACAACAGCAGCAGCAGCAGCAGCAGTAACAACAGCAGCAGCAGCAGCAGCAGTAACAGCAGCAGCAGCAGCAGCAGCAGCAGCAGTAACAGCAGCAGCAGCAGTAACAGCAGCAGCAGCAGTAACAACAACAGCAGCAGCAGCAGCAGCAGCAGTAACAACAGCAGCAGCAGCAGCAGCAGTAACAGCAGCAGCAGCAGCAGCAGCAGCAGCAGCAGCAGTAACAGCAGCAGCAGCAGTAACAACAACAGCAGCAGCAGCAGCAGCAGTAACAACAACAACAGCAGCAGCAGCAGCAGCAGCAGCAGCAGCAACAACAGCAGCAGCAGTAACAACAGCAGCAGCAGCAGCAACAGCAGCAGCAGCAACAGCAGCAGCAGCAGTAACAACAACAGCAGCAGCAGCAGCAGCAGCAGCAGATGATGCTAACATACCCGTCTCCTTAGGAATCACAGTCTGGACCAGTTGAATAGATTCTGTGTCCCAGCTGAGAGTGAAACACAGATATGAAGGAACGTGATATATTATTATTATGATGTTACTGTTATGAGGATACACATATTATATATATATATATAATATACTATTATTATTATACAACAAACCAGACGAGAGGGAAGGAGGACACGGAGTCATCAAACAGCTTCAGCTCCAGTCTCTGACCTTTACGACCGTCTGACGTCGTGAAGAACTTCGTTTCTCCGACCTGAAATAAACAGAGTGAGGATGTGATGAATGAACCCTGAGGTCATATGAGGTCATGATGAAAACCAGTTAAACAACCAGAGACCAGCATCTGTCAGAGTTCAGGTTTTAACCAGATTAATATTAACATCAGTTTCTATTGTAAAATCATCCAGATTCAGACTCTTTCCACCAGTTTAACAGCTTCTCTCCTTGTTCATCTTATTATTATTAGTTTAACTACATATTTAACTTTACATTAGTGTAGATAATTGGCGTGTAGATAATTGGCGTGTAGATAATTGGCGTGTTTTACTGATCTGACAGCTGCCAGGACGTTGATGATGCTGCTGCTCAGACTCTGGCCGTTGGCCACGATGTCAGCCAGAGAGTAGAAGTCAGCGGAGTGTTTGACGGGCAGATGGAGCAGCGGCAGCATCCGGTCCACCTGGTCCACGTCAGGACACAACAACACCTGGGAATGAGCCTCCGACACCTGGAGTCTGTAGAGACTGGAGCAGCAGGAGGAGCCTTTAGATTCATCAGTGATGCTGCTGTAAATCAACCAGTCAACCAATCAACCAGTCAACGAATCAACCAGTCAACCATCAACCAATCAACCATCAACCATCAACCAATCAACCATCAACCACCAACCACCAACCATCAACCATCAACCAATCAACCATCAACCACCAACTACCAACCATCAACCATCAACCAATCAACCACCAACCAGTCAACCATCAACCATCAACCACCAACCACCAACCATCAACCAGTCAACCATCAACCAATCAACCAGTCAACCATCAACCAGTCAACCATCAACCAGTCAACCAATCAACCATCAACCACCAACCACCAACCATCAACCAATCAACCATCAACCACCAACCACCAACCATCAACCATCAACCAATCAACCATCAACCACCAACCACCAACCATCAACCATCAACCAATCAACCAGTCAACCATCAACCATCAACCAATCAACCAATCAACCAGTCAACCATCAACCATCAACCAATCAACCACCAACCACCAACCACCAACCATCAACCAATCAACCATCAACCACCAACCACCAACCATCAACCATCAACCAATCAACCATCAACCACCAACCACCAACCATCAACCATCAACCAATCAACCACCAACCACCAACCACCAACCATCAACCATCATCCAATCAACCAGTCAACCATCAACCATCAACCAATCAACCAATCAACCATCAACCACCAACCACCAACCATCAACCATCAACCAATCAACCAGTCAACCATCAACCATCAACCAATCAACCAATCAACCAGTCAACCATCAACCATCAACCAATCAACCAGTCAACCATCAACTATCAACCATCAACTATCAACCATCAACTATCAACCATCAACCATCAACCAATCAACCAGTCAACCAGTCAACCAGTCAACCATCAACCATCAACCATCAACCAGTCAATGAAGGTTATTCAGTCATCACGGCACAGAAACAGAAACATCCCTAACCCAACAGTCACTGAGCTTCTTTATTGAAACAACTAAAAACCCTGGACAGAGTGAAGCTATGAAACAGGCCTAAACTAAGGAAAACACTCCACTCCACAGGAGGAAAAACTGTAATCTGCTTTATGAAAAGTTATCTAAATCACTCACAACGAGGAAAATCAACTAAGGACTAGGAAACAAACTATACTAAGAAATTTACAACAAAAATTACTCAATCGAGGTAAAACAAGGAAACACGAGCAACAAGAATACGGCTGTGGACGAAAGAAAAAAGGCTTCAATGATCAGAACTAGGACCAAACACTTGACTAGATAAACACCTGGTGATGAGGTGGAAACAACCACTGACACATGAGGAAGGACTAGTGACCTGAAACCAGTTACCTTTCAAAATAAAACAGGAAATGACATAACAACCCCCAGGACCTCAGCACTGTTTTATACAACTTCACCTCTGTCTTATGATTCCTCCGTCCTCACCTGGGTGTTGCAGGACAGTATCTGTCTCCTTTCTCTGGATCTTTGTTGGAAACTAAAGGATTTTCAATGGTGACTGGGAAAAAAACAAAGACATTTAAATGTGCACATGTTCTTTTTCTGTGTAATTATCATTCATTTATCATGAGTAAATGTAAGTAGACTATTTTATTTGGTTAAATTCAAGGATCAAACATGTGAGGTTTTAGAGTAAAGACGACACTGGATTTATTTTGTAGGATAATGATGATCTGGCCATTATATTAGTGTGGAAATGGATGTTTTTCTGTAGTATTTTCTGTATTTTCCATAGTATTTTCCATAGTATTTCCATGGCGATGCTCCTACCACAGTCTCCTACAGTGAAGCTGCTGGACAGGCCGTGGACGTAGGCGTCGTGTCCCCACGCCGTCACGTTGATGAAGAAGTCAGGAGAGTCTCTGATGGTGAATCCAAACGTGAATCTGTCCACACTGAAATCTGAAATTCACACGATGTTCAGTTAATCAGCAGCTACACAGAAAAACACTGGAATAAAAGAAGGAGAGAAACTCAGAGCAGGAATATGGTTGATGTCCAGAGGAGGGAGCTGCTGACCACACAACTACCAACTACTGTATACACAACTACCATCTATACACAACTACATCTATACACAACTACATCTATACACAACTACATCTATACACAACTACATCTATACACAACTACATCTATACACAACTACATCTATACACAACTACATCTATACACAACTACATCTATACACAACTACATCTATACACAACTACCATGTATACACAACTACCATCTATACACAACTACATCTATACACAACTACATCTATACACAACTACCATCTATACACAACTACCATGTATACACAACTACATCTATACACAACTACATCTATACACAACTACATCTATACACAACTACCATCTATACACAACTACCAACTACTGTATACACAACTACCATCTACTGTATACACAACTACCAACTACTGTATACACAACTACCATCTATACACAACTACCATCTATACACAACTACCATCTATACACAACTACATCTATACACAACTACATCTATACACAACTACATCTATACACAACTACCATCTATACACAACTACATCTATACACAACTACCATGTATACACAACTACCATCTATACACAACTACCATGTATACACAACTACCATCTATACACAACTACATCTATACACAACTACCATGTATACACAACTACCATCTATACACAACTACCATGTATACACAACTACCATCTACTGTATACACAACTACCATCTACTGTATACACAACTACCATCTATACACAACTACCATCTATACACAACTACCATCTATACACAACTACCATGTATACACAACTACATCTATACACAACTACCATGTATACACAACTACCATCTACTGTATACACAACTACCATCTACTGTATACACAACTACCATCTATACACAACTACCATGTATACACAACTACATCTATACACAACTACCATCTACTGTATACACAACTACCATCTATACACAACTACCATCTATACACAACTACCATCTATACACAACTACCATCTATACACAACTACATCTATACACAACTACCATCTATACACAACTACATCTATACACAACTACATCTATACACAACTACCATCTATACACAACTACATCTATACACAACTACATCTATACACAACTACCATGTATACACAACTACCATCTATACACAACTACCATGTATACACAACTAACCCTATCATGTATAAAAACGTCATTTTATACCTAAAATTGAAAATGTAAATGTTACTCGTGCAGTTTTTCTTCTCTTTCTTCTCTAATGACATGATAATTAAAGGTTTTAAGTGTTTTCTCTCATATAACGTCATGGACAAACCCTCCCAGAAAGACTCATTTTATTTAGATTATTCAGATTTCAATGTTTATATCTATTTACTCATTAAAGTCTCTAGAATAATCCTTCAAAATGAATTTTATACATGGGATAAATAGGTTTTAGTTTATGGGAATATTAGAGCAAAAGGCAACTCCAACAAACATTAAAATGATATTTCCTGCAAAGAAAATAGTAGAAAATGGAAAAATAGATGCATAACGTGATTGTTATTGACGGATATAATGATATACATGAAACCTCTGATAGGAATCTGGGCTTAAATGGGTTAAATCCGCTGAATTAAAACCAACTTTTTCTGTCAGGGAAGCTTTTGACATCAGTTTTTCCGATGATGATACCGGCCACCTTCTGAAAACAGAGAAACCACACAGAGAATGAAGCTGTACGTCAGTGACTAAACTAATGCAGGAAAACAGGAATATAAATCTGCTTTTCACTATTTATTTCTGTTTTACAGGAACAGAAGGATATTAAACGGCTTTAATGAGCTGAGACTTTACTCACTGGATGAGAGAAGTTGGGATGCAGCTCAGAGATGGAGATGAAGGCGTTAGAAGACATTTTCACTCCAGATGTTCCTGTTATTCTACTTTATTCACACGATTTAATGTGGAGACAAATAATAAAACAGTGAACATTCAGGGTCATGGCCTTTTTATTTAACTTTAATTCATGATATTAGTTCTAGGAGCTAATAAAAGGTATTTTGAGAGTGAATGAAGTAAAAAGTATAAATACATTTATCTTAAAAAACTCACAAATAAAAGTTCTGAATTCAATGTTATTTACGTAAAATTACAAATCAGTAAAATCTATTTGAAGCTTCTAAATTAAAAATACTCATTATACAAATTATAATATATTATACCAGACTATATATTATATATATTATACTACACTAGTTTTAATCACTAAATACACGAGAACATTTTAATGTTAGTTCATCAATGAGCAGATAATTTTAAACTGAATTATATTTATTACTTTATATTATATAATATATAAGTTTATCAAAAGCTTGTTTAGTAAGTTACACTAAAAGCATAGTTTCATCCACTGGTGATAAATTATGACATTAAACCAGTTTAACTCATATTATTGACGAACATTAAGCTAAAAGCTGATGTTGGTTTAGCTTCAATTAGCTTTAAATAGCTTTAATGCTAACGTTAATGCATTGATTATATGGTGTTTTCACATATATAGTGAACTACGGGGGTTGGTTAGCAGCTTATTTTTTATCTTTTATCATATATTTAATCATATTTTCATTGTTTTATTTTATTTTTACCTGATTTATCCGCTGATTCTGAGTTTTTCGCGGCAAACTGAACAGATGCTGCGTTCACGTCGACTCGGAAATTCCAGAACTGACCGAACGCTGAATAAACGGAAAAAAAACGTTCCTGCACGTAAATTTAAAATAAATAACAAATAAAACGTTGAGGAGTGGACTTTATCCTCCACTGCTCTATATATTCAAAATTAATCTTTATTTTTTACAGTTAGGTGTGAAAAGGGAGCTTTTACTTTGAAGGACATACAATTTATGGGTCACATGACCAGGAGATCCCTATTGCTGATGGACATTTGACATGTGAGCATTAACTGTCTTTTATTCAGAATTTGATAAATAAATTTTAAAAATAAATAAATTTATAAATAATAAAAAATTTATCTTGATTTTTTTTTCAGTTGTTTTGAGTTTTTTTTAGTGAAAATGACATCTGACACCTGATTTGACAAAATCTGCCGTTTTATTCTTTGCAGCATCTCGTTGACTGAAGCTGACAGCGGCTTCTAGAGGGTTGATGTGATTCTCCATCAGAATAAAGCACAGCAGACGTGGTGTGTAAAGTTAAATCAACATATCCACTGACGTTGCATCACGCTGGTTAATGTGGAACCAGTGATTGAATCGATCGCTCGGAGCGACTTATTCAAATGAAACTGGATTTTAAATTCTAATTTCATCAGGTTTTTCTGACTCCATTAATCACAGCAGCACCTGATGAATCAGCTCCGGTTTACTTTTAGTTCAATGATTTATTCATAATGAATTCACGGCTGCTGCTAATCTGTCATCAATCAAACTGTAATTTGTATCTGCATGATGTTTCTGTGGATGGATTTTAGTTGTTGTTTCCTGATCCAGTTATTAATCATCATTAATCACCTTTAATCACCTTTGACCTCTCCTCTGTGTGGTTTTCATGTTAACTCAGGACAGGAATGTTCAGAGCAGCGAATCCACAGCTTCATTCTTCATATTGAACCGATATAAATTATTCATATTTATAACTGACCCATGGATCATTTCTGTTCTGTTTTAAATGTGAAGTTCAGTATTTTATTAATGATCCATCCATCAGAGTTTTGATGTGTTTTATTTTATTTTATATATAGAACTGCTGAACAATGAAAATATCTTGTTTTTGGTACAATTTATATCCAATTATTATCTTCAAAGACCACATTCCACTGATTTTGGTCAATTTAGTCTTGTTTTCTTAAAATAAGATCAATTTTTTAATAATATTTTAGAGTTTTATCTCAGAATTCTGGCATTTTATGTCAATATTTGTTGAAAAAGGTAAAATACACCAATACAACAGATGGTTGAACTTCCTCCACTGATGATTTCAACAGCAGAACATCTGCAGCAGATTAGAGGTTCAACTCCTCAGCTTCTCATTAACAGGTAGAAACACACCTGAACAGCTGCAGAACAGGAAGTGAAGGAATGAAAACAACAACAATCACAACAACAACAAGGTTTACCTCCACATGTCTTTCTGCTGTTTACTCTGAATCCAGACGTGAAGCAAACAGCTGGAATTTACTGCCCTGGAGGCAGCGAGACAAACGTGCACAGAAGCGTGCACGCACACACCACCAGGACCACCAGGACCACCAGGACCACCAAGACCACCAGGACCACCAGGACCACCAGGACCACCAGGACCACCAAGACCACCAGGACCACCAGGACCACCAGGACCATCAGGACCACCAGGACCACCAGGACCACCAGGATTCATGAATAAACCCAGAGAATCCTCCCAGTCCCAGGAGGTTTTTATTTCACCAGGACTCTGCTGTTTTATTTCTATTTTTTTATTTTCATGCTGTTTAGCAGGAACAGATGGAGGAGGGACACACACACACACACACACACACACACACACACACACACACACACACACACACACACACACACACACACACACACACACACACACACAGATCCATCAATATCATCTTATCAGTTTCTATTGATCAGGTCTGAAGTGTCTGTTCATGAGCTGGTTAGGATGAGGTCTATTAGTGGAGGGGGTCTGGTCTATGTGGTCCATCTGGTCTATCTGGTCTACTTGGTCTATCTGGTCCATCTGGTCTGTCCTGGTCTACCTGGTCTATCTGGTACATCTAGTCTGTCCTGGTCTACCTGGTCCATGGTGGTCTATCCTGGTCCATCTGGTCTATATATAATAAAAGCTGCTGCTGTTAAACTGTGATTCAGGTATTAGTATATAAATATATAATATAATATTTTATATATATATTTTTATATAATGTTAGCATTAGCAGCTCTGGGCTAGCGTTAGCTTCTGTAGGTTTTATGTTTAAATATTTAAATGAATAAACATCTTTTTCAACAGAATCAGCAGCTTCTAGAACTAAAATCCTTTAAATCCACTGAATAAACAGCTGCATCTTTAACAAACTAAACCAGTTGCTGTTATTGATCCTTTAACGTCTCTGAACAGCTGATCAATAATCAATAATCAGGAATGATCCAGGATAAATGCTGCTGCTGTTCAGTCAATAGAATCTGTTGAATCCTCACGTTTATCATGTGATGCTGACAATAAGTTATGATTTATAGTCTGACGCATACGTCAAAAATAAGATGCTTCACTGTGAATATTTATTATTATTATTGATTTATTATTGACTTATTTATTATTGATCATATATTCACTCATTACTCTCAGTTTATTGAAACCTGCAGCTACAAAAAGAAGATTTTAAAGAAACTGAATTAACTGAAAAATAATGTGAATACAGCAGAAGTTTAGTTTTATTTTATTAAGTTTAAACATTTAAAACCAAAATAAATCATCAATGAAGAAAAGAGAAAAGATAAAAATGACAAAAGGAAAATAATGATTTAACTTCTATTTATATGTTTAAAAGGAGGAAGACATGTCCAGTTATTTCATCCTGATAATAAATATTATTAGTATATTAATATATTGATACAATAATATTAATATGATCTAATAGAATAATGATGTCAACTAGAATAAAACTGTTAATTAAACCTAATTACATTAAAATATTACTGAGACCTGGAAACATGATTTTATTACTTTAAATGGACTAAATTATTATAATATCATAATTAATTATAATAATTAATTATAATATTTTCTAATAAACATTTACAGGTTACAAACATGTTTCAGCATATTAGAAAAAAATTACAACATCAAGAAAATGTAAAAAAAAAAACTTTACTTACCCCAGAGAGTAAAATTAGAAAATAAAAATAAAAGTGAAACACACACACACACGGAGCCACACACACACACACACACACACACACACGGAGCCACACACACACACACACACACACACACGGAGCCACACACACACACACACACACACGGAGCCACACACACACACACACATTTAACCTTTACTCTCTGCACAACACAGGACAGACAGGTGTTACCAGCTTTCTCTATTTCTATTCTAGTCCAAACTCTGTGTGTGTGTGTGTGTGTGTGTGTGTGTGTGTGTGTGTGTGTGTGTGTGTGTGTGTGTGTGTGTGTGGTCAGCAGGTGGTTGAGGACATTTAAAACCCAACAGATCTGGAACATGGAGCCAATAAGACCAATAATAATAATCAATAATAATAATAACACTGATAATTCTTGGTGTATGACAGTTTATAGTAGTTTTGTTGTTGTTTATTGTAGTTTTGTTCTTGTTTGTTGTAGTTTTGTTGTCGTTTATTGTAGTTTTGTTGTTGTTTATTGTAGTTTTGTTCTTGTTTGTTGTAGTTTTGTTCTTGTTTGTTGTAGTTTTGTTGTTTGTTGGCGTTTTGTTGTTGTTTGTTGTAGTTTTGTTGTTGTTTGTTGTAGTTTTGTTGTTGTAGTTTTGTTGTTGTTTATTGTTTGTAGTTTATCTGAGGCTGAGGGGGCGTGGCTCTGGTCAAACGGGGCGTGGCTTCTCGGTCTCTTGCCGCTGAGCCGCAGCTTCAGTCTCATTCCTGCGGGACGTCTGGAGCAGCGGGGACTTTGTGACGTCGCTCGCGGGACTTTGTGACGTCTCCGTGACTCTGTGACGTCGCCGGTGGACCCTCCGGACCCGCGTTTGGAGCCAGGAGGTCCTGGTGCATCCGGACCTGTTCGGACCCGCCGCGGCGCGCGTGCCGCGTATTTACGCGCGATGGCCGCGTCCTGCGCGTCTTCCTGCCGCTGCTGCGGCTGCGGCCGCGGCCGCGGCTGCGGGTTCTGCTCCGGCGGCTGCGGGACCTGTTGATGCCGCTGAGGTTCGTCCTGACGCGGGACATGGACGCGCCGCCGGGTCCTGATGGGCTGTAGATGGAGAACCGCGTCTCAGACCCGGATGTCCGCGCTGCTGCCGCCGCTGCTGCTGCTGGCGTCCTACCTCTGCTACTGCCTCAGCGGCGTCTGTGACCCCGGACCCGGACCCGGACTGGACCCGGACCACGTCCTAGACCCGGACCACGTTCTAGACCCGTACCAGGACCAGGAGCTGCAGCATCTCACCGCGTTCAACGCGTCTCCGGCGTCTCAGACGCAGCATCTGGACTCGGGAACCAGCGGCGTCCAGAACCAGAACCCGGACCAGAACCCGGACCCGTCCCTGTCCAGTCTGTCTGTGGCCAACTCGTTCGGCACCAAGAAGTTTCCTCAGGCCATCATCATCGGGGTGAAGAAAGGGGGCACGCGCGCGCTCCTCGAGTTCCTGCGCGTGCACCCTGACGTCAGAGCCGTCGGAGCCGAACCGCACTTCTTCGACCGCGTCTACGACAGAGGACTGGACTGGTACAGGTAATTAACTATTAATTATTAATAAAATAAAATAAAAGATTAACTGGTACCGGTCCAGAATTAATATTAAATATTAAATAAAATAAATAAAATCAGAACCAGAAACTCATGAAGTTCAGAAAAGTTCCAACATCTTTTTATTATTAAACTGGTTTAAAACGTCATTTATTCATAAATCCACTGATTGAAAACATCACATTAGTTCATTTCACATTTTAAATCCAGCAGTGAAACAGGATCTAAAATAATTTAGTTTGAAATATTCAGTTAATAAATGGTTCAGTGGGAGAAGATTAAACAATGATAATAATAATAATAACAGTAATAATAATAATATTATTAATAATAATAATAATAATAAAAGCACTGAAGCGACGTCTCAGACATTAAACTGATTTTAATCTGATTTTTTTCTGCTGATCAGTTTTATTCTCTTTATTTATTTATTTATTATTATTATTATTATTATTATTAATATTCAGTTTATTGTGTCTCTGTCTATAAATAAATTCCTGTTTAATACTGACTGATCCAGTAAATCCTCCATGCTGGTCTCCTGAGGGTCTGACGACCTGGTCTCTGGTGGACCTGGTCTCTGGTGGACCTGGTCTCTAGTGGACCTGGTCTCTAGTGGACCTGGTCTCTGGTGGACCTGGTCTCTGGTGGACCTGGTCTCTAGTGGACCTGGTCTCTGGTGGACCTGGTCTCTGGTGGACCTGGTCTCTAGTGGACCTGGTCTCTGGTGGACCTGGTCTCTAGTGGACCTGGTCTCTAGTGGACCTGGTCTCTAGTGGCCCTGGTCTCTGGTGGACCTGGTCTCTGGTGGACCTTGTCTCTGGTGGACCTGGTCTCTGGTGCTAATAAACTAATAGAACTATAGATCGTACGTAGTTATAGGGTCAGGGTTAGTTATTGATCACATATAATTCCTATTTCAGGTTCAGCATCTTTTTTTCGTTCCATCATTTGACTTGTGATTAAATCAAATTCCTTCAGTTTAAACTCAGTCACACGACGTTTATGTCAAAGTTCACATGATGAAAATAAAGATTCAGAAAAACATCATCTCATGACCTGGAATAAAAATAAAATGATTTATAATAAAAATAAAATGATTTATAATAAAAATAAAATGATTTATAATAAAAATAA